>WFKH01011925.1:31639225-31693875 GCA_016163765.1 Magallana hongkongensis | reverse complement strand
TTTTTTTTTTTTTTAATTAAAGGCCTTATCCTAATAGGTTATATTCATTATAGATGTTACAGGACCTCAAACAAAGAGGATTTCATGTAAAAAAGCTAATAATGGACAACGATTCAACAACAATTTCAAGGTACTTTAGTATGAAGCATTTTCAAACAATATATTGAAATTCGTGCTTAGAATATAATTTATATAAAAAGTTTTAATTCATTTCTTTTTTAGAGCGAAAGTTGCTTTTGATGAAAACCTGAAGAAACATTGTGATTTTAACCATACTAAGAAGAATTTTACCAGCAGGTTATTTGAATTGAGAAAAGAAAAAAAGTACTCCACTCTAGGCCCGAAGGCTATATATCACCTGACGAAATGTTTTACATATGCAGTTAAAGGCAACTCAGACAGGGAATCCTTAGAAAATAATCTAAGAGCTATTCCGTTCCATGTGACAGGGGACCATTCCAAATGTGGAGACTGGTGCGGGTAAGAAAATAAATACCGGTAAATTAAATATTGTCAGACTGTTATGGTATATATAAATTTTGACAACCCATACATTTTATATTGTATTTTTGTAGCTTTGGGAATCAACCAGAAGGATAGAAACCGAAAAATTTGCCGTACGGAAAATATCTTCAAGGAAATGATATATTGACTGATCTACAGAAAGTATTTGAATATTTCTTGAAAAATGTGGATCGCCTGTTGAACATGGGGAGCACGCAGGCCAATGAAAGTTTAAACAACATCGTTGCATCAAAGCATCCAAAAAACCGTTTTTATGGTGAATCTGAGTCAACTGCTTTTAGAGTGGCAGCAGCTGTGTCGCAAAAAAAACATTGGTCATGATGCCCTTTCTAAGGTTTGTTGATTTGTTTGCAGTTATTTTTATGTATATGAATATTCATAAAGTAAAATTTTGCCTAAATTTTCATGTATCAATATACCAGTAATTTAAATTATTAATACTTTAAACTTTTTCATAAAATAAAAGTATTTTCATTGTCTTGAACGAGCAAGCAACAAAAGAAAATACAACCAAAAGGTGAAGTCCAGCATTGCTTACAAAAAGCGACGGTATGAACTCAAGTCCTCAACAGCAAAACAGGTAAACATAATAAAATGTTTTCATCAATGATTTTCAATTTACATGTATTTCAAAAGCACAATTATTTATTCAGGACAGAATGTATATTTTCTTAGACATGTACATGTATATGCACATATCGATGTACTAAATAAATTATTCATTGTATAAAACAGGTGTCAACAGCTGAAATAAAGGAAGGAGCAACGTACAAATCAGGTGTTGATCTTAACCCCTCAGCAGATTCCATTGAAGAAATACCCGATGCAACTCGACCACCAACACCAAGACTAGTTGACGAAGGAGGAAATACATTTATTTATTGTATTAGAGACCACTGGCTTGGGTAATGAACTTTGTTTGTATTACAATTGACAAATAAAAATATCGAATATGGAACCAATTGCAAATTCTTTTAATAACGAAGTAACATGAAAAATTTATGAATTCAAAAAGAAAATCATTCTATGTAAAACATATTTTTTATTTCTTTCAATTTTTACGTGTTAGTCACTTCTTGTGACATTATCCAGTTGGCCTGTGTTGCCGGAGAAGTAATGTTCAATAGGTATGTTTTTCCCAACTTAGCAATTACACCAGGTGCAACTGCTGTAACTGGGATCTGTGTTAAAATGGGGAGATGTTTGTCCACAATACTAGAGTTCAGAGTGTTTCAACACTATCAACTAAGGCGAACGGGGTGAAAACCTTGTCAGTGATCTACTAAAATACATGTACATCTAATGTTCACTGTAAACTAATGATTTTATCAAAATATGCAATAAACAATTTATTGATTATGACGAATTTTCAAAAAATTAATCGATAACACGCGAGTGCATGCATTTTATGAAAAGGTATTCAATCCAAAATATGTGTCAGATACATGGTGAACATACCCTACACTTTTTGCCACAATGTTCTCGATTACCTTTTTCTGAGCAGCTTCGTAAAAGTTCTTTTTAGGCAAAGTAAAATCGCGAATTAAAAAAAACCCAACATTTTGGCGCATAAGTAGCGGTCGAAAGTGTAAAAAAAAGGCCAAATGACTAAGTAAGGAAATAAAACCATTCTGAGTTTAAATGCAAGTTCATAAATGAACAAATGAATAGATATAGGATAACTAATGATTTGTAATGATATATGGTTTTTAATAAACAAGTTGTGTGTTTTCTATCCCCAAGCCTTGGCGAGGGGATACAAAACACGCAACGAGATGGATAAAAAAATCAAATACATGTACCATACAAAATCATTAAAAATTCTTTTAATTTCATGTTTTACCACATTTTTGTTAAACCTTACTCTTTTGAGTAAAACTGATACGCGGGTAGGTTAAGGCAACTCAGAGTTTAATGATCGCCGATATTTATAGTCATTTTAAAAATTGTTTATTTTTATGAAAACAGTGCTGAATATTAATATTAAGTGAATGTATTCAACAAGATATTATATTTTTACTTCGGGATCGAATCTATCTTTGAAGCTGCCGTGCCATGGTATCACGTGACAGTTAAAAATGTATTATTTTTGTACCTTAACAAAAAATCAAACAGTGTAACACTACCCTGAAGTTTATTTGTATGTATGATACAATAATTCGATCGGCAATAAGTTCATGTTTATTAATATTGCTGCTAGAATCCTATTGTTAATCGCATAAAATAATTATTGTCATTATTTACCGGAAACCTCCTCAACTTTTTCATTTACAACAACAAACCAAAGGATTTTAGCAGCATTTTTTAAGTATTTAAGGTCATGTGCTTTTGATAATAGCCAAATTCATCTTTCATAGTATTAGGGGTAGTGTTACACTTTTGTCTTTTTGGTACACACTGACAGAGGAAAGGCCGTTCAAGCAACATAAATGTCTATCTGCTTACCTTATAACACTCGCTGATAAAACAAAATATCCATGCCTGTATTATCCTGGTTATATCCTAACTGACACTCATCTAAATCGTGGGTATCTGTATTAAATAAGTCTTATTTCGGCATTGTTTACACTGCATTCCGATGATTTGTCTCCCGACATTGATCTTCTCTATTAAACATGCTTGTGACGTCATCAATGTTAACGATACGTAATACAGCAAAATCGAAGATATATTCTGTTAAAAGAGCTTCTAGTGACATTTTACGCCTGCAGTTTTCATAATTTGGACCAGAGATAAAGTTAAAATTGACAGGTTTCTTGAGTAAAATATGACATCATGCTGCTTATTGTGACGTCATATCGATCACAGGAATTTTTACTCGATCGATCGCTGGCAGTTGCCTTATCATACCCGCGTAATTGTGAGTAGCACAACACATTTACTACAAGACGTCAAAACCTTACGCATGGAAAAGGTTTCTTGAAGTTTAAAAAACACATAATTGAATTTTCGAGCATATTTTTTTTATCAAGTTATGACAAAAATAAAATAAACAAGCATCAAATGCTTCACATTTACTACTCAACACTTTGCAACTGAAGTATTTTTTAACTGTTTTATTCTACGTCAATAAACCGCCTAAAACTACATAATGTTTCATTATGACGTCACGTTGGCCACCAATACACCGTGTAATATATAAAAAATATTACATGATTATTACCAAACGTATATTGAGATAGATGTGTGATTAACTGACTTTATTGCATATTTATGAAGTGCATTAATGATGATTTGCGGACATGTTTAATTAAACATACAGAACCATTTTCTTTAAATACAGTTTGTTTAATTATTCGGGTTTGATGTATACTTTTATATGAAATAAGGCAAAGAAACTCTTCTTTGCTTAGTAGAGAATAAAATTGTTTCCTTATTAAAATGACACACATATCAATTGATGACTTTTATTGTCTCACTTGTTAATGGCGTGTAATAAGGCACTAAAATGGATGTAATACGTTTGCTCTCCAAAAGCTCGTGTGAAGAGTAACCATGGGTATCTAGAAAAAAATTAAAAAATAAAAACATTTTAACATGGATTCAAGATATGTGTTATTAAAGTTGCATTTTACGATAATTTTTTATTATTTATTGTGAGTCTGTGAAAGGTTCAAACCAAGGACAGTACCAGTAACACAGTAAAGATCATCATGATTTACACACTTGTTTATAATAGATATCAACCGTTTTGAGTATTACAAATTAGAAATTGCCTATATCGATAAATAGATTAAAATACTTCTGTTTCCAAATTATTCTCTAGAATTATAATTAAATGTTTTTGCGATTTTTTTATGGTTTGTGTGCTTATATATACGGTTGAAATATGGTATGTCTGCTGTTGTCATTTATTAACACTAATTTATTTCAGAATTTACAAAAATTGAGAACAGAATCAGGAACGACGCCAATGATTTTTATAGCTGGGCAATGAGTTATTGCACAGTTTAAAAAAAATCATTTTAAAAATATACTAAACATTAAGCAAAAGTCATAATCATGTGTATTTCTTTTAAAAATCTTTTATTTGAAGTTAATTCTGATCAAACACAATTGGATTTATTACTAGAGATGTAAAAAACTAATATTTAAACGTTTTGTTAAGACAATTTAATGGCTGAGATGTAGAGATATTAAAGATGCTGTACCATTGTTCTCCAAAACATCACGAACGTCATCAGTAAATTATCAGATGTATCTTCAGTACCGATCAGACCCACCACCAGAGTAAACCCCAACTAAACCCTGGGTTTACTTTTGGGGTTAATTGGGGTTTAGTCTTGGTTTACTTTTTGAAAATTTGGGTCCATTCGGGGTTAACTTTGGGTTTACTCGTGGTTTACTTTTGGTTTACTTGGAAATTGCTTTTGAGGTCAAGTGTAAGCACTTAAATGTGAAACAGACCTGTCTTTTATCTTATGCTACTGCCTGCAATTCCTGCCCCGTGTATATTCCGAATACACAGTTAGCGTCTGCTTTCAGGGGTATACTTCTGACCGGGTTTACTCTTTGTGTCCACTCTGGGTTTACTTTGGGTTCATCTGGGTTTACTCTGGGTCCACTCTAGTAAACTCGGAGTAAACCCAGAGTAAACCCAGACAGTAAACCCAGACAGTAAACCCAAGGTTAAGTCTGGGTTTACTTTCTGTTAGGTTGGATCTGATCGGTACTGTATATAGGCCAGTGCTGCCACGCTCTAATGATGGTATTAACGTCAGAACGTATAAAGTATTAAAAATATATCAAAATCACTTCTACTTCATTTTAAGCATTACCAAACAGGTCATAACGTTAAACACATTCATTTAGGTCTTAAATTGGATTTTTTACATCAATATGCAAAATTTAAACAAACGCTTTGTTTACATAGCAAACAAATTGTAAGCATTATAACTCGCTTATAACTCAACGTATGATACTCAAATTTCGGTTGCGTATTGAAAATGTCTTACTGAAGCATTGTAAACATTAAATCGGAAAAAATAATGTTTTACCAAACTCGTGACTCGTGACCATGTCCCTTTAAAATGAAGAAACATGGTTAAAAAATTATAGTGTGGTATTTACTTTATTTCTATCATATAATTTATTTATTTAACAATCTTCATGAAAAAGTCAGGGAAAAGCCGCTTTTTGATTTTTCTACACCGGAATAATGACTCGGATCCATGATTATGGATATTGCTTATCATCGGCTTTTTAAACATACACAAACAGAAAATACTGCTCATGCACCACGTCATTTTTTCAAACTGCAGTATGCCAACAAGGGAATCGATGCCGTTAATATAATCAATATTCTTAATCACAAACAAGTTTAGTCCTGCATTCCGCCATATTTCAAGATAAAGTTAACCCCTTGTATTTCCTACAATTATACTTCAACCATTGCTTCCAAACTCTTCAATTACAAACAAACTCTACAAGACCTTAATATCGAACATCTGAAAGATAATCCTCCAACGTGTTCATGTTCTTGTTCACCCTACAACTATAGACCTGCCGGACACGTCATTACTGGTGATGTTAATTTAGTTAACAACGAAGACCTAAAATCACTTATTATGAAAGGACCAAAATTTACTGAGCCTAGATTTTTCACATGGCGTCGTAATTTTATACATATCATGAATTATGTTGAAGATTACGCCAAGCGATGGGCAAAATCTGAAAAAGAAGACCTTGATACCTTGTCAGAGTGGGTTAAAAGCATCAGTTATGTATTGAAATCTCGTATTAAACGACTGAGAGGTTAAATAAAATTCATCAATCCTTCTGTTTTAAATAAAACAGAAGTGAGAAAGGAACTAGATAGATTGCATGATCAGTATGTACTGGTCCCTGCTGATAAGGCAAGTAACAACATTGTCTTTGTTTGTAAGGCACATTATATTATTACATTATCAAAGAACAAGGTTTCGATTCTACACATGGCAATCCTACTTACACCCATAGCAGCATTTCCAAGCAGGAAATACCTCAAAATCATAAATCGGTTATGGATATCTTTAATATCCCCAATAAACAAAATGAATTTGATTTACCTTATTCCAAAGCTTCACAAAAGTATTTACAAACAGAGATATATAGAAGGTTTCAGTAAATGTTCTACCAAACCTCTCTCTTTACTCCTTACTAAAATTCTTACAGTAGTGAAGGAGAAACTTCAAGAGTACTGTACAACAATATACTCCAGAAGTGGTGTGAATCAGATTTGGATACTTAAAAACTCTAAAGAATTATTAGAAGCTTTCAGGTCACAAAATCTTACCAAAATCAATAGCATCAAAACGTACGATTTTTCAACGCTTTATATAACCATTCCCCACGACAAATTAAAATCTAGGCTTTTTGATATCATCGACAGTTGTTTCTTCAATAAAATGGAAGTCGTAAAAATGCTTACTTTGTCATTGGAAATCTAAAAAATTATTTTGTTAAAAACCATTCTGATTGCACACAAGTACTTTGAAGTTGACATTAAAAAGATGCTTGAGTCTCTGATAGACAACATCTATGTAGTTTTGGGAAATCAAGTCTTCCAACAATCTGTTGGAATTCCCATGGGTACCAGTTGTGTCCCATTGTAAGCAGACCTATTTTTGTATTCTTATGAAGCAGAATTTATTCAAAAACTTGTACGTGAAAAAAATAAATCACTCACTGTGCCTTCAACTCAACATTCATGTATATCGACGACGTATTATCAATCAACAATTGTCATTTCTATACTTAAGTCGACTCGATATATCCCAGTGAACTTGAAATAAAAGATACCATATATTCTACGTCATCTGTTTCATATTTGGATATTTTACTAGAAATGGACATTGATGGTAACCTAAGTACAAAACTTTATGATAAACGCGACGACTTCAATTTTTTTATAGTCAACTTTCCTTACTTATGTAGCAATATACCTTAGTCTCCTGCTTGTGGTGTTTTTGTCTCTCAGTTAATTCGATACGCAAGGGCATGCTCTTCGTAAAAACAGTTTCTAAGGCGAGGCAAGCTACCTACAAACAATTTGATCAAACAGGACTATCAGCAGTTTCGTTTGAAGTCATCTTTTCGTAAGTTCTATGGTCGATACAACGACCTTGTCAGCAAATACAATTTTCCACTGGGTCGCATGCTCACTGACGTTTTTCATACTAATTGTTAGACCATAATAAATCACCTGATTGTCTACGGACTTTTCCGGGGTTTTTTTCCGATTACGATAAAGAGCACACGGCGGTTGTGACCGGTTAGCAGAAGATGCTCACTCCTCCATGGCATCTGATCCTACCTCTATCTCTTTGGAGGTCCGTGTTGCTTTGTACTCAAATATTTATTGAGTACCGAATTGTCGACGCATTTTTCTCCGTCTATCCCAATCATGACAATTTTCCTAAATTACGACAATTTCCCCGATGGTGACATTTTTATCGATATGACTTTGGGCGCACGGCAGTTGTTACCGGTCGGCAGAGGATGCTTACTCCTCCATGGCACCTGATTCTACCTCTATCTTTTTGGAGGTCCGTGTTGCTCTGCTTTGAATTTGTATTTCGTTTTCTGGATTTTTGAGATGGTTGACAGTTTGTTATTGTCATTTTTTCATTTAAATTTATTTAAATTTAATTTAATTTGACTATATCTGTATCAGGTTTTTTGTTTTTTTTTTTTTTTTTTTTTTTTTGTATTTTAAAATTTTTCATTTTTATCGTAAAATTGTTCATTAGTACTATATAATTTCCATTTGAATTGTATATTTTTTGATGTATTTCTTTTACGCTTGTAATCAACTGAACTAAATAATTATTCTTATGTTAACATGCCAATCTAAAAAATACAATTTAATATGTAAAATTAGTACATTTTTGGTTGAAAAAAGTGACCGCTTGTTATTCATTGATATGAGTTTTTATTGATGTTAATTTTAGAACCGGATAAAAACCATTTCACGATGCTGCTAACTTAAAAGCTAACACGAATCTTAATTCAACACATTTGGTTTCAAAATTCAACTTTGAAACGTTTACCCAAGTCAAAATTCCTAGCTTCATCTGAATAAGTATGTTGTAATCACGATGATTTAAGATACATTTACAATTCTCCAGTTTCATTTGGAATTAGTGGTTCAAAATAATAACAGCAGAAATCGTCTACGGTGCTTGGCTATTGTTGACAATTCCCAAAACTACACCGAGATTCCTCTGGCACTAACATTCCGATTTTAGATTACAGGATATACAATGTAACATGCTCTGTTTGTGATTTTGCGGTCATTTTTCTCATGATCTCTTTGGGCAAAAGAACGGTCTCAGATTGATAGTGTTCGTTATTTTCCAGAACTTGTTAATTTAAAAGGGATTATTGTAATAATCTAAAACTAAGGCACTTTTGATGAAACATCCCGGAACCGATGGTGTAACGTCACAAAATAAAAGTTCAATGGCAACTCTCATACCGGGGAGAAATTGAAATTTATCTAAGCAATCGTTATTTCTTGATTAAACCAAAAGCAATTATGATCTACAATCACAGTAATATATTTATTATTTGATTTATTGAACAACATATGTATGTACCCTCCCCTTAAATCACTTGATTATGAAAGCCGCAATTTTGTTATGACATTAACAATATAGTACTCAATAACTGTATTTTTCTTGTTAAATAATTGAATTTATCCATTATACTGTACAATGCTAAAATGTTTTATGCTATGTATCATAGGAAGAGCCAATAAAAAAGTCAGAAAGGCTAACAACTAATAGAAATGAATCAAACATTGTACTGTATATTCATTATTTATGCGAGTACTTAATTTCGCGATTCCGCTGTTTTATTTTAAATCGCGAGAATGTAAAATCGCGAGCACCATTTTTGTTCTTATTTTAAATAGTTCAAATCTATCTAAAAAATAAAAGCAATGCTTGCTTCTTGGGATTTTACGAAAATATTAATTTCTCGCGTTAAATAAGGAGTGTACAGTATCGAATAAATCTAAGTTTGTACCACAGTGATAAACTAAAAAGATGACAGAAAATGATCATGAACTGTAGGGAACAATTGTTGGGGAACAGCACTTGCGCATGCGCGCAACAAACTTATATAAGTTTAATATAAGTTATAAAAATATATAAGTTGATTTTTTTATATTTCCGTGAGGATGATTTCTGCCAACTTCTCTGATACTATTAAATGAGTCATTGTTTTTTTTATAACGTTCATATAAAGTTTTGTTCAATAACTGTATTGCTTTCAAGGAAACATTTATTGGTTCGACATAAACAAATATAACTTGTTAGAGATGGTCAATGTTAATTAACATTATTTTGGTCCTGGTGAGGAACAATTAAATGTCTAGAAAATGGGAAAATAAGAAAATGAAGATATTAATCTAATTTAAAAAATATGTAATATTACATTATATCACATTGTTTATATTATACGTTGTTTCAAAAGCGTTAACTAAATGTTGGTTAGTATATAACGATCGATACTTAAAAAATTTTAAAACGTTTTTTGTAAAAACAAATGAGTAAAAATCTTTAATCAATCAATGATTACCATTATTGTTATCGATTTAAAATACATTGACTTACAGTGGATTTTTTAAAAAGTTTATAGATTGAAACAACCGACACTCAAAACAAAGTGCCTGAACACAACATTTATAGCTACATGTATCCTTGTGAAATCAGCAATTTTCATATAATACTAATATCACGGGTACTATACTCATATACAAGATCCAGTATCCAAACATTCATTTTTCCTCAGCCAAATTGACCTGTAGGAAATTGATTCGTAGGACCACTAACATGCATAAGTAGCCTGGTGAATTAAAGGGGCATGGTCACGATTTTGGTCAAACATTATTTTTCCTTTATTAATGTTTACAATGCTTCAGTAAAACATTTTTATTAGGCATACACGCGGGTATGATAAGGCAACTGTCAGCGATCGATCGAGTAAAAATTCCTCTGATCGATATGACGTCACAATACGCAGCATGATGTCAGATTTTACTCAAGAAACCTGTCAATTTTAACTTTATCTCTGGTCCAAATTCTGAAACTATATTCGTAAAATGTCACTAGAAGCTCTTTTAACAGAATATATATTCGATTTCTCTGTATTACGTATCGTTAACATTGATGATGCCACAAGCATGTTTATTAGAGAAGATCAATGTCGGGAGACAAATCATCGGAATGCAGTGTAAACAATGCCGAAATAATTTAATACAGATACCCAAGACTTAGATGAGTGTCAGTTAGGATATAACCAGGATAATACAGGCGTGGATATTTTGTTTTAACAGCGAGTGTTATAAGGTAAGCAGATAATCATTTATGTGACTTGACCGGCCTTTCCTCTGTCAGTGTATACATGTACAAAAAAGACAAAAGTGTAACACTATCCCGAATATTATGAAAAAGTAATTTGGCAAATATCAAAAGCACATGACCTTAAATACTTGAAAAATGCTGCTAGAATCCTTTGGTTTGTTGTTGTAAATGAAAAATGCGTAGTATTTTCAATGAAATTGAAAACGTTGAGGAGGTTTCCGGTAAATAATGCCAATATTTATTTTATGCGATTAACAATAGGATTCTTGCAGCAATATTAATAAACATGAACTTATTGCCGATCGAATTATTGTATCATACATACAAATAAACTTCGGGGTAGTGTTACACTTTTTGATTTTTTGTTAAGGTACAAAAGTGATCTATTTTTAACTGTCACGTGATACCATGGCAAGGCAGCTTCAAAGATCGACTTGATTCCGAAGTAAAAATATAATATCTTGTTGAATACATTCTCTTAATATTAATATTCAGCACTATTTTCATAAAAATAAACAATTTTTAAAATGACCGTAATATCCGCGATCATTAAAGTCTGAGTTGCCTTAACCTACCCGCGCAAAATTTGAGTGTCATTTCTTGAGTTATAAGCGAGTTACAGAGCTTACAATTCTTTGCTATGTAAACAAAGCTTTTGTTTACATTTTTTATGTTGAAATGAGAATTCCAGTTTTAGACCTAAACTGCTTAAAATGACTAAGAAGATAGACAAATCAGCTTGAAAATTTTTTTTTACTCGTATACTCAACCTTTGTAAACAAAAACAAGGCACACGCCTTGTTTACATGACAAAGAATTGTGAGCCCTGTATTATGCTTATAACTCAACGGCTGACTCTCAAATTTCATTTGATCATTAGAAAGGCATTCATAAAGCATTGTATATGATAAAAACAGAAAAATAAAATTTGACCAAAATCGTGACCATGCCCCTTTAAGTATTCATCGGAGTATGGACTTAAGTCAGCCTCTCGAATATTATTCCATTATGACGTTTTATACAAATTGTTATAAATAAGCTTATTTCACCAGGCTAGCTAAACATAACAGTTGCCGTATAGACGTCATTCTATTTGGTGTTCATTTGGGGGTTGATGGGACACAATAAGACCAAACATGAAAGTTGTAATATTGGATCCTGGGTGTAAGCTAGACCCTTGAAAATAGCCACTGTTATTACCGTTTAAATGTAAATTGCTTAGATTTGTTAGACCATAATCACCCAATTGTCTACGGACTTTTCCGTCTTTTCCCGATTACGACAAAGAGCACACGGCGGATGTGACCGGTCAGCAGAGGATGCTCACTCCTCCTAGGTACCTGATACTACCTCCTTCTTTTTGGAGGTCCGTGTTGCTCTGCTTTGAATTTGTATTTCGTTTTATGGATTTTTTAGATGGTTGACGTATTGTTAATGTCATTTTTTCATTAGTATACTTGAATAGGCTAGTAAAACATGTTAAAGGTCCGGGGATCGTGTAAGGGACAATATAAATTAATTTTTTACCTTAAGATAATTGCATCACCATTATTGTAAATTATTTAAAAAAAAAATGCACCAGTACGCTACAAATTATACCTGTCTTGAAGTATTGTACTTATATAATAAAGGTTATATTTAATTTAGTTGGATTCACAAATTCTATTTAAAAAAAAAACAACAAACCAGCTGTACACTCTGATTAAGCAACTTTACAAATCAGTTTCAGCATGCTGTGTTGGGGTGCCCATTACTTGTTATATGAGGAACTCATTCTACGACAACCTTGTTAATGATTTTGACGTTCATTTATATGTAGAATTAACTCATCTTAATGAGGATACATTGTATTACATTTTACATTTTACTTTGGGGGATAGAACCAACTACAGTTTCAGAAGAACACGAAAAAAAAAGATTTCATCTGTTTGTGTGCAAAATTTGTGTGTGGTGCCGTCGTCTTTTTAATAGAGCTTTGGCTTTGAATATGTAAGTAGCCAACTAGCTCAATAATGTATATAACATACCTCTGTTTCTACTTGTATATATAGTTTGCGAACATTTGCACGCAATTCTATATTCTTTGATTATCCTTACTTTTATTAATTATATGTAATTTGTATTGTATGTGGCATGAAATCTCCGAAAGGGGGAAATATAGATTGAATGAATGAATGATTGAATGAATTGTAAACAAGTTTATATGAAATATTGTCAAAATCTCATGATTACAAAAATTATGAACAAGCAAACATTGTTCATACACAAATTGATTAAAGGTGATGCCCCAAAGACGACATCTTAACGTACAGGTACCTGGTAGAGGCATATGGATGCTACAAACTGAAATGTCACAAAATGCAGTAGGTAGATTGATAAACAGGTAACAAAGCGTCATTGATCGTTTGTGGCGAAGGTTTCGGGGAACAAAATTAATTCAGGAAAGACCTCGAAGTAGAAGACCACTCTGTACGACCGCCCAGCAGGACTGCAACTTGTACTACAAGCACAGCGAACCCGATTAAACTCGCAAAACTCACGGGGTTCACATTTCTAATCAAACTTGCAGGAATTGGCTTTTCGAAGCAAACCTATAAGCAAAGCGGCCTGATACACGCTCAATTTCATGAAGACTTAATGCAGACCACAAAGTTAGAAGATTAGGGTTTGCAAGAAATTATGCAAATCGTTAAATCCGTCGCTTAGGATCCGTTCTCCTTATAGACATCCAATTATGTGTGTATTTTAATGATTTTAATGATAAAAGGCGTTGAGTGTGGAGACAGAAGAATCATTTTGAACATTTTTGTGGATGTGGGGAAGCATTTCTGTTCAAGGGTCAACGGAGTTATACGACATCAGAAATGAAGCACTGACCGTTATCAAATATAGAATGAGATTCTTTAATCGTGAGACCATTTGCTTGGGTCATGGGTGCATCATTTGTTTTAATGAATTAGTACGCCAGGCCACGCAGAGCGAACATTGTGAACCGGTTCCCTAAGGCAAAGAGTTTTGAATGAATGGAATGGTCTTTGAAGTAAGCAGACCTCAATCGTTTCAAACATGTCTGGAATGTCCTAAAGAGAAAGATATAACAATATATAAGATATAAAGGATCCTACTACATTGAGTACTTATCAACATTTGAAGTCCATTTTGTACTATAAAAGAACACGGTTATAGCGAACACGCTTATAATGAAATGACACTTACAGCAAAGTGATTTTCATCCCCCAATACTTAATTACATGTTGTTAAATTGATAGATATAACGAATTACGCTTATAACGAAGCAAAACCGCCCGTCCGTGGCACTTCGTTATAAGCGTGTTTTACTGTATACAGTCCAATAAATTGAAATGACTATAATCGGGGCGCAAGTGGGGTTTGCTTTTTTATATTCAAATATTTAATCTTTGAAAATTATAAAATAAATATAAGTTATACTTAAGGAATCATTCTTTGATTATTATCAGGTGATAATTTCGATCGGGCGTGATCGAATCTATCATAAAGCCCTTCGGGGTTTATTGGATTTTATTCACGCCCCAACCAAACCTATCAACTCATAATATTAAAAGAAGGATTTCCTTATTCCTTAAATAAGTCACAAATGAAGCTTTTCATAACACTTAACTTTTTTGTTGAGTATCTTCCTTAGCATATTTGAAGGCAGGGCTTAACATGTGTGACAAAAAATGACTATAGATAAGTAAAATAACGTTGAAAATGAATAGATATACTGAAACACAATTTTATTCTTAAACAATAAAATGCTCTCTTTGATTTTTCTGCAATGATCCCTACCTTCATTACCCGCATGAATCATCAAAGAGAGGATTGTATTGTTTATATTTACATCTTTCTTTTAACAAATTAATTATAATAATTGATTGTCAAGTAAAATTCACCAAATTGCTGTTAATGTACATCAGTACATTAGCTAAAGGAAACAGCCACATCGTCTCCTAAGGGAGATTGAGTCCGGCATTATCATGATTATTTCGTGCAGTCCGTGATTTTTCTTAGGTATCTGTAATGAAAAAATGACAATAACAATCCGTCAACCATCTCAAAAAGTGTCGGCCAATCGATAAACGGGGCGTGTACATTTCAGTCCTGTCAGTTTCTACAGCTGTTCTGCAGAGCTATTAATTAACTTAAAGTTTCCGTAAGAAATAGTGGTAATCATTCTTGGTAGATGTAAATATAAATCAATGAACACTGACCACTGTTAAGGATTCCAAGACCTTCTTTGTGCAAAATAATATTCTGACTTTATTTGAATATGTAAAAGGATTATATTTCAAAATTAGTTACATATAACTCCACAATATATTCCACCTTATGTATTTCGTCTCGACAAAAGATGCATAAGATGATTAGGTGATCCACTTGTAAATATGATAGCCCTAGCCTTTTTGAGCTTATTGAGCTCTTAAGGTATCTCACTACTCAGGTTTTGATTTCATTGCGCAGATGATCATTATATTTTAAATGAATATGATTTTATTTATTTAATCACAACAAAAAGATTAACATTTCATAATAACACAACATCCATAAAGAAAATCCATTTGAATTCAAGAAATAAACAAGTTTTCGGGGCAACTATTTTTTCGTGCGGAAGGTTTTTTAGACGAAAATGACAGAAACAAGCAATTTTATGAATTTTCAATATAGTTTTCTTTTTATTATACTTTATGCATTATTCACATTTTTAACGTTTGATAGGTTTGTAACATATTCTATAGGTCCTGTGTGACATGTACAAAATTAGATCTTGAGAGAGTGATAGACGTTAAGCATAAAAACATCCAAATTTATAGAAAATGTCTGAATATTTGTAAGCCAATTTTTGCGAGAATTTTACATTTGAAGCCATATATCTAAAAATTGACATCACTGACCCCCATGTTTTATTATATCAAAATGATACTGAATACATATCTAGGCAAACTGGATTAATCTTACAAAATTCTTGATATTCAAAAAGTTTTTATTTCAAATCAAATTATAGCTATTATAGAAATTGCCCTTTTTAAGTGCGAAAAGGTCACACAAAAATTAACGCAGCTTCGTACAAACTTTTTTCGTAATCACTCTATTCAGTGTGACCATTGTGCATAATTAAAAACAATATTTGAAGAAATAAGTTTGCTCAATCAAAAATACTGACAACAAATCATAATTAGACTGAAAATGCATTTTAGGTGCAACAAGGTCAAATTAAATTGGCCATAACTCTGAGGGATGAATACTTATCTTTGTATTTTTTATTTTTGAAGTATGTTTTGTTTACAGATTTCAATGATATACTTCTCAAGAAATTCTTGATACAAGAACATTCAGGAGTGGGATACCTTAAGAAATAATGCGGATACAACTTGAATATTATGATAAATTAAAATTTCAATATTAGGTTACACTTGCAGCGCCACTTTAACCACATGGGTTGTAGTATACATTGAACTATGTAAATACTTCAGACAGACGTCCATTTAGGTACTATATATGTTTCATGTTTCATGTGTTATACATGCATCCACTTTTTGAATCAGGAATGTAGCCCCCTCCTTCCCCTTCCTAAACCCCTTCCCTCAACTTTGATACCATATTTTGACTTAATTAAATATAAGGTATTTATTATAAAATGATTATAAGTATAAGTATATAAATATTATATAGTATTATAACTGTCATCTGTCATTCACGATACCTTTATTCTTGTCTGTTTCAAATGAAATACATGTTACATTCACTAAAACTAAAAATAACCCTTAGAGGGAAAACATATGCGTCACTTTTCCAAGGAAATATATACGTCCTCGAGTGCTCAAACATGGAAGACATTGTATCATTCCCCTCTTGAAACAATATTGCAATTATGAAGGTGTTGACCCTCCATTCATGTTTGTATATTAGTCTAAAGTTAGCTGTCATCGATGTCACGTGATAAATTAATATTTAAAAGGGGATTTACTTTCCTGGCAGAAAAAAATATATGTTATCAATTAATAGTTTATACATGCATCTGTAATTGTAATGCAATCGAATTCAGCATGATTGTAATTTACAGCATGTAATTTTGACTTGTTATGTTTGTTGCATAAATCAATGCTGATTTATGCAACAAACAACAAGTCAAAATAACATGTATACCCTCAAACAGTACAAATAACAATTCAAGCACTTTGAAACAACTTCTAATCCAAGGACTATAATTATATATCTGTAGATAATATATTTTATAGAATGTAAGGTAAGGATAGTCGTAACGTCATTTCTGTATGTTTGGCGTTCTGGTACAACTTCTTACTTCATAATTTAGTCCTTTATTTACAAAAATGGCCACAATGCTCTTTTAACATCTTTTGTCATTTTTTCTGAATACTACTCTTTTTGTGATCGATGGAGAAGTATATTGGGTTATTTAAATGCAATCAGATTTATCAATGGATCTGCAAAAAAGTAATGGACGTATAATATAACTGATGATATAATAATCTAGCTTTTATATTCCTCCAGAGCGTATGTCTTCTGACTATCTAACATATTTATTAACATGACATGCTTTTATAAAATATTGGAACCACGTTAAGGGTACACTGTACACTTGCTCTCGTTTTTAGATTGATATATCAATTATAGTACATTTTCTAGTAAGTTTTATCTATCGAGGCAAAAACTGCATCGTAGCATGTCCGGCCTTTTTGTTACTTGATCTAGAAACAAAAAGCACCGCGTAGTTATCCGAAATGGACGTTAACCTTCCCTACTATATGAAACCATTTAGAAAAAGTTTATGTTATTTAAGGAATAAGGAATCATTCTTTGATTATTATGAGGTGATAATTTTGGTCGGGGCGTGATCAAATGCAATAAAGCCCGAAGGGCCTTATGATAAATTTGATCGCGCCCGGACCGAAATTACACCTCATAATATTCAAAGAATGATTTCTTATTACTTATATTTATGTAATTTTCAGCAATTTTACGATTAAATATTTAAACATAAAAAAGCAAACGCGGCTTGCGCCCCCAGTATATTTCATTTGAATTAATTGGTATGTATAGTACATAATCGATCAGTACTTAATAGTGTTATCACAGGCAGAGACACATGTGTAAACACTGATATCTTTTTAATCAATTTTTACTTCATCGAAATTTAATCAAATTTTAAATTCGAATTAAATTTCGATTAGGCAAATTTTGATGCATCATTTTATAACAATACAGCGCCCAGACAGTGCACAATGTGATATTTCTTTTGTTGCTCGTTTGTCTCCATTCATTCAAGGCTGTTGATTTTATGCTTATCACCCCTGGCGTAGGTTTAGAGAAATTGTCATTTTAAAACAAACTTTACAAACAACTTAACACCAATTATTTTTAACTTTTATTTTTTCTAGTTTGATTTACTCTTTGCAGCTATGTCTAATATACTGCAATCTGTAGAAATACAAAATGTTTATAGCACAAGTTGGATATAAATCATTATACATCGAATACTCAATAGGAAAAAATCATTGAACAGCAAGTCTACATGAAGGTTGAAAACTCACGTCATTTGTATATATATGAATAGAAAACAACACAATTTTTGTTTGAAATGTTTATTTATTTTGCATTGCCCTAGATCCTAGGTTTGGTGAATTAAAGGTGGCGTAAAAATAAACGAAGGTAACTACGTACAGTTTCAATTAACGAGGCCGAGTACAGTTCGACATTGCACATCTTGTTTTATATTCATGCAGCCGTACATGCAAAGTTATAACTTTCTTTTGTACAGTGTTTAAAGAAAATTAATATTATATGTAACTTTTATTAGTTGAGAAACTTTGATAAGTTAAAATTGCGCTTACGCGGCATCGTTTCGTTCCCCGGTATTGTAACCTCATAAAGCTGAAGAATAAAGTATGATTCGCTCATTTATTCGAGGCGGTGTTGGATTTTAACAAATAATTTATTGCCATAGCCTTAAGAAAAACATATTAGCATTTTAAAAGTGTTATTTCGTTAAACATTATTATTTTTATTTTAGAAGTCCATATATACCGCAATAGCAATTTTTTTTTTTTGGGGGGGGGGGGGGGGGTGGGGGCGACTTTGATATTTTACCTGAACCAAACCACGAGATAAACATTTTTATAAATTTTATTATTTAGTGACCATTTACAATTAATCATATATTTGAAAAAAAAAACGAAATTCCTAGTGCAGAAATACAAACAATTATGAGAGAAATGTGAACATTTTGCTCTTTTTCAGCAAATTCAAATAAAGTCCAATATCACAGGCATCAGGTGTAATATCTTTCTCATAATAAAAATATATATTCTATGTCTAATAAGACATATAGGAGTACAACTAAATGTAAGAAATTTCATCAAAATATATATGGTAGAGATAATTAGACTCGGCCTCTTTATAATTAATATTCAAGTTTAATAAAACTTTTCACTATGTAAAAATGGGGTCCACCAAAGCATCGCATAATCTACACGTAAGTATTTTTTTTCCTGGACTTGCGACAACTTCACAACAAAGTACCTTGCTACGACATGTTTCTACATGTAGCTATAGTACTAGTCAAGTTGGTTTTGTAATTATAATAATTACAGTCTTTATGTAGATTTCATCTTTCAAACGATTGCCTGTTTCATGTTTGTATACAATTTAAATACACACGCCTCAGCTAGCTACA
Source organism: Magallana hongkongensis (assembly GCA_016163765.1). NCBI lineage: Eukaryota > Metazoa > Mollusca > Bivalvia > Ostreida > Ostreidae > Magallana > Magallana hongkongensis. The sequence continues at coordinate 31,674,288 of WFKH01011925.1, read as the reverse complement.
AAAAATGATACATGTACCCCCCCCCCCCAAAAAAAAGTAAAAAAAAAAAGTATTAAGCAGATTGACGCTTTGTGCATTTTTTATCTCAAACTATGCATGTATTAAAACTGTAATTGGCTTTAATATCTGTGGTGTTGTAAATATATATTATGTGTTCTATACAAAATGAAATGTTTTTAAAATCGTCAAAAACAGCGATAACGTGATTATATGAATGACTAAAATAACAAAATGTAACATTCATTTTTATTAAGAAATAAAATGCATTGTAAATAAATTTATATACTGTACCTTTGCTAATTGTCCACGTGGCGAAACGATGAAAATCGGACTGTAATGTTTGTATGAAAGGTGGTGCATCTGATTTTAGAAAGTAAAAAAAGAATTATCAGTTATAACCATTTATTTAATTTTATTACAAAAAAAATACAAGCATAATTATGTAAACATTTTAATAGTTGAAATCTAAAAAAAAAGTATGGTTAACCTGTTGTAAATGATCTACAGCCTGTTGATACATCACAAGTGTAATTGCTACATTCACAAAATCTTTGGCATCTGCTTCCATATGTAGGATAAGGACATTTGATTGTACAATTTAGTCCAATGTATCCGGGCAAACATTCTAAAAAAAAAGAAATATCTAAACTGGAATTATATTCATTTAATTTAGTCTTTGTCAGTAACTTTTTTTTAATAGGAGTGTTTAATATTTTCAATTTGTAATATAAAGACAAAACGGTTTTTTCAGTCAATGCATTTAGTTTCAAAGAACATCTTACGTTCGCATCTGTTGATCACCGGGTTCCAAAAATACCCCACACAACATCCTTTAAAGTTTCTGTTGACAAAATGGAAATACAGCATTGTATGCGTGTAATATTTAGATACATTTTTTTTTTCTTGGTTAACCTTTTAACAGTAAAATTGTTTCCTTGGTGTTTCATGTGGGTATGAAGGTAGCGATTATTGTAGAAAATATACCTAACGCGCGTTAACTGGTCATGTAAGTTTTGTTCTGTAGTAATCGTTATGTATCATTATGTACATTGTACCTTAGAGCCCGCATTTATGAACACAGCAGACAGCATTTTACTTTTACATTCATCTTTGAATTATTCAAGCAGGTACAGCTATATATCAAAACAGAGTAAAATCACGTTCATTATAGTAAATCTGCACGCTAGACAGATAGAACAGCCAAGTATTCTGAACTAGTATATGCGGGATTATCGTAGTTACTAAACTTATAATTATGTATATGTACTTGGAAGTTTCGATTAATCAATAAAAAAATCAACGTTAAAATGTCAGACAGTCTAGCGTATAAATACGCATTTTAATGATCAATAAGTATTTATTTCAATGTTATTTATTTTGATCGAAAAGAAACAACAACAAAATAATGGATAAGTAATCATTTCTTAAGTATTAAAAGGTGATCAAATACGGTCGGTGGTGATCAAATCCAATAAGGTCCGAATGGCTTTATAATAGACTTGATCAAGTCCGACCGATTTGAACATCTCATTATATTTAAAGAATGATTCCTAATTACTTATATTTATGTAAATTTCAGCAGTTCAATTAAATATTGAAATTCTAATTGATCAACTGTATTGGGCTATACGTTACAAAATCGATTCGTAGTACGCGTTTTTTCATATACAAAGACGTTGGAAAAAGGAAATGTTACTTGATAGAGTTATATCAAATTCTTACCGTATACACTCTGGAATAGTTTTTCCAGATCCATTTGTAATGAAGTTGAGTAACAATAACAACAATTTGGCTGCCTCGGGTTTTTGTCTAATGGATTTCATTTCGTTCAAAATTGTATGTTGATTAACCGGAACAAATATCAAATAATACGATGATGTTTTCAATTGATGTTTAGAAAAACTTCCTCTTTCCTGCTGTATAGTAAAACAATGAAATGTAGAACAATAAACAGACATTACAATTACTTAAGTTATGTAAGTCGATAGCATAACGGCCTTGACTTAAACAAGTCATTTGGTTTTGCCATTTAATTCTTTCACTTAAATCGAGGTCATACATGTAACGAGTTTTTAATATGAACAAGGAAAAAAAAATGCGCCCTTCATACTGGGTTCCCTTTCACCCTAATATTATTTTTTTTTCGCTCGTATCGTCTGTTTTCTGTACCATACACTACCTGACGAAACTTTAAAAGTGCCTTACCTTCTGAACTCTATGTCAATTCTAAGTAATTCTTCATTATTTTCCCTTGAAAGAGGGAGTGACCCTTCATTTCACCAAACTTAAATCTCCTTTACCCAACATAGGCGTCGGTACCGCGGGGGGGGGGGGGGGTACTTTTTTGCAAAGTTATACATACGAAAGTCTAGCCCCCCTTTTCAATTTGCTTCCGACGCCACTGTCCAATAACGCTTTGTGCCAAGTTTGGTTGAAACTGGCCAAGAGGTTCTGCATGGGAAAAGTCAAAAATCTTAAAAGTTTACAGATAGACGGACAGACGGACGGTCGCTGGACAAAAAGTGATCAGACAAGCTCACTTGAGCTTTCAGCTTAGGTGAGCTAAAAACCACATAATAACAAATGTAATTTGAAATCATGCCCAACTCTGCTCTCAGTTTGATTTGCATCAAATGGTTTAACAAGAAATTGCTGAACATTTTAATCAAATCAATTTAAACTTTACTTGCTTCGTTTACTTTCAACAAATATATTTCACCCATCCAAAGATATGCCTCTCTCTCTCTCTCTCTCTCTCTCTCTCTCTCTCAACCAAGAAATTCTTCTCACTCATGTAAATGTTTTTTACTATTAGGTAGATATATACATGTACAAAGTTCTTTCCACTGGCCTTGAATTGGCCATATTATTATTAAGCTGAACACCGCTCGTAAATAGGCACCGTCACACAGGTACCTGGTATATAAACCCTTCGATTTCGTTACACCCGATTGCACACCTGAAACTCGTGGCCGACATGTAGTATTTCTTTCGTCGTCTTTGGATTTTATGCATTTATTTCTTAAACTATGTGCATATTCTGTTTGTAAATAATGAATTCACCAATTTATTTGATGTTAGTATTCTCTTATCTTGAAAAAAGTGCGTAAAATTTGATAATTTCATCGCGACCGAGTAACACGGCGAGGTAAGATGTACGTCCACACAGGTGAGACCTCTACAGCGAAGTACTTTGAACTGTTTAGAGGTCTGCCCCTTATATAAGGGTTGTAGGGACAGCAGTGATGAAAGAGAAATATGGCGGACAGTGCCTATTTACGAGCGGTGTTCAGCTTTAAGCAGATGATGGAGGAATGCTTATAATTATCGGGGGTATAACTTGACATTTGAATACAAAATAGAGCAAAGGGGAATAACTCGGTCTCACACCACTATCTACATGATCCAGCAAAGAAATGAAAATACTCAATGGAAATATATTTATTGATTATAATGTTAGCAATTAACAAGCACTAGTTTTTAGCTTTGTAAAGCCCATAGAAAACATGTTCTGAAATGTAAAATGCATGTAGGTAGTGAGGATTACAATATATCTCCAAATGTTTTAAGAAACTCTCTAAGTGCATTTTACAAAATGTTACAAGTTGCCATTCAATAATTTAAAATTGCATATTTTCAACAATAATCAATTCTTTTCAGCCACACGATGCCTGCAAGACAGATCTGATGGCCAAATAAATTTTGGCTTCAAGATATCAATAAAACTATAGTCAGCAACAGTACTGTGTGATATAGCATTTTTTTTAGAGTTTCTTCTCATACATGTCAATGCATGATACTGCATGTTCACAAAACCTGGCTTTGGGAACTTTTAGTAATAGTTCAGGTGGGCCACTACACAAGAATTTATAGTTAACAACAAGCCACATAGCTAAAATGGCCTTGTAGTTGGGTGGTTGAATTTCTGTCTCTGAAATCTCAATGAACAAGTTATTTCCTCTACCCAGCAAGATATCATGTTTGCTGTCATAAAAATAACTTTTGATTTCCATTTTAGTTGCTGCTATACTGGGAACAAGGAAATAGTCCAAGTTACATGTAATATGTTTCTGTTTCTGTAGGAATGAAAACACAGTGACCCGTGCAAGCATCTGACTACGAAATCCATGATCTTTAACATGTTTCTGTTTCACCTCCATAGATTTATGTCCGAATTCTTTTTCTGGAGAGGCCACATGAACAAAGCATTCATCACATCCGAGAACAATATCCAGTGATCGAGGCAAACCATCTGGGTTCCCTGTAATGTACATACAAAAGCAGTGCAATAGAAAGTAAAATCTTACATTACATGTTAAACAATAATTTCTGGTGCTATTGGAAATTTAGGTTTAGGGTAATTTATTAATTAAAATAAAATATACTTATGATTCACTTAACTTGGATTTGCAGACTCTTTTTACTGAACCAACTTAAAACTTTAAACTTTGCGTTTCATTTGCAGTGTGTCATCATGGTCGTAAACTTATTATCCACCTTGTTAAATGATTTAACAATATTGATGTACCAAATATTGTTTCAAATACATTGTGTGGTAACCATACTGCATGTAACTAGACATCACTGAGGTGGTGACCATCTCAAAAGGACCTGATCAAATAATGGACAATAATATAGATGGAAAACAGAATGAGGGTTCGCAATTCATATATACAACTTGCAAAATGCGAGTTAGCATACTCAATTGCGAGTTAAAATTTTCAAAACTTTCGAGTTGATTTTTATATCATAGCTTTTCCCAGAAAAAAATATTACGTTTCATATTCGATTTAAGTCATTTTCTTTTTAGTTACTGTTTTTATCTGCCATTTTTAAACGAACAAGAATGCAGAATGTTGACAATAACCATTTTTTTTAATGACAAAGGCAAGATGGTGCCGATGGCAACAGTTACAGTAATGATGATTTGGTACCCTCAATTTCCACTTTGAACAGAATAAAATCTTTTAAAATTGCAAATACGAGCCTAATAAAAGTTCAATATTTTTGTACATTGTACTCGCAATTACATGCAAGTTGTATATATGGTTGGCCGGGAAATACCAGTGCTGGGAATTACCAGTGGTATTTTACAACTTGTATATATTTAAGGAATTTTTAACCCTGAAAATAAGGATGGGAAACTTGTTTTCATAACACTTTTATGTGCAATTCACCTTTCAAACTAGAGCTATGCTGACTATTAAAGCAGCTTGGTCAGATGTTATATCATATTTTATGTGCACTACCGGTATAAAATGATAGCTTTGTTTATTATGTGTTTGATAAAAGGCAATAAAGTAGTTTTCCCAGTTGTTTAAGCCAAATTTCAATGAAAAAATATTGAAAACAAAATGTTTACATAACAAACTTTACATAGATTTACCTCATTATTTTGTCCCTTATTATAAAGATTCAAATTGTCCCAAAGTCAATGCAGGTATGATTGCAATACATCTCTCAAATTCGCTATAAATTAAACAGAAAATATTTCAAAAAAGTTTTTTTGAATTTAAAAAATAAAACTATACATTTTTTCATTAATCTGTCTGTAATTTGTTGTGTTTACAATTGATGCATAATATGCGGTTGAAAATACCCAATCAATCGGGATAGGAAACAAACATGCCTATGATGCACTTGGATCTGTTTTTATGTGTCACCATAGAGAAATTATTTTTATTTGCTTCAAATATTTATTCATTTTTATACATTCTATAAATGATGCAGTGATGATTAACAACTCGGCAATTGTTACTAAAAAGATATTCCACGTAAATCTTTATTCATACGTGTTCTTTCTCAAATTCTGCCATTATCAGCTTATTCATGAAGATCGTTTAAAGCGATTATACGTTTATCATGAACATCGTTTATCCTTTCCTATCATGTATCAATCCTATCGTATCGTGCGTGTATACTGTTCTATCGTGCGTTAATCATATCCTATCGTGCGTGTATACTGTTCTATCGTGCGTTAATCCTATCCTATCGTGCGTGAATCCTATCCTATCGTTTATCTTGTAAAAAAATAACGTCGCGGGTACTGTATTTACATGTAATACACAAATTTAATACAATATGTCACAGGGTCAATATGGGGTCAACTTAATAGTGTAAGTCTGACAAATGAAAAAAATATCTTTTGGAATTAAAATGACGGAAACTGTACAAATGTGATAGGATAGGTAACAATGATGAGCTAATTAATCGATAAATATTAAAAGATGATGATAAAGTAACCTGACAAAGGGAGATCACTTATTAAAAAAGTGAAAGTAATACTTATGTATACCAGTGTCTTATAATATTGTGCTACTACATGTGTTATACTTACTTAGATTGGTCAACATCATAATGATAATCCAATTAGAGCACAATATGAATCTTTTTAGCTTATCATCACAAAAGAAACTTTTAATTAATCCTATTTTGCATATGGAAAACACATACCAGTATGTACACCACGTGAAACCCATCTAACCGAAGAGCTGGGTAAAACTAGTACCCACAAATGCGACCTGTAGACCTGTGTTGTGTACATAACTTCGGACAAAGATCATTTATTTGTTACATGCGTGTATTTTCATGACTTTATACTTTAAAACCCCTTGCACTATTTTATTAGGTAAATAACTATGTAAAGCACACATTTCAGCTTTAGGGTGGTACAGGACACCTGCATATTGTGATGTACTCCCAATTGAAATAAACAATAAAATATAAATAAAATATTTTCCCCAAAAATAATGTTACCTAACAGAGAAGTGCAATGGGTTAGAGCGTTAACTACGTGTCTGTAGAGAGTTCAAATGCTGCTGGGGCTTTTCTATTTTTTACTTAAGATTAAAAAAAAACTTTCTTTTTTTTTGCCAAATACATGTATTGTAGAAATTTAAAATTATGAAACGTCACTATGAAAAAAAGTTTTGATTATAATGCACTAAACTACATGTACAGGCTTTCGTGGTTATCAAAATATTCTAATGTTTATTTATCCATGAGGAGTGTGTGTGTGTGTGTGTGGTGGGGGAGGGGGGGGCCAAGTAATACATGTAATTGTGTTTGCAGGGGGTGGGGAGATTGGGGTCCGAGGTGTATTTCGTGGTAATTTTACTACATGCATTAATATAAATTATTTTTTCAAGGGGGGGGGGTAGAGGGTCTGGACCCCTCACTCCCAACCCTTCTCTAAATCCGTGCACATGATGTAAATGCAAATCTAAATTAAGCCGGCAACAGCCGAGGGGAGGGGTCATATTTTAATTTTTTTGTAATAATTATATAGACCATACTTTCTATGACATAAAATGAAAAGATTATTGATTAACTTAAATTTCACATGCAAACAGTTCAACCACAAATTGTACATATAGGGCCGCTCATGTGTGTTATGTGCTTGTGGCCTTCATTTTCACTAAAACTGGTACAAAACAGTGTTATTTAGGGGCAAACTCTTGGTGCGGGTATTACTGTCTAATGACAGCATCTAGCAAATATTGGATCTTCCTGTCCTAATACATTGACATGACCAAAGGCAATGATTACTATTACAATTATTCATCAACTATAGATAATTAAGATGCCCTGTGATTTGTGTTGAGATAGATTTTGATCCACCAAGTTTCTTTTTTCTATCCTCCAAGCCTAATGTCAAAATGAAAAATAAAACAAACAAAAAGTTAGATAAATCATATCTCAAAGTTCATGGATTAATCAACATCGTGTCATAATTCAAACTTAAACCTGTTTCTATTTGAATATGCATCTACATGTATTTGTTACATGTACTCCATATATACCTATAGTGTTCTGACTTAACTCACCTATATTCGTGTCACCCAAACCAGATGAAGCATGATTAGGCTTACAGAATCCACAATGACAGAGTAATGTCTCTTTGTACATGTACTTTGCAGACTGGTCAATCGTGTATGTATCCGATAGTGACAGCTTAAAAAACAAATACTCTGCAAGGACAGCCATTGATTCGGTCTTGGAGACATCTACTGTTTGAATCCTTCTCAAGGAAGTATGGGAGTCTACAATTATTGGCAATTAAATGCTATGCATCCACTCATTAATCTCATTAATTCAATAATAATAAAATGTAATTTTATAAGATTGGGGTCCATATATCAGACTCCCGACCAGATGCTAAGTGAACTCTATTCTTTGCGGATCCGCTCTGTTACATGTATAAGGCTGTGTTCAGTCAGTACTGCTTATTACATATGTAGGGTGTCACGGCTAGTTAAACTGTTTGAAAATTGATGACAGAAATAAAATTTATTTACTTTCAATAAATCAATGATCAATCAATGCTACACTTAACAGATGTTCGACGCATGACTGGATTGAAGAAATAAATGATAAACTAGACCAGAACTCAAACTCGCCCCCTCTAAATCTCCAGTCAGGTGCTCTACCAACAGGTGCATCCCTTCCCTTAAATGATCTTTGCCCATTAAAGATCACCCCAGATTCTTTCCCCTAGCAGGTTTTGATATGTCAGTTCGAAATGCAACGGTATGGGAGAAATAATGACGGACCTTACGATAATTTGAACCAAGGCCCTTTTAATATATTTTCAAGTGCTATATAAACTGAGCTAGCTAACATGTTTTAGATCAAACTCAGAGGGAATTGGAAATATGGATGAAAATATCAAACTCATATAAACAGTATAAATGACTCGGAAGGGGGGGGGGGGGGGGCATTCTAACTAAGAACCATTTACAAATATGTGATCATTCGATGTGTTTGTTTGATGGTTTTTTTTATTTGATTTTTTTGTATTTTGTGTTTTTGTTTATTTAATTGGAGTTTCTGAGTTAGTAGATTTTGTTTTTAAAAAAAGGGAGGGGGGGGGGGGGGGGCTTCCCATATAAAATAAGTTTAAAGCCTTCAAAAGTCCAGTGGCTGAGTGTTTGACTAATTTGTGTTTAAAACAACACCTGATTATTTTTTTAAACTGGTTTCATATCAGTTACCAGTTACATACTAGACATTGCATGAAAGAAAACAGATATTGCGATCCCATAAATAATTAAGGTGATATCATTAGCGTCAAATTCAAATAATTTTAGCATTATACAGTCAGTACGAAGAACTTGAAAACAATATTTCTTCTGATATACTATATATATATATATTCGCTTTAATATAAAAAATATTCTACAAAACAAATTCTATAGACGTTTCAAAGTTGAACAAATCATTTCATTGAATTTCTTTTTATTTTTAATTTGTTGTACAAGAAGGACTGTGATTTACAAATACGTTTATCGTGTTCAACATGTATCTCCATGATCGCCGACACCATTACATGTATATAATCTGCGTGTCTAGAATTAAATCACTCGTTTGCACAAGGTATATGAGTATCATATTAAATATCTAGGGATAGCCAGGTAAAACTCTGATAAAGTATGACATATGTACAGTAGATTGTCACATAGGTAGAGCAAACTTGAAAGTCACTGTTCGCTTTGGTAAGTTCATATATCTATATTCGACTGACTGTATATTTTTATCATAAAGTAATTATTTAAACAATAAAATGCTTTCTTTGGCGATTCATGTGGAATATGAAGTTCGCGACATTGCAAAGCGGGTTATGTAATTTTTTTCTGCTATGGTCGCTACCTTCATAACCTGCATAAATCATTAAAGAAAACATTTTATTGTTTATATTTACATTTTTCTTTTAACAAATCAATAAATTGATCGTAAAAAGTAAGAAACATTAATTTTTTAAATGGTACAGTTTCTTTTTATATTTGCCCTAAAATTCAAAAGTTTTTAAATGTTGTAAATTAATTTAGTTTTATGGTGAATAAGTAAACATCAAATATTTATTTATACAGTATTTGTACGTCATGCACAATGTACATTATTACTTATTTATGGTGTTCCGATGGAGCTACTTCGACCTTCGCACTTTCGCATTTAGGGCGACGATGCGAGAGTGAGAAGTTTCGAAGGCGGAAGTGCAAAGATGCCAAGGCAAAGAAGCGAATGTGCGAAGTTGCAAGGGCAAAGCGCGAAGATGCAAAGGTGAAAGTGCGAAGATGCGAAGGCAAAGGGGGATGCCGCTATCGGTTTTTCGCCTTCGTTACTAATTCGCACTCTCGCCTTCTCACTTTCGTCTCATTTGCTTTCTTTTGGTTGATAACATAGTTTGATACAGGTATCGTACTCGCCCGTGCTCGGATGTTATTGGCATGCATGCTCTAGACAGTGTGGCGGCCATTGTGCTTACTATAAAGTTCATTAATATTTTACTTGGCTATCTGACATTTCTTTTAATCAGTGTTGGCTAAGCCTAATAATAATGTTCTCCATATAAAACGTAATACTCGCCATAATATGTGTGCATTTCCAGAATTCTGTCACTTACCAGTCTGCTTACCTTAGTTCAATGCTATGGTTTAAACAAAGAAACATGTAAATTCATTATAGGACAAAGTGTATGGATTTTTAGTTAAAAGAAATATTATCCCAAGTTTTCGTGTTTGTTAATTTGCAGACGCCATTTTTATAGCTAAAATTATTTTTAAACGTTAAAGAGCTCCCACACATACACATTAAAGGGCGAAAGCGAAGGTGCGAAGAAGATAGTGGGAAGTTGGGAAGGAAAAAAGGGGAAGGGGCCCCCCCCCCCCCCCCCCATTGCATTCGCATCTTCGCACTTTTGCTCTGACGCCTTCGCACCTCCGCGAAAAACAACATGTTTTCGCCCCCCCCTTCCCCACCCATTCCTCGGTACATAGTAACATAATTGAAACCCACCCATTGTGTTATTCATATTGATCAATGATCATCGACCAGCTCGAAACTTTTTACACAGGTGTAAAGTTGTTGAAGCTCTTGTTTAACATGGGAAGGTCATTCAAAACTATAACTGAGTATATGCCTATTCACTGGCTATGAGGACGATGGCAAGTTTATTTTCCCCCGTGTCCTTTACAAAAATTTCGATTATTTGTTCATGCAAATTAGTCATAATGTATATTTTTATTACTTAAATTAAAATATGTTAGAGGGACAAGAGAACAAGAAAAATAACTCGTACATGCTTGGTAGTAGTTCTTAGTGGGACAACATGTAAGGGTTTTTAATTTATTAGAAAGCCTGCATGGTTTGTTGTTGTTTTTATGTTTTGTTTTGTTTTTTTGTTTTTTGTTTTTTGTTTTTGGTTTTGTTTTGTTTTTTTATTTAAAAGGTATTAACAACGATTCAATAAAAATGACACGTTATGATACGTACATGTACGTTTGCAGTAAATGATGGCATGCATAGCACTCAGGTTTCAGGTGGAAACATGTGCACGTGCATGTAAAACATTCGATCTTTCTTTTTTTTTTACAAAAAAGTATACAAACACTTCAAGCACAATCAGCATGCATAATTTTTTTTTTTAATTCTTCAATTTTTATATTGACGCTGCGTAAAAATGTACAGGCTCTCATTGAGAATTACTTTTAAAAAAGACTTTTTTCTAATTAGTTGTGTAAAAAGCATCATATTATCAGATTAAAACAAATCATTGTGTTCAACTGTGTTAGATAATCACATATTTTTTTATGAAATAAAAATACAGATAACGATAATCTTTAGAGCTGCATAAATAGGACTCATAATATTTTCATATATATAATCTATACACAGTATAACACTGGTGTATAAAACTAGTACAGACTGGTACATATCTTTCTTTTTTAAGGACATCTATAAGTTCAAATAAAGCGGTGTTAGCAATAGATAGATATATAAGTAAATTTACATGTAATACCCTGGCTAACCCGGTAGACAAACACATCTAAATACAGTCCACAAAAAGGGTTCCCGGATGTATAACACATATATATACACATAGGTATACTCTAAGTGTCTAGGGTATATAGCATTACTATATATTACAATATATTTACTAAGCTTTCTTTTGTTGTATATTTCAATGATTTTAGTGCATTACAATGTAACACATCTCTCTTATTAAATACATGTAGTTCGATCTTTGAAAAACAATGAATGAAAGTCTGGGTTTGTTTTCTTGATTCTATTTGTATCAGGGCTTCTCAAAAAAAAAAAAAAACCCCATAAAGAAACCATGATAAGCCCACGAAGCTTTTATCCACCCCTATAATAAAAAGCAGCACTTTGTGTGCCCGGCACGGTAAATGTTAAATTCATATTTTTGTTCAGTATTTGGCTTTATACTGATAACTTAAGTTATCCCGGCCGTAAATATCATCGTTTTGACTTGAAATATCAAGTAGTTCGTTTTGAAATATCTCATGTTTAGATCATTTTACATTTTACAATTATCTGCTTGCAGAGATTGATAAAGAATGATAACTCTGACATGACAATATTCTAATATAGCGCCTGTTACAATGGATTAATAGCATCCTATGAAAGAATTATCAAAGAAGTCCCTTCTACTAAACATTTATTTTCGTTTATATGGCTCCAATTTGAAATATCACTATCGCTCAAGTTAAGATAGGTGGGTTTTTTTTCAACGAAAATCGATAAAATTATACATGTTCTACAGCAAATGATTTATATAAACAATTCATCGCCCATTATTTGTGTAACGCATTATCATTATTTTAGCAGCCGAATTATAGATGACACATTGGTTTTCATGTGTCGCTGTATATGCTAATGATATTGGTTGTCCATTTCTCTGTTATCGAGTTCGGAAAAGAAAATGAAAATAAAAAATAAAGATTTTTTATTAAACAAAACCCTAAAATTTTAATTTGTCATAAGATATACATTTACTTACAATGTACCTTGTATTATAAGTAAGAAATGTATTTTGAAGTTTCATGTGACATCTGTTAATTTAACTGTCAATAATTTTGTTCATATCTTATCGTTTTATGTTTATTTAAAACTAAACAATCCCATGAATTATATATAAATTCACTTTTAAGACGCAACAATGTGTTTCTCAAATTAAAGTAATTATCATAACAAATCTTTTCTATGTTCTAATGTCGATAAGCAAGTCTTAGTTTACCTTTTATCATTGAAAAGTAGAGGAGATGATTTTCCAAGATTTAATACAAGTTTGCGTTATGGTTATATTGGTCCCGCCCAGGGCATAAACCCCTAGAACAAAGGCCATTATTTTCACAGTTTAAATAGAAGGTTTCGTGAACATTATAACTGTGCATTAAGTTTATCTCAAATATATATGACAGTAGAGAAGATGATTTTCAAAGATTACTAATAAATACTACCACTTAGTTTTTTTTTTTAACACATGTGTTGGAAAAAAGAAGAATTTTAAAAAAAATGCCGTTTTTTTTTTAATTTGGCCCGCTCCGGATCCTGAGGCCCCATGGTGGTATGGTCATAAGTTTATAATTTAGATTTCTATTTCTAAAGATGTTTCCAACCAAAAAAGGTAACAATTGGTCATGCCGTTTTTAAAAAGAAGCTAAAAATGTAAAATAGATAACGGACGAACCACGGCGACGGACGGAAACCAAATGTAATAGAGTGACTCAGTTGTCCTAAAACAAAGAAATAATACGGTTTTTTTAAGCATAACATCCACAATATCTATGTATGTGCAAACCTGATTATCATGCAACAACAATCTTGACATACCTTTTTTTAAATTGAAATATTATAGTTATTTTTTACTTTTTTATCCTTTATACAAAAATAGAATAATAACAAAGATATAAATTAAATTATTATTGATATTTAAGGAACTTTATTAATCGACATGTATAACTTAGCAATGTTTGCAAAGGTTCTTTAAGAAGTTTTACAAAGCTTACAAGAAAATTGCTTTTACAAAACATAGATTGACACCATTTATATGAATAAAGACCCTGTTCTCATAAATACCCTTTTTACCTATGAATATAACAAGAGGCATACAGACCTGACAGTCACATGAGTGCCATAACCAATAGCAATACGTTACCCGCGTGGTTCAAGCGACCTTAAGAAAAAATACATGTTCACTATTTAACCTTACATGTCACCCCCTCAAAGAAAGTTATAAAAAGCCCGAACCTTGCTCCATTGGCAGCAAAATTTCAAAATAAAAAAGAGGACATCATGGAAATAATAGCAATCCATTTAGTTTACATATGTAATTTCAACGACTGTTAAAGTACAGAATAAGATTTTCTATAATTGAATTCATGGTCACTATACAGTTATATTAGTCCCACCCTAGTACATGAATACCTGGTCTACGGGCCATGAATTTCACAATTTAGGTAGAAGAGTTTGTTGAAATTATAATCATGCATTTAAATTTTCTCAAATATATAGGAAATGGAAGAAGACAATTTATTACATTTTCATTATATGGCCATACCCCCCCCCCCCCCAAACGATCCTAACCCCTAATCCAGGGACCACGAACTTAACAATAAAGGTAAAGGGATTTTGAATTAGATAAACATGTAAACACTTTATCTCCCAGGATTGTAGAAGGCTTAGCATAGAAACTTTTCTATGATTATAACATGTTCACTTTAAGGTCATTTAGATCCCGCTCTCGACCCTGAACCCCTGACATAGGGGCGATAAATTTCACAAGTTAATAAGAGTGGTGCGTGGACATCAGAATAATACATTTAGTTGCTTTATTCAAATATATATGAATGTAGAAAAAAAGATTTAAAATGTAGCCTTTTTTGCGTTTATAAAGCCCAGTGGTTGGTAAGGTCATTAATTTCACAATTTTTATTCCTCTTTCTCTAAGTATGCTTCAAATCAAAAATGGTAACAGATGACCTTGTAGTTTTTAAGGAGAAGTTTAAAATGTAAAAATATCAAAACATGGCGCACGGCGACGGACGGAGATTAATTGCAAAAGGTCATCTGAGTGACCAAGGTGACCTAAAAATTGTTGGTAATGTTCGTTTTTAAACAAGGTATACTGCGTATCACATTTTAGTTTCCTGCTAAACATGCGGTTGAATCGTACAAGCTGGGAAAAATTTCCTTAAAGAGGAAGTATCTTAGAGCTGGGTATTGTATTTTTTTGTTGTCGATCTTTGAACCCCTCAAAAAACCCCTGTATTTGCAATTGTACGTGTACAAGGGGCTCAGTTTGAATTATCAAGGATCTAATATAACATATTATTAATGCATAACTTAACACATTTTTACAATTTAAATCGTAAGGACTTAAACAGATTTTCCTGGATACATGTCAGATTTTTTTCCCCAAAACTCCCGAGTACAATTATTTCTCATCACATTCTCAATATATATGCATTAAAGGGGCATGGTCACGACTTTTGTTAATTTTTTTTTCCAATTTCAATATTTACAATGCTTCAATAAGGCATGTTGAACAGGCAACCAATATTTGAGTGTCATTTGTTGAGTTATAAGTGATTTACAGAGCTTACAATTCTTTGTTATGTCAAAAAAACCTTTGTTCACATTTTGAAAGTAGAAGTAAAAATTCCAGTTTTAGACCTAAAATGAATGTGTTAAATGTTTGGAACTGTTAATTTATGCTTAAAATGAATAAGAAAATACAAAAATCAGCTTGAAAAAGATTTTTTTTTACTGGTATATTGAACCTATGAAAACAAAACAGGGCACGAGCCTTAAGCTTGTTTACACGTACATGACGAAGAATTGTGAGCCCTGGATCTTGTTTGTAACTCTACGACTGACTCTTAAATTTTATTTGATCATTAGAAATGCATTCCTAAAGCATTGTAAACACTAAAAACAGAAAAACAGAATTTGTCCATAATCGTGACCATGCCCCTTTAACTTCATTCAAATGATCTTAACGCGTCGAGTTGCAAGGCGCAGATCATTACATCAAACTAGACGCGTAGCGTCGAGTTTGAGATACCTGTATTTATTCGGGCCTGATAATGAGGCGTGATTCGACTCTTTGGATCAGGTAACTATTATGATGAAAATTTTTTATGTATCCTAGCCGTAAAAGGTAAAGATTACACGACTCCCTTTGTCTAATCAACTCTACATTATTTACCTTTTTAACTTAACAATCAGAGAGCAAACTTCTTTAAAACGCGCTAAAATACTGCTGTTACCCGGTATTGACTACTACGGCATCGACAACC
Source organism: Magallana hongkongensis (assembly GCA_016163765.1). NCBI lineage: Eukaryota > Metazoa > Mollusca > Bivalvia > Ostreida > Ostreidae > Magallana > Magallana hongkongensis. Next base: position 31,658,188 of record WFKH01011925.1, on the reverse strand, counting down.
GAGATTGGTTAATATATGAATTTGGAAAGCCAGGGTATGATGATCCGGAAAATTGGATCATACTCTTTAAAATTAATAGTATACGGAAAGAAAAATTGATGGGTATATACTGTTAAAACCGTAACCCGAGCCTCAGAAGAGGTTCAAATTCCGCCATAGGATGATTTTAAGTAATATGTAATTCTAACTTTCATACCGCTTTCAAACTGTCATTTGTATCATGAGATATTACGTTAAAGTGGACTGCTTGCAATGTTTTCCGTACCACCTTTGCAAATGTCATTTAAATTTACACCACGTGATTTATTTGGTCATTTCAGGATTGCTTCAAAAAGCGGAAACGAGTGCTTTATTGACATCGTTAATTTACTAGATTTGGGATGTTTCTAGTCGATTTCAGTATACACTATTGACGTTTATTGACTTTTAGCTTTCCTTCCGTAATTGACGGGATTAAAATGGGTGACTAATGTGACCATAGAAATTTTTTGCTTTGCTGTTGCAACACCATATTTAAAACTGGATTTTCTGAGCTGTAAACTCAAGTGAGTCCTTCTGATCACATTTTGTCTGGCGTCCGTCTGCCTGGCTGTCTGTCAGTCTATCTGTCTGTAAAAAAATTACTTTTTCAACTTCTTTTCCAGAACCATTGGGCCAATTTAAACAAAACTTTGTACAAAAAACTATTAGGTGTGGAGGATTCAAGTTTGTTAAAATGAAACACCACTTTAAGGAGAGATAATTAAGAAATTATTGAATATTTGTTGGTATCTTTCGAACACCATTTTGCTAAAAAAGCTGAAACTTGTGTAAAAGCATTACCAGATGTTTATTTTTAGGTTTGTTCAAATCATGAACCCAGAAGGTAGAGCGGGGCTACAATTGAGGGGGGGGGGGGGGGGGAAGCGGGCGAAATTTTACAAAGGATTATATAAAGAAAAATAACTTAAAATCTTCTTCTTAGAAACCAATCCGCCAGGAATGTTGTAACCGGTGTAGAAGCGTTCCCAGAAAGTGTCAATTCAAGATTATTCAAATAATGATACCCGAGAGAAGGATGGGGCCACAGTGGGGGTCGAATTTTTACATAGGAATGAAAAGAGAAAAATCTTTAAAAATCTTCTTAATAAAAAACTAATTGGTCAGAAATGCTGTAACTTGTTTTAAAGCATCCAAAGGTAGTGTAGATTGATTCAAGTTTGTTCAAATCATGATCCACGAGGGTAAGTTCGGGCCACAATGGGAGTTTGAATTTTTACATAGGAATATTTTGAAAAAAAAATCTTTAAAAATCTTATATTTTCAATCAACTGGCAACAAAAACAATAACTTCTTTGGAAGCAACCCCAGGTGTAGTAAAGATTCAAGTTTGTTCAAGTTATGATCCACGGGTGTAGGGTGGGGTCACAGTGGTGGGTCGAATTTTTACATTGGAATATATAGAGAAAAATCTTTAAAAATCTTCTTCTCAAGAAGCAATGTAAAATGACTATAGAATCATCCTGTAACAAAAGGGGATATATGTTTATCATAAGGGTATCTGAAGAAAATTTTTAAAATCCTTTTATACAGGCACCTATTCTACTACATTATCCAGAATTTTTGTATATGACTTTATAAAGCTGCTTGAATTATGGCTATTGCTTTTCAGGTGACCGATGTGCCCCAAGGGCCTCTTGTATTTATTTATTTTGGGGGATTTTTTAAGAATAAAACCAATTTAACATTTCACCTTTTTTTTAAATTTATGATTCGATTTTTTTTCTCGGAAATGCGTATATCTCTATATCTTTGAAGAAATAAGCAGAAAAAACAATGCTTATTTTTACGTGACAGAGTTATCATAGTAACATGAATTGCGGTGTGATCCGTGCGTAGAGCACAGGGGTGAAACGGGCCGGTAACATGGGTAGTACACACTAGAGTAGGAGTTGTATCAAAATATACATCTCGCTATGTCTTTTAAGATAAGATAATTGAGATACGGCGACAGATCGCTCATTTCACTCCCTTAATATCAGCTCATGTTCGGGCATTTATTATGGCAGTATTTAAAATGATTGAAATATTTTTTTTTACATTAGCTGGAATGGCTAAATAATTTCGCACTGAACTCAACACTGCAAACCCGGTCCATTTCGGTGCATAAGTGATCATTTGGCGTTGAATTAAAGTCTGTTACTAAGTTTTACAATATCACTGCAACGTCACACAGATCCCCTTTGAATACATGACGGAACAATGCTTACTAAGAGGAAATTAAAACTGACACAATAATTTCCCGTATTTATGTTATTTGTTGGCGAATTTTACAGTTGAAACACTCTTTACAATGGCCATTTTACGCTATTTCAGATGGTGGTCTTTATTTTTTAATACAGCGAGAGCAACATATTATTTGGCGGTGCCGTCCTGCATAGAGCGTCATAGTAGTGCAACGTTAGAGGCTGTGTGGGAGAATTGCGGTGTGATCCAGGCGTAGAGCACAGGGGTGAAAACGGGCCGGTAACATGGGTAGTACATACTAGAGTAGGAGTTGGTATTATAATAAACATTTCGCTATGTCATTTAATATGAAATAATTAAGATACGGGGGCAGATCGCTCATTTCACTTCCTAAAAATAAGCTCATGTTCGGGAATTTATTATGACAATATTTGAGATGATAGAAATATCTCTTTACATTTGCTGAAATCGCTACAAAATTTTAAACTGAACTTAACACTGAAAACCCGGTCTAGATCGGTGCATAAATGAATATTCGGCGGTGAATTAAAGTCTGTTACTAAGTTGTACAAAATCACCGCATAGTTACTTTACTTTCATGTAATTTTAACGGAGGTTTCACATTTAATAATTCATCTCATAACAGCTCACAAGCCATTGATATGTACCTGGAATTACAGGTTAACAAACCAAGGTTGTTTTTTTAACATTGATTTTAGTGTCACGTGATTGCGATAAATGTGTACTGAGTTTTATACAACTGGAATAAGACAGTGAGGAAAGAAGTGGATTTGAGGTTATTTGATGACTTTTGAGGCTAACAAGGATATTAAACTTGATTCTATAAAAGGTATATTATTTTTTAAAGGATTGGTTTACTGCTTAAGAATTATTTATTGCGGAACTAGTGATTTTTTAAAAATACTCTTTCCTCCGTTTTTTGGTTTTTTTTGTTTGTTTTTTTGTTCACTTATCTATTTCTTGATGAGTTATTTTTACTGTTATCAAATTCATTATTGTTACATTTTTTAATATTTTTAAAAACCTCTTACCAATCATCTGTCAATGTTTTTATTATCTGTTCAGATACATGACAGTTTAATATCTTTACAGAGAAATGAGCAAAATATGTAAAACAAAAATGCTCAATTTTTAAAAGATCAAAAGAAAAAAAATGTATAAAAAAATCAACAAATAGGAAAATATTTTACATATAATAGGTTTTGAGCTGTAGTAATATTTACAATGAAGCAGATTTTTTAAACATAATATGTAGCAAAATATGAACACATAGAAAAAATCATGTGGCCTTAAAAAAAGAAAATAGCTGTCTAACGGATGGTTTTCAAGAGCAAAAAAAATGCAGTTTGTATTGAACAGGTAATTGTTTAGGAGATGGTACATATCTAAGAAATAAATAGGAGTTGATACACGTTCCCAGCTGTGGCATATTAAAGCAAAATCATTGACCGTTTTCAAGGGAAAATCAATTTTTTCGGCGGAGCTTACACAAAGCATAATCTATAAGGCAGAAAAGCTTCACCAATAGGTCATCAAAGAAATAGAGAATCAATAAGACAAATAATTCAATTACCTATTTCCTTAACGCGTAATTTACTTTGTGAGCGATTTACTATTATTTGTTAAAACAGCCTCAAATTATAAAGTTTACCCTTATAATAGTACAGCAGTGCAACCTCTACATTGAAAGTACATTTAACCTATTTAAATGCATAAAAATCATCGTCTTAAAATATTTAATTTAAAACAAGTCAACTGAAATAGTATGGGTGTTTATTTTTCATAGTTAACGCCGTACTTTTTGCTGCATTATGTTTATTTCATTTCTTGTTAAACTCATCTTAGGTATACGCCCAAGAGAGGTCGACACATGTTCACGTGACATTGTGTTTTCATATTCATTTTAGTTCAGTAATGAATTTTAGAGTAGTACTACATATCCTTAGACTGACATGAAATCAGATATACGCATTATTCCCCTTTCATCTCTGACAACCGTTATGTTAGTTTTCAATTTTTATCCATACACACTCCTATAAGGGTGAGTGCACTATCAATGGTTGACTGCATTTATGTTTTTCATTCACACAAACACGTTACATAATATGCAAAGATTTTTAAAAAGGAAAAAGGAAGAAAATAACAATCACTGTACCGCTGCCAAGAAATATCTAATGAAAGATAATTGATCAATTGTAAACTATCATCGCACATGCACAAACCATACACTTTAGTATATTGTGCGGAGACAGTATGGACTTCAGGAAAAGAGCGTTTCTTTGTAGGATCTGACAAAAAATGAGAGCCCCTTGTTACTTGGATTAATTATCGTCTATTCAGTATAAAGTTATATAGATACTTGTAGATATAGTGCATAATATGGTGCAGACGTTATACTTTTTGTATGAATGACATTCTTGTTCAATGTGAGCTCTAAGTAAGCAGCGCTGCATGTACAATATAAATTTTTTTAAAAAAATGGCAGTCCTTTTGTCATCCGTCTGTTTTCCTAGAAGTCTATTTTTTAGCCTTATTCCATTATTTGGTTAACATATTAAATGTGTTGTCAATAATAGTTAGTGTTATGAATACTTCGTGTGTTCAGAATATTTTTTCTCAAGATAATGAACTTTATAACAATCCGATTTTGACAACTTTAAAAACACCAAGGAAACAGCTTCCTTAAGTTGTTGGCTGGGACCAGATTTGTGTTTCATTGTTTTACATAGGTATATATGAAAACAAATGTTTTGACATTTCCTCACAAAAACCCTATTGCAAGCAAAGCTGATGAGGAATCAATTTTTTCGGAATAAATTGAAAGCTTAAAATAAGTTCATCAAAACCAATATGGCCAGTTGAAGTTGAAACTTGTATGGATGCATCCTAATGTAGAGTAGATTCCAGATTGTTCAAACATGATTCCCATCTATATGATTGGTCCACCATGATTTGTCATCAGAATAGCAAAACAGGCACTAGATTAATAGATATTGTTAGTGTTTTTGTGTCATAATGGAGTCTAAAGAAGATATGCAATTCGGAAACATTGATTATCGATATTGTTTAAGCAATGTTGTCAAATTGTACATGTACATTTTATTTTCGCAGTCCTATACTTTTAAATTCTAAAACGTACTTCCAACATGTTTACCTTAATTATCTTTTAGATAAATTATAGTTTCAAAACATGCACTCACAACGTTTATTTATGATTATTCATAAATATATGCCACAGTCGAGCTATCAGTTGCCGAATACGTATTACCACTTGTACCAAATGTCATGTTGTCAAAAATGTTAGGTGGTTGTGTTTTCTAAATATTATCTGAATCTGATTTTTACTGTGTTTTCTTTTTTAATGATTTTAGATTCCATAGATAATGAAATTATGGTTTGTTCAACATCAAAAAACAAACTTTGTTTCGATTTCAATTGCAACTTCTCGGGCTTTTCCGGCAGAGCTCGGAATAACACCTCGAATGTATTATATCATCGTCCATGACAACCCCCTTTTAGAAAACTTGTATTCGACATATTTTACAATCTGTTGATATATGAGCTAGACTTCATTAGATTCAATGACATGCCAAAACATATGCCGCAGAAGAGACATACAAGGCTGTCTATCCGATACTTAGTAATTAAATTGATGGGAAGCAACTCCAATTAGTATAAAATTCTAACATCTTGTAATGTTAATATTCCGAGCTCTCTCGGAAAGGCCCGATGGTTTTCGGTTGTTTCAATTTATGACGATAGACTCGTTTTAAACCAGAAACCGGAAAACGAAACTGTTCAAAAGAATATATAAAACAACTCTTAATTAGATGTTTTATTGCAAAAATCGTGGATGCCTCTATAGAATCTACGTGTTATAAAATATTTGTCATAATACAATACTCGTGAGCAGAAGAGAGAGAGTTTGTGTAGCGATTGGTACATTTCCACAACATGAGTAAATACTATACGATGTTCATGTTCCTTGTTCGAATTATTGTAACTCTAGAGGTAAAGATCTGGGTTACTTGCATCATACAATGTAATGCTTATATTTCTAAGTAAAGAATATAAGTATAGGACAGTCCCTCACCAAAAATTGAGTTTAAAGCTTATATCTGACTTACACAGTAGCTTTTTTGTTCTAAGAATGAACAGTATCACGGTAACCTGAAGAAAATGCTGATAACAATATTTTTAAAACTTTTAACTGTAAAACCATTTTTTTCATTGCAATGTTTCTTTTGTTCACTTGATGGAAACTTTATGGTTTGTGAACAGATTTAAAAAGCAAACATTTTACATTTATTCACTTCTCTATTGAACAGAACCTCCATTTTCTGTTTGAGAGAGCATTTTTATTGCTCAAACAAACATCAAAGATGTAAATGAAGTTCTGCAAATGCTGACACTCTTCTAATTGATATTATTGATATGGAGGGTGCGAATGTTGTGTAGATTTTTGATATGAATAACAACATATTTTGAAATGATTAAACCAACTTAAACACAAAATGAATTGAAATATTTGGATGCATAATTTTTTCAAAGGTTGTGAAGGTGGTTAAAGACAGAGGTTTAATAATATGAACTTTTTTCCAGGGAGGTGGTGGTGGTGATTTTTTATTAACATTTAAAAAAAATAAGGATTATGAGTTTAATATAGTGCAGTATAGATCGTCTCAATCTGCGTTCTGTCCGATGTGATTGTGATTACATGTTATATGATCAAGTGAAATAGTTTTGATATGTTAGTCCAAAGTCTTTGGTAAAGAAATACAATATTGGATAATTTACTAGCATTTTCATGTTTCCCTGCTGTAATAAGCTATTTGTGTCATAATAGATATAAAAATGTTTCTTTATGGGCGAATGTAATGTCTTGTTCTCGTTTTAAGCTCATCTGTAACTTTACTGTCCATTATATTTTTTTTTTTAAAAAGACACCTAAGGGAACTTATTACATTGTTTTTCATTTAGCAAGATTTTTATATTGTACAAAAGCCGTAAATAACAGAAAATTACCTTTATAAACATGGTTTAAGTATTAGCATCCTCTTTTTAACCAAAAGTTAAAGAACTTAGATTAAAACAGGCCCTTAAGATCTGCACAAGCTGAAAAAATATAGGAACTTATAGCTACAAACTTGCAAAGTAAAAGACAAACAAATATAAATTATACATTTTGAAAGACAACATACAAGCATACATAGGTTCTATTTATTATATTTCTAGTTTGTAATTGGCTTCGTGTGTTTTCACTGTTAAATCAAATCCTGACTTATCTTTTTATCTTTCAAACGTAAATCGGAAAAAATTATAAAAAGGGGGGACTTAAAACTTTAAAAGAAACGAGACTGAATTTTTAAACTTATTTTTATTTTTCACAGATAGCCTGGGCTTCTTGTCCAGTATCAAAAGAAACCGTGGAGATTGTTCAAGACTGTCCTAACAGTGAGAAGAAATGGAGGGAGGCTGCAGCGAGGAAGAACTGTACAGCTTTTGCCAGTCAATGTGATGAACCCAAGAGACTTGTGTACCACTGTGTAATCAACACATTTGTTAATGAGACATTAGAAGTATGTGCTTATGGGAAGGAAATACTATTAGGTATGAAATGTATTTTGTACTGACGAGATTGAGCTTAACTTGGAATAAGCTGACAGATAAACACGTATCAAATAAATTGAATCCTAATAGCACTTTGTCTTAAATAGTCCCAGCAATTAAGACGATAATTGTGTTTTTAATTACTTTTATAAAGAAAGAAGTTTATTTAGATTACAAAAATTTCAACTTTTGATCCTGCAAAATCATAAATTGTATATTAAAAAGCTTCAATTGTTGTGTTCTCTTTAACTTAAAAAAAAATAGGTCAATGACTTACTTTGTAGTTAGTGACCATTGAATAATTCTGAGGAGTTGAATAAAATATCCCTAAAAATTGTACACTATGATTAAGATGTTCTTAATTGAGGAAATATTACTGATTTACAAATACTTCGAAACATGAAAGGACAATGTATCTGAAAAGAATAAAGAATCGGGCTTTTAGCCACAACTTAAAAAATATATATTCCGGTCCGATTTTCCTCTAAATACAGTTCATTTTTTATTCAATTAAAAAAAAACAACGAAATAATGATAACACTAAGACATTTAAAACAACAAACAACTTATTGACATTACTCTGCTACTACAAAAATTTTTAAGATCCATGATCAAACTTTTGAGATATGCAAAATACTATTGACTAACAAATAAAAACTTCACTTTTCATATTGTAGTATTGGCGATTTGTTTAATGAAAAAGATACAGAAATGAGAAAAAAAATTAGTCTGAGTTTCCTATACTTTCCCCCAAGTCTATTTTTATTTGAGCCGAATTCCAGAAAATGATAAGAAATTAACAAAATATGTCAATATTAGTTTATTTCGTAGAAACCTAATGTCTGTAGAACAAATTTTACTCCTGACATTAAACTTAAAACAATCACAATTTGGTCCTGACATAAAACTTTATAACAATCCAAATTTGGCAACTCAAACCCGGAGATAACAACATCCTTAAATAACTTTAGTCAGACAAAATCAGGACTAGAGGTATTATTTGCTTAGAAGATCTTGACCATGGACTATTTTAGAAAAGAAAGAGTGCACAATTTCTACAAAAATGAAATACTGTATCTTATTTCTATAAGATATTATATTAAGCTAGTAATAATAATAATAAGGGTTCTTTTTAAGGAATATACTATTTTTCCTTATATACTTTATCTGAGTTTTTTTTTTATACATTTATAATATCAAAGGCTTAACCAGGTTCCTTATATACCTGGGTAATTTTAGCTAGGTTTCTATATACATTGGGAACCAGGTGCCACCTTTAGACTTACTTCGTCCAGATAAAGACCACATATACCAAAATATTTCCACTATCTAGGGTTTACTCAGACTTTTTAGTGTTGCTTAGAGCTCCACAGCTACTATCTGCACTGAATAATATAATTTTAGAACAGTTCATTACCTAGGGGCGTCAGGTGTTTTTTGTTAATGGATGCGTTCAATTTTGTTCAGCTACCAAGGGCACGCCTCTAATATAATGCGTCCCGCACGCCAAATAAGTACGAATCAACTGTTATCATTTTAAAACTTTTTAGCTCGCCTAAGTTGAAAGCTCAAGTAAACTTTTCTGATCAAAATTTGTCTGTTGTCTGTCGTCATTGTCGCCGTCGTCTATTTCGTTGTCGTACACTTTCCACATTTTTATCCACTTCTCCAAAACCACTGTGCAAATTTCAATCAAACTTGCCAAATGACATTTTTATTTGAAAAGTTTGTTCAAATAATGGACCACTCTCCTTAATGGGGAGATAACTTACAATTATTGGATATTTTTGGTATTTTTCAAAAATTCTCTTCTAAAAAACATTTGGGAAGAAAAACTGTAACTTGTGATGAAGCATCCTCAGATAGTAAGATTCAAGTGTGATTCAAATGTGTTTAAATCATGATCCCCGTAGATAGGATAGAGGCACAATAAGGGGTCAAATACTTACTGAAGAACACATACAGAAAAATCTTAAAAAATCAGAACATGGGGTTGGTGTGAATTTTAACATTAGAAAAATAATTGAAAAAAGTTTTTTTTAAATCTTTTTTTTTTAAACCATTTAACCAGCAAAGCTTTAACTTTTACGGAAGGTATTGTAAATTCAAATTTGTTAGAGTGGGGCAACAATAGTGGTTGAATTTCAACGTTGAAATAGAGAAAATGTTTGAAAATCTTATTTTCAAAAACTCGTTGGCCAGAAAAGCTGAAACAGAAAGTTTTCCTAGGTAGTGTAGATTCTGTTTTGTTTAAATCATGATCCCCTGGGTTAGAATTTGGGATATAATTTGGGTTAAATGTTTAAATTTGATTAGAGAAAAATCGTTAAAACTCTTCTCCTTCCCAAATACAATCTGGTCAGAAAAGCCGAAACTTATACGAAGCATTCTCAGGTAGTGTAGATTCAAGTTTGTCAAAATCATGATTCCCAGGGGTAGGCTAGGGCCACAATTATTGTGAATTTTGAATTGGAATAAATATTGAAAAATCTTTTAGAATCTTATTCTCAAATATTGAAACAACATAAGGAGCTCAATATTTAGCTTAAGAATATGTTGAGAAAAATTTAAAACCAGATACACCCTACTAAGTTGTCTATATTTTTTGAATTTGATACTCTAAAGACGTTCTAAATCTTAGATCAGTTACATATTGTATAGCTATTGTTGTTCAGGTGAGCGAGGTGGCCCCTGGGCCTCTTGTCCTTATTTTTTTTTTATATTTCAATATAAATATTTATTTAGTAGCTATTACTAATATATACCAAATATTTTAGTTCTTTAAAAATATCAATAGCAAGCAACTAATTTTTATGCAATGTATTTCAGTATCAATTTTCTGTGTATACCATTTGCAGCGAGCTAACTACTCATTATCCAATTTTCAAACAACTTACTCAATGACAATTAAAGCTACAATGTAGGTAGGTGAAACAAACTTGAACGAAACCATTGAATGGGAGTGAACTGTTTAATGGTAAAAAAAAAAAAAGTTAATGCAACTTGCATCGTACCTGAGACATATTAGCTGTGAACTCGAAAGCAGTGAGAGGCATACTAAAAGCTAGATGTTCGAAAGGCATTAGTATTTGTTAGGGAAAAATAAAGCTTACTTTTAAGGATTGGAATTAGTTTCACAAGCAGTACTGATATCTGGAGAAATAATTGAGGAATCGGGCCAGGATATAGTGTTTGTAGAAGATTGTGGCACCTAGTTCTCACTATTATTCGGAACCAAGTGATTGTTTACCCAGTCATATAGTATTCATTATAAAGCCTATAATATAATCATTGTAATCATAACGCGTCGATAAAAGTCAGAAAGAGTTTAATAAAAAGTTATATAAAATTCTCTTCATAAATTTCTTGCCAGTGATTTATAATATTTACCAATCGAAACTTTTTGGAGTGGCAATCCTTGACTGGTTTTCTATATATAACTTTAAAGTAAGCCTAAAGTGAAAATATACATGTTTATTAACCCAATAAAACAATAACATTAATTGTTTCCAAGATGGATATAAGAAAAACAAATTCATTAATATTAAGGAAACAAAACATTGTTAAATTCACGAGTTTCAAATAAAGTAGATTTGACTTCTGATTTGTGAATATCATTAAGGCCATAAACAATGCATCATATCTCACATGAATTCTACATTAATCCATGAGCAGTGTTTCAGTTTCGTGTCTTCATTTTGGAAACTCAAATTATAAAAAAAACATTAGCAAAGTGATGTCGACGAGATTCTTGATATCACATACCAGTAGATACGTTACAGTTGCGTCACCAGTTGATCATTTACACAGTTTTAAAGCAAGGCACGTGCACATTTTTTCTGAAGAAACATAATATATATAAAAAAACGTATAAGATATACAAAATGGGAACACAATTAATACACTTAAAATATTTACATATCATGCATAAAAATGTGAACAACATACTTGTATTAAATGTAGCACAGTAACTGTTATATTATTCAAAGGTTCCTGCATAGAGTACAGTCAAAGTGGAAATCTAATTCAACAAAGTTTTAGAGCCAACTGTAGTCGGTTTTCACAAAACCCATGTCCTACTGGATACCATTCCACTGAGGCATACAAGTGTACGTACATGTAGTATTTATTTTTTATGTAATTATCAGCTTTTAATTTGATGATTCTTTCTTTATCCCGTTTTAGTTATAATATATATCTTTTGAAGTTAACATAATTTTAATAAATGTATAGGGAAAGTAATCACGTACTTCTTCACCTATAACTCTTTTTATTAAACTTTAAGCATAATTATTAAGAATTTACCATTTGAATAATTTCTCAATGTCTTCATCTTATCGAACCTAAATTTTGTATAGATTATCATCCGCAATCTCTTTTTAAAGAAGTCTTTAAAAAAATAATAATATTTATAAATACCGCTGATACATTTTTTTTTCACTCCGATATATTTTATTTGGAAAACGAACATTGCATATATATATATAACTAATACCCGTTATGTGGTCATACAAAGCAAATTTAAAGAAGTATACAATGTTTTATGAATAGAGGAAACACAAAGTTGCTTACTCATTTCAACCAAAATATAGAGAGAATAGATCAATATCTTATTGTTTCAGTGATAAATAGTTAATATATATATTTTTTTAAATCGCACTTTTTAATATCACAGACACTGGCTGTTATGACTTGACTAAACAGAAAAAGAATCAGGCCACTATTGGAACTACACAGCCTTCACATGAAGCTTTCACTACTGTTCCTAGTAAAAACCTGTCATCTCATTTAGAGAGGTATATATGTACAGATCCTGGTATTCTCTATTAGAAAATAATATATGCTTCCTTTTCTTATAGTGACATTTAACTTGCAGAAATGACCAAAGCTAGAGTCAGGACATATTTACAGGTCAAAAGCAATCTTTGTGTCAAATTTTAGCTTCTAATTATTTTCCATCACAAGATATGGCCCAGACAGAAATTTAGCATATTTTAAACAATGACATGGAACTTGAACAATAGAAACTTCCAATGATTCTCCATTAAAACAGTATAAAGCAGAAACAAATTATGAACTTTATCTTCTAATGTCTTTGAACTTGCCCAAATGACCCTGGGACAAAATCATGACACACACTCAGGTTATAAGCAATGTTTGTGTGAAATAGTAACTACCAATGTTTCTCCAATAAAAAAAGATTAGACATGAGACGAATTTTGCAGTTTTCCTGCCAGTGACCTTGACCTTGCCCAAATGACCTTGGGTCAAGGTCATGACACACCCTCATCAAGTCATAAGCACTCTTTGTGTGAAGTAAGAGATTCTAACGTTTCTCCATAAAAAAGATATTGACCGGACACAAATTTTGCACTTTTCCTTTCAGTGACCATGACTTTGCCCAAATGACCTTGGGTCAAGGTCATGACACACCCCCAGGTCATAAGCAATCTTTGAGTGAAGTAACAACTTCCAACAGAAAGACGGACGGACGTACAAGATGATTCCTATATCCCCCCCCCCCCCCCCAAAAAAAAAAAAAAAAAAAAACTTTGTTTGCGGGGGGTATAATAAACAGCCCAATGCTTCAACGTTATTATCCATACCGCTCTCGCCCTTTAGAGTCTTGTATATTATTACAGTTATGCAATTATTGGAATAAATTATGCTCTGCTCATTTCAGTACTCGGTTGAAAATGGTTTGTTTGCTACTTTGTGCAGCATTTGTCTTTGTCACTAATCGCTGGCAGATGTTTTGAGAATTCTTGACGGAAGAGAAAAAGGTAATTTTATTTTATTTTAAAATGTATTTATCATGACATTTACTTCAACAACAAACAAGAGCATAAAGTGAATAACACCTTCAAAATGCGGTACATGTAGTACATTTCCCACTTCAGTCAAAGCAAGTATCACTTCATTTAAAGCTTAAATGGCATCATGGTGGGCGACATTGTAATATCAATAATGTTTAATATACATTAATTGAGCATGCAAAATGTATTCTATGTAAATAAATAAATACTGGAAACACAAAATGTCTCTCTGTCTTGATTGCAAGATGTTACGGTTAACTGGGTTCTTCTTAATCACTATGTTAATAGTAAGAGTCAACCAACACATAGGTTAGTCCTCCTCAAAATGTGTTACATGTAGTACATTTCCCTCTTCGAACAAAACATTATAGTGTGGCCATGCATAACGATCTTTCTATCGTTTTATAAATATGTTTAAAAGGGGTCAGGTTTGTATTAAACACCAAATGTATTGTCAGTTATTTAATAGTGACCCCCTTTTTTGTATACACTTTATTTCAGCTACTTTGTGATTTTTGTTATATTCTGAATCAAGTATTTTGTTTTAAATTGAACTGTATATTGATAAATCGACAATTTTATAAACTTTAGACACTGTAAATATTTTTTGTCAAAATACAAAATGAAGACCCGATGGCTGCAATTTCACACTCCCCCCCCCCCCCCCCCCCCTTGAGTCTGGGATATTTCGAATCTCGTCTTTACACAATGACCATAGCCGTATTAGTGTGCGCTTGCCATATACTTGTATTGGTTTTGTTTATTGAATTGCTAATGCAAAGCAATAGTGTTACATGTGTAATGCAAGATTTAAAGAGCCATTTTAATAAGACCTTTGACTTTCGGGGGTAGAACCTACCTATTCATTCTTGCATCAAAACAAGTTAAAATGATGCTGATCTCAAGTGGGAATGCATAGATTGCGTAGTCTAAACTCAAAAGCCAGACACATCTTGTTGATTTCAAAGAGCCATGGCAGAAAAGCTAAAAATGAAAAAGAAAACCCTACATCGCATTGCTTTTGGACACAGCTACCCACAGTCCAAGGTCTAGTTAAAATGGATCTAACAGTTAGTTTTTGTCTATAGTATATTTTCTTTTTCAAAATATTAAACCACGAATACAAGTATACAAATCTGGTTTGCAGATTAAACACTGGTGTTACATGTGCATGGCTATATTTTTATTGTTTGGCTGATTCAGTTTATAGGAATAAAACACAAACCAATAATCTAATCTGTGCACGAATGTTTTAGCCAAAATTTAGCCATTTGTATTTACAAAACTTAATTGTCGTTCATCCGTGGTCAAATATATATTATTACTTTTTCTATAGACTACTTGTAAATGTGATGCATTCTAGATTATTTACCTCTATTAAATAGCCCAATTCATGGAAAAAAATTAATGAAAGTTTATAAACCCTATATTTGTTGAGACTGTAGGAAAATGAAACAAACTAATTCTACATGTATTACACTTTATAACTGTCCGACTTTGTTTGCCGTTCAACATGTAGCTATTCATTTGAAATCCATGTAAGTGACCCACAATACACTAAAGGATGGTGCAATTGAACAAAGTCGCTGTGTCAAAGATAGCAATTTTTTTGCCACGCTGATTTATTTTGTTCTGTTGATACGAAAAAAACTCAGTAATTATTATGTAAACATCTTACTTTAGTATTTTGCAACAAAGATGTTAAACATGATTCGTAATTTCACAAATGTCTGTATTGGTTCTTTTATTAAAATAAAGTTATTTAAGTTTCATACTTATGAATTGACGATAATCATATTCATGTTAATGGTAAATATGTACAAAAATTGTCACTCCGCTTGCGCTTCAGAAACTGTTAGACATCGCATATAGGTACGCTTGCAAGTGGCGATTCACATTCAACGCATCCAAATCGTGTGTATTGCAGTTCCGTGCACAAGGAGCCAAACTAGATACATGCAATATGTCCTGGCATCTAGGTCCAGCGATTGTATCGTGCGACCGGTCTTACAACCATCTAGGTATAATTATAAATGGAAAAGTAAACTCTCTGACCGAGTACAGGAGGCTTGTAACAAAGGACGAAAGTCTGACCTTGGCTCACCATTCCTAAATCCAAGAACACTGACTCATCTGTACAAAACAATTGTGCTACCATCGGTACTCTATGGGTGCGAACTCTGGAATAATTTGTCGTTTAGAGACAGAAACCAGCTGAATACATTCCAACATTTTATTTGCAAAAACTCACTTAACTTACCCAAATTAAGCAGATCAGATATGTGTGAATCGTATTTCGCTGTACTCCCCATATGTGCAGAAATAGACGTTCGAAAGCTGTTATTACTAGGCCGATTGTGTCGCCTCAACCCAAAAATGTTAACAAAGAACATTTTCCTAACAAGATTATTTTCTTATTTCCACGATCTCTCGACAAACCAGTTGGGATTTATCCCGGATATTATGAACATTCTACAATCATATGATCTTACTGATCATTTGTGGACATTTCTGGGCGATGGATTTTTTCCTGAAAAACCTTCCTGGAGAAAAATTGTACGTGACAAAGTGACTGCATCACATGTTTCCCGGCGGCAAACACGTATGTCTCACGATCATGACTTCACACTTTTCACAGAACTTTATATTAACTTAAATCCGTCCTCTATTTGGAAGATACCCGAAAACTACCGAGAAATCGAACTCTGCAAGTTTATCTGCAAACTCTGTATAACCACCCGTTTAAATGGAGATCTATATACATGTATTCTGTGTAATAATTCATTCTCCAACGTATTTCAACATTCTTCATGTTCCTGTCCATCCACGGCAATGATTCGCGAAAACTGGTGGGACGTGATCGTGAACTGTTTCGATGTGGAATTGTGTGGGTTATCAATAAACGACCTATTCCTTGTACTGCTGGGGCGCCATACCACTCATGAATCCGACAATAAAGCATTTCGTATTCTTAACTTCAAACTAATACGAAGCACGGCAGCAGAGTACTACAGATCAAATTCTGTTGTATTCCACACGTGAGGATATCATGTGCACTTGTGTATCTACAGCGTGACGTTAATTGTGTATATAGTCTTGATATTTCTTATTTATTTATTTATTTATTTATTTATTTATTTATTTATTTATTTTTTTCCTCCATTATTACTTGTGTAAATGTATATATTTGATGTGGGTCTTTAGAAACTTTGCGTATGTATTATGTTCAATCTCTATGTAGAGGAATAAAAGTATGAATGAATGAATGAATGAATGAATGAATGGGGTATTTTTTTTTCTGGACTTGCGGTAACTTCACAGCAAAGAACCTTGCTACGACACGTCTATAGCTATAGTCAAGATGGTTTTGTAATTATAATAATTCCAGTCTTTATGTAGATTTCGGCTTTCAAACGATTGCCTGTTTGATGTTTGTGTACAATTTGAATTCATGCGCTTCGGCTACATTGTAGCAACAAAGAAAATGTTATCCCTACCCCCCCCCCCCCCCCCCCCAAAAAAAAAAAAACTTCTAAAAAAACCACTCCAAAAGTCTTAAGTAGATTGACGCTTTGAGCATTTTTGGGAGTTGATTTTAATCAACTCTCCTATGCAGTTACTCTGGCAAACCGAAAGTAAAACAGTATGTGGACCTAAGCACAAATCATCACCGCTGACAAGAGTTAGTTCTTGAAATAATAGATAAATTCGGTGTAATTTATGCTGAACCATTGTTTTTCAAGAAAACGTATTTATAAATATCTTGAAAATAGTCAGATTTTTAATAGTACGAACAATTTAGATATTTTTTGTAGTCGTATGTATTCCTACGCCAGAGCGTTCAACCAGACGCTCGGCTGTCTCCGTAGATCTCCGACAAACAGAGAGTCTCTCTTGGTAGTCGGAGATTAACGGAGACAGCCGAGCGTCTGGTTTAACGATACTAGAGTTCAATATTGCTTGAATCCAGACATGTGTACAATTTTAAGAAATATTTCGATTACTGATACATAGTTTGATGGAATTAATTATATCTTTAAATATTACACAACATGATTCATATGGGGTTTTCTCGAAATTCTTGTCGTAAAAGTCCGAGAATTCATATTATAAAAATGTACGTAATTCCAATAGAGATTAGAAATTACTTGTAATGCTAAATAACATATCGTTGATTTTAAAATAAATAATAATCGATAAAATCAACTCCCGTCAGTACTTCAGTACTTTGATTTTCTTAATGCATGTATTAAAACTGCAGTTTAATTTAATATCTGTGGTGATGTTATATATGATGTGTTTTAGACAAAAATAATTTAAAAAAAAAAGCGTCAGAAATAACAGTGATTACAATAATGATTAAGTAAACATAAAAGGAATGTTGTAAAGTTCCTTTTATTAAGAAATAAAGTAAGTGAATAAATATACTTATACAGTACCTCTGCTATTTGTCCACGTGGTGAAACGATGAAAATTGGACTGTACTGTTTGAATGACAGATTGTGCATCTGATTATTAAAAAAATGTTAAAGAAAAATATTTGATCGTTAATCATTTATTATTTAAGTTTATTAGAAAAATAAAATGTATATGTAAACATTTTGATAGTTAAAATCTAAAAAAAAAGTATGTTTAACCTGTAGTAAGGGTTCTACAGCCTGTAGATACATCACAGGTATCAATGCTACAGTTACAATATCCTTGACATCTATATCCGTATAAGGGATAAGGACATCTAGTTGTACAATTCAGTCCGCTGTATCCTGGCATACATACTAAAAATAATAATTATCAACTTAACTAGTATTCTATTCATTTTAGTCAAAAAGGTAACATTTTGTAAATAGCAGTGTTTAATATCTTAATTAATACAAAGAGAAACGATTTTTTTTTCAGTCAATGCAAGTTGATACAAATGTATTATAATAACATTCCTGTAAAGATACATATCTCTTTTGATACTAATTTAAGTGTCATTTCATTTCTGAGTTTTTTAAAATTATCTCCTTGCTGAGAATTCAAAGGACTTCTTACGCTCACAAGTGTTGATCGTCCTGTTCCAAAAGTAGCCATCACAACATCCTTTAAAATTTCTGTTGACAAAATGGAAATATAGCGATGTATGCGTGTACTATTTAGATAAATATTTTTTTCTTGGTTAACGTTTTAACAGTGAAATGGTTTCCTTGGTTTCCTTGGTGTTTCATGCGAGTATGAAGGTAGCGAGTACATTACCCGCGTTAACTGGTTAGGTAATTTTGTTCTGCAATGATCGGTATGTACAGTGTGA
>WFKH01011925.1:31605005-31627960 GCA_016163765.1 Magallana hongkongensis | reverse complement strand
ATCAGAGGGCACCTGCTCCAAAAACTTTAACCAGCTCCAAAAACCTTCACCTCCTCCAGCATCCGAAACCTATGGCTCAGATTCAGCATTCATGCCTGTCAGGTGCATCAGTATCATAAGATGCTCTAAAAACCTTAACCTCCTCCAGCATCTGAAACCTATGGCTCAGATTCAGCATTCAAGCCTGTCTGGTGCATCAGTATCATAAGATGCACCATCCATGCAAGTTTGGTGAAGTTAAGACCAGTAGTAACTTAGAAATTGCTATCAAAGGGCACCTGCACCAAAAACTTTAACCTGCTCCAAAAACCTTAACCTCCACCAGCATCTGAAACTCATGGCCCAGATTCAGCATCCAAGTCTTTCAAGTCCATAAGTAGGTCCAGATGCATCATCCCTGCAAGTTTGGTGAAGATAGAACAAGTAATAACTTAGATACAGGACCTGCAACAAAAACTTTAACCAGGTCCGGACGCCGACGCCGACGCCGACGCCGGGGGTATAGCATAAGCTCCCCCCGACTTCGTCTCGGTGAGCTAAGAAAGGCCAGCATTGGACAAGTATGACATAAATTGGTTTGGTTTTCAGATTTTTAAATAACATGAATAATACATGTACACATACTTTATATCATGTCACATTTAATCCGAAATAATTTTTTTTTCATAATCATATCTGGTTTAATGTAACGTTCATTACCAGTTAAAGGGGAAGGAAAGTCAAAAACATATTTTACCTACATTAATACAGTGGTTTTAAAAAATCACAAGGGGTCATGCTGTTTTGAAAATAAATTACATAATTAAAGCTTTAATGCACGTTTAAAATTAGAGAAATTATTGTATTTATACTGGAGGCTGACATGATGTAGAACTCTTTTGTATTAAAAACCAAAAAAATCAATTTTTTTGCAGCAGACCATCTATTCCGGTTTGGTTTACATTTAAAATGCACAGAGCGCTCTGAATAAAACGCTGATTTATTCCTTTCTGTTACTCAAGTAATCGACTGAACAACATTGATAATGTTAAGGTTCGCACGTCAATCTAAAGAATAAATACATGTATGCATAAATATACATGATATATGCATTTTTAAAAATAAATCACAGCTGCTATCATTCAAAATTGAAAATGGCCTCGAGTTAATTTTTATTCCAAGTCGAGTTCTTTGCTAACTGAAAAAGTATATTATAATTGTAATCAGGATGTTTAAAATGCACTTTCTAAGTCGAAATTACCATGTCAAAATAACGATGGCACACATTTTCTACAAAAACTTGGCATCTGTTGACAATTTCCACAACTACGCGGAGATTCCTCCGACACTTACCTCCGTTTTAGATTTCAATGAACATGCTCCGTTTGACGTTGGTTTGTAATTTAGTGGAAAGTCAAAGGTAAAAAAATGGTCTCAAATCGATATAGTTTCAATTTTTCCAGAAATTGTCATTTAGAGCCAATATCATGATTTGATACTGATGCTATGTTGATAAAACAAACTGTAATAGATGGTGTGACGTCATAGATTAAAGTTCAATGGCAGATCCCATTGCGGCAGGAAATTTAAATTAAGCGATCGATTTTCTTGATTTATTCGTTGTTTCGGGGTTTATAATGAAAATAAATACAATTTAAAATTAAAGTTAATGATAGTTAATTGATTTATTGTAATATATATATTTAGTCTCCATCCTCTTTAACATAGGTAAAACATAGGTAATCACAGATTACAAAGCTCACCGAGACGAGGCATAAACTTTATGAGGCACCACCTTTATAAAACCACCTTTATCATATTATATGAAAATCATAGTTAATGATCTTGGATATTCATGGATACTGTTTTGACACAATATCGTATATCATATGTAAAAAAATTGTATGATAATCATATGTTCATTTCATACATTATTATAAGATATAATGTTTATCAATACAATATATAAAACATGATATTGCATCCAATGATACTTACAATATATATCATTTAATACAATATAATACTGTAATAAATATTGATGCAATATGATTTTGTAACATATAATATGACATTGTATCGTGTTATACATTATTGTATTTAATCACATAATACAATATCATAATACCTAATATAAATACAATATAGCATTATTTGATACTATATCATATCACATAATACATCACAATATTGTAACATATGATATTATTGTATAATATAGTATAATATTGTATTGTATGATATCGTATCATATTTGATACACAATATTGTATCATATGATACAATATAATTTGATAAAACATTGTATCATATCATGATACAATATCATATGATACAGTACGATATTATATAATACAATATTATACAATATCATTTTATACAATATCATATGATACAATACCATATTATACAATATCATATTATATAATATCTTATAATATCATATAATACAATTTCATGTATTATATAACAATATATTATATAAACCAATATCATATTATACAATATTGTATCATACGATATGATATAATTATAATATACAATATTGTATCATATGATACAATATCATATATTGCAATATAATATGAAACAATATCATTCGATAAAATAATATATTATACAATATCATATTCTACAATATTGTATAATAATATACAATACTATACATAACAATATCATAATAGAATATCATATAATAATGTACAAAAAAATTGATACAATATCATATCATATCATATAACTTTTTACAATATAATGTATGATATTACATTGTATCATATAAAACAATAGTGTATCATATCATAGAATACTATATCATAGGAATCATGTTATATCATTTAACAACAAACACATCTATCAAGTAGGTTTGAGTGAGGTAGGAGAATTTTTAGCATCCTTGATAATGGAGATCAGGCTCTGCATCTGAAGCTACCTCTGCAATTCATTTATATTATAGTTAAATCAATTATGCAAGCTATTATCTATAAAACATGTAACCTGTTCCAAAAAAACTAAACCTCATCCAGCATCCGAAACCTATGGCTCAGATTCAGCATTCAAGCCTGTCAGATGCATCAGTATCAGGAGATGCATCATCCATGCAAGTTTGGTGATGTAAGGACCAGTAATAACTAAGATATAATCATCAGAGGGCACCTGCTCTAAAAACTTTAACCAGTTCTTAAAACCTTAACCTCATCCAGCATCCGAAACCTATAGCTCAGATTCAGCATTCATGCCTGTCAGGTGCATCAGTATCATAAGACGCACCATCCTTGCAAGTTTGGTGAAGTTAGGACCAGAAATAACTAAGATATATTTTTTAGCATCCTCGATAATGGAGATCAGGCTCTGCATCTGAAGCTACCTCTGCCATTCATTTATATTATAGTTAGATCATATATGCAAGTTTGAAATAGTGCTATTACCTACATGTATTAAACATGTGACCTGTTCCAAAAAAACTAAACCTCATCCAGCATCCGAAACCTATGGCTCAGATTCAGCATTCAAGCCTGTCAGGTGCATCAGTATCATAAGACACACCATCCTTGTAAGATTGGTAAAGTTAGGACCAGTAATAACTAAGATATGATCATCAGAGGGCACCTGCTCTAAAAACTTTAACCAGCTCTTAAAACCTTAACCTCATCCAGCATCTGAAACCTATGGCTCAGATTCAGCATTAAAGCCTGTCAGGTGCATCAGTATCATAAGACGCACCATCTATGCACGTTTGGTGAAGTTGGGACCAGTAGTAACTTAGAAATGGCTATCAAAGGGCACCTGCAACAAAAACTTTAACCTGCTCGAAAAACCTAACTTCATCTAGCATCCGAAACCTTTGGCTCAGATTCAGCATTCAAGCCTGTCAGGTGCAAAAGTATCATAAGACACACCATCCATGCAAGTTTGGTGAAGTTAGGACCAGTAGTAAGTAAGATATAATCATCAGAGGGCACCTGCTCCAAAAACTTTAACCAGCTCTAAAAACCTTAACCTCATCCAGCATCCGAAACCTATGGCTCAGATTCAGCATTCAAGCCTGTCAGGTGCATCAGTATCATAAGACACACCATCTATGCAAGTTTGGTGAAGTTTGGACCAGTAGTAACTTAGAAATGGCTATCAAAGGGCACCTGCAACAAAAACTTTAACCTGCTCCAAACACCTTAACCTCCTCCAGCATCTGAAATTCATGGCCCAGATTCAGCATCCAAGTCTCTCAAGTCCATTAGTAGGTCCAGATGCATCATTCATGCAAGTTTGGTGAAGATAGGACAAGTAATAAGTTAGATACAGGACCTGCAACAAAAACTTTAACCAGGTCCGGACGCCGACGCCGACGCCGACGCCGAGGGTATAGCATAAGCTCCCCCCGACTTCGTCTCGGTGAGCTAAAAAGTGTGTTTACATGGTTTATGTTTCTTTTCACTTAACTTCTCAACAATCTTTTTGTTTCTTATACCAACAAACTAAAATCAATTGAAAAAACATTGAAAGCTTGGACAATGTCTGAACGAGGCCAGAATGCTTGTAAATTTGTATATAGATCTACCTGCTACTTCTTGTTTGTCTCACATTCTGTTGTAAAACGTAGCCTTAATTATAAAATTATCATAAAATTTGGAAAATTAATATTATTATGGTTTGTAATTTGTAGTGAGTCTTATATTCGGATCAATTATAAATTTAATATAAAGTGGATCAAACATATTTTATGAACAGACTTAGTAATTTTCATGATTAAAGGGCAATCACTCTAGCAAAAATTAACACACTAACATTTTGTTAACATCAGAGTATCAGATGAACATGATAAAAGAATGTTTGGTAAATCATTATATCAAGCCAATATCTTCTGGATATCAGTAAGTCTACTATGGCAAGTGTCAAGATTAAAGCAAGATATTACTTTTCAATATACCACCTAACATATAATTTAAAACCATCAGAATAGAAATGTTTGTGTGTCAAACTTGCACAGAAAGAAAAAAAATATAAAATTAATACATTATGAGTAAATTACTAAGAGTTGATTTAGGATGTCTTTTTGTAGAATTTACATTCTGCAAACAATATAAAACATTTTGACTTATTTTAAGATCGTTCCTATACAGTAACATCATTGAAAATCATTCCAAGCACTCTCTATTTAAAACAGATTTATATTCTTTATTAAATAAATGTTTGCATGAAAAACTTCACAGTTCACACAAAACAATAAATGGCGTACTCGAAACCCTTTACAAATTACAAAAAATATTTTTCGCTTATAAGTCTCACGTTATTTTTTGGACCACTCTACTGCATTTTAGTGTAATAATTATTAAATTTTATATATATGTACAAAATAAAATAAAGTAATTTAAAATATAAAATTCATAAAAAAAAATAACCAATTTACCAAACAAATCTTTAATAAATATTAGAATATTTTTTATCAACAAAATTTTGATTACCTGCTTAAGAAGCCTAAACAAGAGTTTTTATATTTTAAAACATTTCAAGACCAAGAGAGTTATCCTGTAACTTACACCACAATGCATACTTTATTAGTTCTAAAAATCAAGATTGGTTGAAATTGGTTCATTCTTTCCAGAAAAGATAATCAAAACGTAAAAAGTAAATGACGACAACAAACATCAGACATATTTTGATAAGAAAAGCTCACTTCATACTTTAGAAACAAGTTTAAATCTTGGATCTCCCTGTCTTAATACATTGACATGATCAATGATTACTTTTACAATTATTCATTAACAATTGATAATTAAGATATCCTGTGATTTGTGTTGGGATATATTTTAATCCACCAAGTTGCTTGTTTTCTATCCTCCAAGCCTAATGTCAAGTGAATAAAAGACAAACAAAGAGTTGGATAAATCATATCTCAACACAAATCATCGGGATTCAGGGATTAATTAACATCATGTCATAATTCAAACTTAAATATTTTTCTATTTGAATATCCATCTACGTGAATTTGTTACAATCATGTACTTCAGTCTTCCAACTTTACTCACCCATACTTGTGTCACCCAAACCAGATGAAGCAGGATCCACACTGACAGAGTAACATCCCTTTGTACTGGGCAGACTGGTCAATCGTGTAATGTACCAGAGAGAGACAGCTTACAAAACAAATGCTCTGCTAGAACAGCCATTGATTCAGTCTTAGAGACATCTACTCTTTGAATCCTTCTCAAGGCAGTATGGCAGATCAGTCTACAATAGGCAATTAAATGTTACACATCTATTCATTAATTCAATAATAAAATATATGTACTAATTTAAAATGAAGGATATGTAGATGATGGTTTTGCTTAAGCGGACCTCGAGCGAAAGAAGAGTGGATCCAAAGTAAACACAAATTTTATAAGAGCGGACCCCACCAGACCCCTGACCAGACTCGGAGTGAACTCAAAGCTTTCGAGATCTGCTCTTACTACTATATAATAGATGGAGTTAGGTCAATACTGTTTGTCACATGTGTAGAGTGTCAGGACTGGATTGAAATTTAATATGAGAAAGAACAGTTTAATTACTTCCAAAATGAATAATCAATCAATACTACACTTAACACAAGTATTCACGTAATAAGAAATCATTCTTTGAGTACTATAAGGTCATCAAATACGGTACAAGGTGATTAATTGCATTAAAGCCCAAAGGCCTTAAATTGATCACACCCTACCATACCGTATATCCGGGTTTTTTCGTGTGTCACAAAATTTGCGAAAATGAGGAAAATGTGTAGCATTTTTAATTGGCGCTAGTCATTTTTTGCAATTTAAAAAGTGTCTTATAGAAAATATTACAGACTGAATATAATTTCTGCGTATTCAATAATTTGCGATTTAAAAAAATCACGAAAAGAGCGAAAATTAGATCATTGCAAAAATTTCCAGATATACGGTATTTGATCACCTCATAATAATATTCAAAGAATGATTCCTTATTACTTACTCATGTTACTGAGACAGTCCCTAAAACGCTCAACTTTCACACTTGAACGGTGAGTGAACTGTGAGGGCACCCTGAGCAAACGATGAGCACACTCTGAGCGAACGTTTCAGGGACTGTATATTTAACATACTTTGATTCCTCATCACTTATATTTATACAAATTTCACCAATTGTTCAATTAAATTTTAAATTATTGACATTTTGATGTTTTCATTTCGTATAATAATGCAAACCCCGTCTTTGCCCCACAATACCTCTAGTCATTTGAAATGCATTAGACTATAAGTTACAAATTTGATTTTTAGTGTAACAGTGGGGAAATACACAAATGTAAATATAATGGGATGGAAGAAATAATAACGGCTAACGGAGTAGACAGGAATTCAAACCAGGGCCCCTGAATCTCTAGTATTTAAACTGGTCTGACCATCATATTCCTCTCCACTTAAGAACGATGGACCTAATTCAATTTGCGCAGAAATATCACGAATTCAAAATAAGTGATTGTTACAATCAACAATTTCTCAATATTACATCACAATCACTAAAACTCAATGAAAATTCGCTTATGACACAATAAATCACTGTTCTACATCATCAAAACACACTTTATATACTGTAGAAGCAGAAATATTCGTTGAGGATTTAATTTTGTTATTTTCGTTGGCAAAATCAACAAAATTAAATCCATTACAAATTTGTAACCCAAGTATTAATGAATACAAAAAGATTACGAAATGACGAAATTAAATGTCAACGAAATCTTCTTTTGTTTAAAAACAACGAAATTTTGACCCAACAAAAATATGTGCTTCTACATGCAGTAGTCCAAGAAGTGGCTGACCTTGGTATAATTTAACATGCTAAAATGCTCTTTTCAACATTATTTAACCTACACAAATTTATCAAGGGGATGGCACAGTGCTGTAGTGAAATTTATATTAGCTCAATTTATTTAAAACCACCTACATAGAATAGTTAAATAAATAGAATTTGAGCCATTGAACAAATCATTTACCGTTACATTCTGATTCGCTTCAATACTCGTATTGAAAATAAGATTTAAAATGTTCCTGTGCTTAAGATTTAAAATATTTTATCATAAAAATGTATAGTAATCTCTAATAGATGTTTTGTTTCATAAATCAACATCAAAATGATGCACATAACCTTTTTTCTTAGAGTTTGCTCAGGACTTTTCATGAAAAACTGAAAAAAATAACGACACATCACACTTTGGCATGTGCCCCTGTAAAAACGAAGTTGATGACATGGTCATTTTTAAAATAATATTAAATCAAAATCATCATATACCGGTAAGTATTATTTCAATTTGGATAGTAAATCTATTGCAGAATTATTTTAAAATTATTTTATCCATCACAAGAATGCTTTTCCTCATAATGTTCAATTGAAAAAAAAAAAGTACAATCATGTAATATAAACAATTTTTGAAATAGTCCTTACTGAAAATCTTATTCGATTTTTATGTTATTTTGAATTGATTTTGCTATATCTTTAGTAACTCTTACTCATATAAAATTTTCATGAAAATCACTATTGTAGAAGTGAATTGGGTCTGTCTTTCCCCTGTCAGTTCCAGGGGTTGGCACGGCACCAAATGCAACAGGATGGGAGAAATAATGACCAGACCGCGATTCGAATCCTGGCCCCCTAAAGCTATTGCCATATGTTCTTACCACTGAGCTATCTGAGCTATCTGAATACAGCCTTGCTGTATTCAGGTTCAGTACATTCAATAGATTTAGCTACGTAGCTTAATTTACCTACATAGCTTTATTTACCTACCTGAAGTAGGTTTATTTAGCTACTCAATCATACTTTTGTCTTAAATGGGCATTTGTACTAAAAGTCGCACTCAGGTGCAGCAATAATTTTCAACTTTGAACTGATCTAAAAACAATTCATACAAAAATCACTCTTTAAAATGTTGCTCTTTTTGTGCAAATCCAGTCAAAGTTCTAAATGTTTGGGGCCAGTCAAAGTTCTAAATGTTTTGGGGCCAGTCAAAGTTCTAAATGTTTTGGGGCTATGTATAACTGTTTGTGTTACCAAACAGGTTTATGTGTTATCAAACAGCTACTTCTTAAATGGAATAACAAAGAAGAACAGTTCTGGTTAACATAATAATTAATTGGTAAAAATTCAGCACACTGTGAAGTAATCACACTTATCCATGCCTCATCGCACACAAGGTTTCATACAGTTACTCAAACAATAGAAATACATGTTCTTCTAAAAACTGCTCAAAAGCTGCGATATTTTAGCTATTTTTGCTCTGGGTTGCTTTTCATTTGTAAAACTACACAGTACAAATATAGGTTGACAGTTCATTGCGACCTTTTGTCTGTTTTACATAAAAAGCAAAATTGCATAAAGGTAGCTAAATAAACCTACTTCAGGTATACTCTGTCCTGAGTTTTTGCTTCCACCACTTTTTGCTTGATATTTCGATAATCATAAATACCTTAGTGCTCAAACTACGTTCATCCACTAATTAAATATGAAAAATGTCCAGATTATCTGTTTTGAAATGCCCCATCTACCGCTTCAAGGTTTCAATACACATCCCAAAATAGAAAGTCTACGGGAATTTTGCATTGCATCAGCCATAATCAAGTCGGATGATAATGTTGAAAAATTGTGCGAGGTGTCTCGAGCACTTTCGAATGGAGAAAAGATGTAAACATTTCCCATTATAAATCACCGTAAGAAAATTGTTTTCGTTCCTGGGAACTTTTATGAGTGAAAAATGATAATTTGTCAATGCAGATATCTTGGATATTTTCCCTTTTATCAATTTCAACAGCATTTCTTTCACAGGTATGTGTATTTTTATTAAAAATCATCAAAAAGTGATGGAAGCAACACCTTGGGACAGACTATAGGTTATAATCAAGCTACATAGCTAAATCTAGTGATTTTACTGGATCTGTATACATCTCAAGTATTAGCCTTTTAACTAATCTTTAGCTGTATTGAGGGAAAGTTTGATGAAAATATAAAACTCAAATTAACAGATAATATGGTAACTTTCATCTGTTCAACACAAGGAGTAGTCTCAGCATGCTCAATAGAAAACTATAAATTACATAAAATACATATAGTATGGTATTGGACCTTGGTTGTGGCCTTTTAGGCCTCATGACTTTATACCTTCATCCATCAAGAACTACAGCAACCTGGCAACTTTTTCATAAGCAGCTTCATAGGTCGATCACATGGAGCATATTCAAATTCTGTGAAAGTCATTAAGTGAATAGCGTCTAAAATAAGCCGCCAAATTGGCCAAATGGATAAATCTCGCTGGAAACTGCACAGGTCTCACATGAAGCTCGAGAAAATCAACTCCATACACTGCATTTTCCAGTTTTTCTAAATCTTTAAATTCTGCGATGACTGTATCAGTTTTCTTCCTTTTCTTTGAATCTTGTCCATCAATTTTTTCCATTTTTCGAACGACAACTCCAGCTTCCGGTTATACTAAAAAGAGGACAGTGCACTTGAGAACAAAGATTGTCTGACGAAAAGGTTTATTTGTTAAAATATAATATGAAATATTTTTTTTAAAAAATATATTTATATGTTAGTAAGATAATGAGACAAATACGCTATAAATTATCAAGAAAAATTGATATTTCAACGATGTAAAATATTTATATTCTATTTTTATTTTATGACACGGGTGTACGGGTGTGCATGATATGCAATGTTCAAGGTTTCATTTGTACGAATTATAATATTCATTTGATAAGGAAAACTTTTGATCGCTCATACTTATTGATTTGACTAGTGCTATTCATGGAAGTGTGAAAGTGCAAAGGGGTTGCCTTTATAGGGAGGATGGGTATATGTCGGTGGGATGTGGTCTACATGTATGGTTTTGGCGAGAGCTATAGAGTGATCTTCATCCCCGCTATCTACAATACGGCATTGATTTTACAGCGATGGCCCATGATATTTTTCTTTATTTGATTTATATATATATATATATATATTCTGCAAGCCTTATTCAGGGTCAACAAGTAAAAGCTATATTTAACTAAAGATAGGTTTTTTTCCTTAAGAGATCACAAAAAATTACTCGCCCCTTAATCAAATAATCCCTGCTTTTCTTGTCGCCCAAATCCTTGTAAAGATTCAGAATACCATGTAACTCTTCATTTAAAAAAAAAAACGTCCCCAAAAGTAAAATCCGTTTTCCTGAAACGATTCCAAAATTAATAATTTATAAATAGTTGATATTATATTTTTAGCATCTCAAGAGCTAAAAAATGTTGATATAAATTTGATTGCAGATGCATTTTACCTTTTTTCCTTCTGAATATTTTGTTGTTGTGATAATCCAATATGATCATGAGCCAATATGCGGGTTTACTTATCTTTAGTAAAATGCAAATACTCCACAAGGAATATTGTCGAATTCAAGTTTATGTAATATTTTATTAAATGCTATGCTGTGCTATTTTGTCTGCAAAATACAGATAAACGATGTTTTTTTTTACATGCATATTTGTTATTATAAAAATGTACATTTCAATTCTCAAGAACTTAAACTTCATAACTTACTTGTTTTTGTTGAAATATATTGTAATTGAATGTACATTTAAAAATTACAAGAGAATTCTCATTATTTCGTATTCGGGACTAAAAATAAGAAACTATGCACGTATACCATCCAACATGTCCGACCGATGTCTGTGAGCAAAGCGAAGTAATATTAGCAGAACATTCAATTTTGAGGTGAATAGCTCCCTCACGGAAACAAATAACGATTATAATTTAAAACAAAAGAAACAAGATGAGAACTAAAAGCAATACTTATTACAGACCAATCCTACGGAATTACATCATATTGTGCATGTTGATAATTGGCACATTGCAGGTACACAATTAATTGAATTAACGATGAAATATTTAGTGCAAGTACAATAAAGAACAATAAGGAAAATGATAAGTATAAATATGAAAACGAAAGTTTTTTCAGCACATTCTATTGTCTAAATGTGGAAACATGCTATTCATGTTTTTTGATATCAATAGAATGCATCCTTATTACAATGTAAAACAGAAAGACAAGAGTGTACAAGTTTGGTAACATACCTTTGTTTGTAATCCTCATATAGAACATTAATTATCATATTGTTGTTTGTTACGAATATATTTTATAAAAACTAATACATGTTGATTGTTTTTAGTTTTCCATGCATGTTTTATATTACCGAGTTTTTTTGTGTTTTTTTTTTTTTTTAAATTTAATTATTTGATAAAGCGTCTCTAACGTGGTAAGTTCTTTTCATTTATTGAATGTAATTGGAATCTCTTACATGTAACTCAAAGAAACAGAAACAAGAGATCTATGTACAAATGTCATATTACATACTTGCTTGCAACTACACGAGCGCTGACTGACCATGCCTTGATGTAATCTCAACTGGTGAAAAGATATCCTATTTGTTATACATACTTATATTATACTGGGGACATCCTAAGACTTCGAAATTTAATATAACTGACTTAATGATAGAGGCTAACTTACCAATAAAATGGCACTACAGTTACAAAGTCAATGAATGTCTTAAGATCATGATTGTTTAAGTAAAATAATATCATACTTCTTTTTAAAGATCATGAAGACACGATATAGAAACTACACATCTTACACATTATTAAGTACATTGATAGCCTTTTCTGAATCTATAGAGCAAAATCGCAGCAGAACCAAACGTTTTTTATTAAATGATAAGTACATGCATATATGTCCCTTCAACATGTCATCCAAATTGAAAGTTATCAAACTATATTTATCTTGAGTTACAAGATATATTATATGCTCTACATGTAAATATCTGGCTTACCTGGATTTTTCAAGATAAGCTAATGTTTCTGTTATGTGGAGTACCATATATAGCATTATATATGTAGAATGTTCATCATAAACTGCATTTAAAATGAATATAAATAACTGTATCTGTGATAACTTTGCTTGCATGTAGGAGTAAATGATATATTTATGTTGCTGTAAAACCTATAACTATTAATACACATCATTATTCTAGAAAGATTATTCATTCTTTTATACTCAATAAAAAAAAATCAATCAAAAATTAATGCAACCTTCTTTGTAATGTCATGTTAAGAGTTTTAATGTGAAAATTTCTATTTATCAGATAGCATTGGGTATTAATATTTCCTGTCCAGTATCTCCATCAACTGTGCAGATTGTTGATGACTGCCCAGCCAGTGAAGAGAAATGGAGAGAGGCTGCAGAAAGGAAGAACTGTGCAGCTTATGCCAGTCAATGTGATGAACCTAAAAGGCTTGTGTATCATTGTGTTATAAATGAACATGCGAACCAGATACTTGAAGTCTGCGCCTATGGGAAAATAATAGTGTTGGGTAGGTTATACGAGCCCTTACATAGATTTGAAATCAAGTTATATTTTTTTGCCTCTATAACATCATGCGGCTTGAGAGTAACTTTTAATATCTCATTATGTCAGATCATTTCTGTAGCACAATGGCATTTTACAAAATGGAGTCGATGTTGCGAAATGAAAGAATGCTGGACAACTTGCCCCCAAGACATCTCGCCCCCAAGACAACTCGCCACCAGTTCGAGACAACTCGCCCCAAAATTAGGACAACTCGCCCTCAGTCAAGACAACTCGCCCCCAATAAAAAAAAAATTTTTTATACGCATTTAATCAACAAATATTGTTACTTTTCACTGATCTTCGAATATAACAAGAAGTCAAGTATTAAGTTTCAAAATATAATTGTTAAATACATGGGTACGCCAATTAATCATCAACATTATTTCACGTAAGCTTCAAAGCTTGCATACATTAATTAGTCGTCACTTTGAAGTATCAAAATTATACGTGAAGATGCCATTCCAATTATAATTATTTACAGCTTGGGTTTCAACATATTTTAAACTAATCATTATTACGTGAAAATTATAACGCGATCGTTTGATCGCTGATTTTATAATTACGTTGGTCATAATTAAGATATTTTAAAACTTTAAACAAGGTGCTCTATTTAAATTTCTCTGGTTTCTAAAATCTTTTAAATTTTTGAAGTACATTTATTTGCCTGAGTTTAAATCAGGAAAGAGATTTCATAAAGATGTTTAATCATAATACATACAACTTTCGCTAATTATAGATGAATTTAAATAAAACTGTCTAAGTAAAACTGTGGTTGAAAGTTTTGTTGATCTGTTAAATTTCAAATTAAAAACTATCAAAATTTGAAATATAACCTGGAGAATATAAATTGCAATGTGATATATGGCAAAAAAAAATAATTTTTGTTAAACATTTTGTCGTAATACAAACAAAAATACTGGGAGTGAGTTGTCTTTTTGTTGGGGGCGAGCTGTCTTGAGGTATCACACCGGTAATCGACCAATCAAAATGAACTTAGTCAATTGTAGTTCCATATATACTTCAGAATTATTTTTTTCCTTGAGTGCATTTTTACATTTTCCTTTACTCAGTTTTAAAAATTTTTGTACCACTGAGAAGGATATTTCATGTATTTTGTTAGATGATGATCTTTTTTCACAGGGACTACTTCTTTCAGGGCACATGCAGCAGCTTCCTTGGGAGTGTGCAGTCTGTTTACATACAAACAGAAAACACGTGGTTTTGAGGGTAGACCTGTTTGAAGCTAGATATTTTGAGAAAATGCCGTATCGTGTGCCCTTTTTATGGTGTTAGCTGATGAGATAGGTAACAAATAACATTTCCTCCGAATATTTTGTCATGAGAAATACAAACTGATTTTTAAGAATTTTTTTCCCTCTATAGTGTTATATAGTGAAAACAATTACCGGTGTGATACCTTGAGTGGTGGCGAGTTGTCCTAAATTGGGGGCGAGTTGTCTTCTGTTGTACTGGGGGCGACTTGTCTTGGGGGCGAGTTATCCTGATTCCAAATGAAAGTAGCTAGACTTACTTGATTTCCGGTTGTGTGCCGATGAAATGCAGTTCGTTCTGATATAGTTCGCTTCTATTGTATTTCACCCCGACATGGTTCGCACCGCCGTGTTTCGATTTTGACGTAAAATCTGCAGTTTAGGTCAAAGTTAAAAGAAGATTTGGGAGTCTTTCTTGATCAAGCTTATAGAGTTGGGTTAACTCAGAAATTTAACAAACACTCAGAATTTTGTACTAAGAAGATATATAAATAGATCGAGTGAGGCGATAAAGAAATTACCCGGGTTAGATGCAATTTAATATATCATTAGGATGTAACCATTCACGTAAAATATTCTGTACTACCATTATATAATAAGTCAGCCATTCATCCATTCATTAAACTATTCAACTTGTCTACTATACAAGCTAGTGTAGTATTTGTTATTGCTTGCAAATTTGTAAAACAATTTCCAATTAGCAATTAGTTTTAGTCTATTAAAATTAAATTCTCTTTAAAGATGTAGAAACTGATAAATATTACTTTATTCTACTGTCCATGCATGTGGAATTTATTTAAAAGTACATTCTGAAGCGTACATGCCTTAAATTGAAAATATTGTTGGAGTACTTATAATTTAACATAAACTGACACGATGCGTGTAAGTTGAGATTAAGTATAGTAAAAAATGATAGTTTGTCCTAGTTATAGGCCATATTATCTAAATAAAATACAAGTAAATACCACGGAATTATTCTGTTTATATATAGCGTATTTCCAAATAATAAAATACACACTTAGCTTTTAGATATAGAAAATTGCTTCCAGCTAGTTGCACTGGGGAAAAAAGCGTCGAATTTATTCATACCGATTTGCTAAAATTTTTAAAACTTTGGTAAATTCGTAATTAAATTACATTTAAATCATCAAAGAAAATTATCTTTTCAACCGAACAGTTTTTCAACCAATGAAATAAATGTAAAATTTTGCATCATGTATTTTTACCAATCAGCAAGGAGATACAGTGAATAAAACGAAGATTGCAAAAATATGTACACTGTATACGTACCGTCTTTCAAGGAAGAAATAGTGGTTGTCACATAAGGGGTCGTCACGATAAAAATCTGAAATCAAGGTCAATGACACTGATCTTTTTCAATGCTCAAAATCTTGGAAATTTAAAATACTTTGAAGTATAAAAGTGTTCAGGTAGTAAGTTAAAGATGCGTTGAAAATGTACACTTGAGTGAGCTAACACTAACATGTACTTTATTTGCAGAACAATAAATATTGTGTCTTTAATGTAATCATTGATCACTTGCAAAATTACCAAACAGACAATAAAACGCTCTTCAAACAGAATATTATTATTTTATTATTATTTATTATTATTATTGTTGTTGTTGTTATTATTATTATTATTACTATTATTACATGTATTATTATTATTACTATTATTATTTTTTGGTTTAGGAATGGAAATAATACATTTTTACGGCGGCGTTTAAATAAACAAGAATTAGAAAATAAGGTGGAATTTATAAGGCGTGTTTGCACATCGTAAACTAAACAACCGTTTTTGTTCACTCTCACCTATGTTTTACAATGCATTGTTGATTAATTTATTTTTAAAGTAAACTTTACTTAATGTTTTAGGCCATTGCACAGAATACAATCTTGATGCAAACAGAATTCAACAAAACTTTGGGACAAATTGTTCTAAGTCTAGACCAAATCCTTGTCCGAGCTGGTATCATTCACATGAGGCATACAAATGTAAGTTGTATAGTGTACTAAGTGTATCGCAAAACCCATAGTCCTACCCATTAATATAATCACATGTTGACTAAAAATAGTCGAACATTTTAATTTATTAACACAATAATATAATAATAAGAGACAGGATTATTTTGCCATCAATATATGAAAACAGATGTTAAAAAGTTATTACAGTAGAGCAAGTATTTTTAGGCATTATGAGAAAAAAAAGCTTCGTGATGTCTACCGCTTTAATATCAAACGATTTATTGAGTAAATATTAAATATTGAGTAAATATTAAATAAATAAAGAGAATTACTGTTCCCTCCAGGGATTAGTTAAACATGTATATGACCACTTTTCTCCTGTCCATATTCCATAGCTTTTGCTGGCGTCTTTGGTATTGGTGTGAAGTGATTATTTTTGTTTTTTATTTTTTTTCTTAAAACAATTGCGACAAATTCAGGACAAATCTTGACAAGGGTTTTAGGACTTAAAACACACTTTCCATAGGGAACCAAATATATATTAAAAAGAAGATTTTAAAAGTTTAGGTAACTTCATACTCGTGAAATACTATAATGATGAAAGTTGAAAAAGAAAACTGATTTCAATTTTGATAGACTTAATGATAATTATAGAAAAAGATACATGCCAACACATGCTTAAAGATTTCATATAGACAGAAACTTCAGCACATTTAAGCATGAGAATTTTTCATTTAAAAGTAAAATCTAAAACAATCCAAAATTGGTTATATTGGTTTGTTTTAATGTATTATTATTATTTTATGATTTATCAAAATCAAAAACATATCTTAAAATTGTAGGTTGGAATATGAATTATGGTTGTTTGTCATGGTTGGTTGTTTGTAAACATGTGAACAGGACATAAAGTAGGAATAAGTTTGATTTTTTTTTCTCAGTCTATTCCTCAACCCCCCCCCCCCCCCCTCCAGCGCAAGCAGTGAATCTAATAAATTTTATTGTGTTGATCAATCTTTTTTTAAAGGATTCTATATATTTTACTTTATGCTAAAAAAACATTTCCCCGAAAGGACACAAAGCAAATCAAAGGTCTGATTTCGGGGATCTGTTCTTGCTCATTTACTCGATATTAACTGTGTTTTTCATTACAGACCAGGGTTGCTACGAGTTGACAAAACAGATGACACAGGACTTTACAACAGATCATGCACAAGTTACATTATCAAACTCTGAGTCTGTCGGTACTTATTCGACGAATGTGTCGGTTGAGATGAATAGGTATTTTGAATTATTTTTGTAGATAGAAGATAAGATTTCGTGTTTATATACATGCACATGTAGGTATACCTTGTATTCCTCTAGAAACCAACCACTCCCCCCCCCCTTCCCCAGCAATAAATAATACTAAAACCTAGACGTTTGAGAGTCTTACCTTGGTCTTGTTCATGATTTGTTGGAATGAGAAGGAGAAATAGCTTGTTGAGAAATGAATTGGGAAACATTAACCTAGAGTCGATTTGGCTTGATATTTGAAATGACGTTTATACAGATTCTTGATAGTCTTTTTCCTTATTAAAAAGAGAACAGACAAAGCTAACATATCTTTCGGAAACCCTCATAATGTGATTTTAGAAACATATTACTGTTGAAACCAATGACAATTTACGATTCTACTGATGTTTTATTTGAAATATTCCAGTTGGATATAAGGCGCCAATGAAAATTAAAACAAACTCTTATACAATAAACGTTAAATCGTGAATAAAATTATATGATATATCTTATCCATGTTTTAAAGGCTTCGCTGATGGAGTCCATTTTATACTTTAATATTTCTTCTCCTAGAATTGAAGAGCTCTATTTAAAGAAAATAAAAACATTAAATTTAAAAGCTATAATAAAAGATTTGATTTTTTTAGGTCACCAGAGTAAATTCAGGTATCCTATTGCTATCTGTTTTCATCCGTCGTCGTGCGTTAACAATTTTACATTTTTAACTTCATCTTGAAAACTACAAGGCCAACTGTTACCATTTTTGTTTTGAAGCATCTCTATGGTAAGATAAATCAAAATTGTGAAATTCATGTCCTACCACCCTGGGGCGCAACATGTTGTGTAACTTTAAAGATAGAATTAATTCCATCAAACAATGTATCAGTAATCGAAATATTTCAAACAATTGTATAAATCCAACCAAGATTGAATTCTGAATTCGTTCAACCAGGCGCTCGGCTGTCTCCGTTAATCTCCGACAAGCAAGAGAGACTCGCTGCTTGTCGGAGATAAACAGAGACAGCCGATGGTTGAACGAGACTATATAATTACCACTGGCGTAGGAATACATACAATTACAAATATATCTAAATTGCTCGTACTATTTACAATCTGACTATTTTCAAGGTATTTATAAATAAGTTTCCTTGAAATAAAAATGCATCAGCATACATTACCTCGAATTTATCGATTGATTTTAAGAACTAAGTCTTGTCAGCAGTGATGATTTGCGCTTAGGTCCAAACACTGTTTCTGTTCCGGTTTGCCGGAGTAACTGCAGAGGAGAGTTGATTAAATCAACTCCCAAAAAATCGTCTTCTTGACGTCTGTTGATACTGAATAAAAACTGACTGTATATAAAGAAAGGAAATAAAGTTATCTATTAAAATTTTAAATTCATGTTTACCAAAGTATTTTCTATCAGTCTTGCACCTTTTCAATATCAGGTCATGCACTCTATTATAATCTTTAAATTTTTCGCTAAAATCATAGGTTTCATAGTGCCTTTTGAAAGATTTCAGGCAGGGAGGTGGTCATCATTACAATATTATTCTTTATCTACTCCAGAGTGAAAGTTAATTAAATGCATATATGAGACTCTTCGACATGTTTGTGTATGGGCTATGGTTCTCAGGTGACCGTTAAGTTCTTGTTTACCTATTGAAAACGTTTGTTGCTAGATACCTCAAAACGATTTGAAATTACATGTCTATCATTTCCCTAAGGAAATACTTGCTAACTTTATTCTCGGATGAAGTTCCAATTGAAATTAATATTCATAGTAATCTTAGTTTATAGAAAATATGCATTCTTACTCTAACTTTAATGTAATAGGATGGTTTCTCATTTTGATA
This sequence comes from Magallana hongkongensis, assembly GCA_016163765.1. NCBI lineage: Eukaryota > Metazoa > Mollusca > Bivalvia > Ostreida > Ostreidae > Magallana > Magallana hongkongensis. The sequence goes on along the minus strand of WFKH01011925.1, from coordinate 31,608,188 downwards.
TACGTCTGTATCTAGAGGGATTGGAATATTATAATTGAACGACCATTTAACCCCCATATCTGTAATCATGAATAATATTTTTTACTTTACTCAGTTTATGGACGTTGCCTCCCCTAAGCTAGTAAATTTCTTTCTCAAACTGTTGCAACTATTCTTCATTATGTTGGTATGAAGTGGAGAGGTTATTTGCAGTGTTATAATCACTAATAATCTTCGCACTGTTGTGAGATTTCTTAACTTCCATTGCTTTATGAATTGTATAAACGGCTTATTTCAGACAATGTGGATTAGGTGAATATAATTTAGTTGAATCATTTCATTTAAACTCATAACTTATTTAATACCAAGTTGATCAAATGTGGGATTGATCCGACCGAACTTTTTTCGCGAGTTATTAAAATATTCTTTTAAAATTTTATACTTCAAAACCATTCCATTTTAACTTTTGACACATTAATTTGTATTTGAGATATGCATGTAAAAAAAATATCAGAAGCTATTCCATTTTGCATAACACACTATTCAATATTATTTGAAAAGATTGGATCTAGTTTTTCATTAAAATCACAAAATTCAAGAAATCGAGTAGTTGGTAAATACCTTTCCAGGAAATAGTATCAAAATCAATGAACATTTAAGGACTAGGAATCTGTTTTTGTTCGGTATTTTGCAATCTTTCACATAAAATACTTACATACAATGTTTTTTATTTGTTTAGATGACAATTTTAAAAAAATCCAAACCATTTACAATTTTAGCTCGTGAGATATTCTGACCATACATACATGTGTATCAATTAGATACAATACATGTGTAACATCTTGGTTCAGTGCAAACTACATAATGTTATTTTTTATTCTTTCATTTGAACTTATTGTTAATAATCTTTGTGAACATCTTATTTTATAACAGGTGGTTTCCTTTATAATGTTAACTTTGTTTAAAAGTTTAATTAAGAAAAAAACCCAGCAATTTAAAAGTTAAACCGGGATATGAACTTGGTTGGTCACGTGATCAAATCCAGTGAAGCCCTAAGGGCTTCACAGAGATTTGATCACGTACCAACTAAGTTCATATTCCGGATAAATTTTTGATATGGCTTTTTATTACTTATATATACGTTTGAGAATGGCAAATCGTTCAAAATCATTAATATAACCATGTTTTTACGTTTACAATATTGCAAACTGTCAAGCGATAAGCGCGTGCGATAATCATTGTGATGTCATAAAATAGTTCACACAGAATTGAAGGTTTTCGCTATACTAAAGGTTCATGTAATGAAGCATATTTGCAAATATATATATATATATATATGTCTTGTAATGTATTAATATCTTTTTAGTACACGTCCTGCTGCAACCGACATTCCTAACAAACCTTTTCTCGTTGTTGTTGTTCTCATTATTATTTTGGTGACTGTCGTGATTGCTGGAGGTATCATAATGATTATACGCCATCGTGTGAAAAAGAAAGCAGGTAATGTATTTTTGTCAGAAAATCAAACGAATATCTATGATTAAAATGATAAAATATTTTGACAAACGCCTGATTATGTAAGGAATAAGGAATCATTCTTTTAGTATTATGAGGTGATAATTTCGGTCGGGGCGTGGTCAAATCCAATAAAGCCCGAAGGGCTTTATGATTCATTTGACCACGCTCCGACCGAAATTATCACCTCATAATATTCAAAGAATGATTCCTTTATTACTTATTTTTACATTATTTACAATTTGTACACTTTAAAACAATATTATTTAAAACCACTTTTTTTTCGTTTAGCACATGCTATGTATTACTACGCGGCGCAGCCAGTACCGTCTCTCGGTTATGCTATAAGACACGCCCATTTTATGTCACTCATGTTTTAGTTATTGGGTTTTAGGATTCAAAATTGATTCGTATTGTTATCACAGACAAAGACAGTTGAAAATGTAAATATATGAATTTAAACAATTTTAAACAATCCTGTCCTGTTATATCGTTCTTAATGCTGCTTTTCTAAATTACTATTTCCGCTCACATTCGTGATTCCACCTTAAACGTCAATCGTTTATGATTATACATAGGTAAATCGCCGTAAACCATTTACAAATTATGGCTGGTACCTCGTTAATACATGTACTTATAATAAAATAATTGCTAAATTTTCTATAAATTTCTTTTTCATATTACTAAACATGCTGACAAAATATAGTCTAATTTCAGCACAACAAAATTGTCATTTAAAAAGGCGCAATATACCTTTAATCTTACTCCATTCAGAATTAAATATTTCATGTTTCTTACATGTATTGAACCTTTCTCTTTTGAAGGCAATATTTATGGAAAAAAATTAAGGACTGAACAAGCTTAACTGGAACATAATTTGCACTGGCTAGGTTTAAAAATATGATATATGATGTCACACGTTTGCACTTTATATTATTAACAATACATTACAATTTCACAGTCAGAGTTTTTTTTAATGTGTACAGTTTTCAAAAGTGTTGGAACTGGTCTTTCTGCAAAATGATTTTGTTAAAAGTATAGATGCCCATTTTATGAAAATGACAATCATGTTAATTATCCCCAGAGCAGAAACCATTCATTAAGATTTTTTTTTACACGTAGGATGTTTTCGGTGCATGAACAAATGAATAAATAAACAGTTGATACGTACATGTAATAAGTAACTTAAGACGCAGCAACTGTAGTAATTGCTAGATCCTTAGTACATCTTTTTACCATTTTTGATAATCATTGCAATCATCGACATGTAGAAGGTTGTCTAAACTAGTATCATCACTTATAAGCTATGCTAGATTAAGAGGTGCATAAGGCGATGTATCTGTGTCAAAAATTCTGCTGTTTTTTTATTTAAAAAAAAAATTAAATTATTATATGTCAATATTGTTTATTCCTAATCATGTCAAAAATCGAAATAGCGTATTACATTGTTAACATGCACCATGATGTCTTCATTACTTTTTTTTTAAGAACCGTTAAAAAATACCGTCGATGTCATGATCAGCAGCTCGCTAAAACAAGACGTCCACCGCTTTGCCGGCATCAAAGACAAGCCGCCATCTAAACTATTTTTGTACATGACTTCAAGTATTTAGTCACATAGATACATGCATGCATGCATGTATATAATATGATATAATATAATACATGTATATATATATATATATATAT
>WFKH01011925.1:31568198-31583038 GCA_016163765.1 Magallana hongkongensis | reverse complement strand
GTGTGTGTGTGTGTGTGTGTGTGTGTGTGTGTGTGTGACTTTGCAAATATCGTTGTTCATCCATTGTTTCTTGGTAGAGTTCACCCATTGTCATATATCCCCATGAAATTCCTAAACATCTGTTTTGTCATCCTTTTTTAATATTCGTCGACTTTATAAGGTCCTATGGCCTTTTCTCCTACATTGCGGTCATGTTGGATTTTAACACCAAGTTTTTCTGACATGTGTTTCACCCACTGCAATGCTTTTATGGAGTGTTTGGATTCAGGTTTATATCCATGAGGTGAAATAATCCCGATACAATTTTCCTCCAGGAAATTTCTTCTAAAGACTAATTGACAAGCATCAGCTGTTTACAAACAAACATTTGTAAGGGACGTATCTCCGGAAAGTGATACAAATACCTCTATTTCTGACGTCATAATCAAAGATAACACTAAAAGGTAGCACTAATAACCCCAGCGTAAAATAGAACTGCTATATAATTCGGACAAACGGTAAGATTTATTAATATCTGCAATTGTAGCAGAAAATGCACAATGATTACATAAATGCTATTATCTAACAATAATCCTGTAGTATGTAATACATGTTGACGTGAAATTTGATTTTTCTGAATTTTTAAATAGAATAGCCTAATTATAACACTGCTCAACATTAAACAGCACAAACACAAATTTGTATGAAATGTCATTTATCAAAATGATATAGAAAGGTTATAATGATCTTCACTGATAATAATTAAATCCTCGTTAACTGATCAACAAGAGATCAGACTGTAATACATATAATACATTATACCACAAAAATTGTTGGCGTTCAAAATTCATATAAATTGCCCACAAAAAGCAAACACATGTCTGCAAAACACCCACATAACGCTAACAAGAGTTGGCAAGCCAAATTAGTATTACCAACCTACAAATTAGTGCAGAATTGATACAAGTATGTTAGGAAAAATTATACATGTTTCCTAAATTGTCTGACAAATCTAAAATTTGGAATACATACACATATTATAAATTTATGTTTTAGAATTCAAGCAGGAAATGTATTTATATGTATATTATTTTATATATGTATGTTGACCCGAGAACCAGTAGGCATAGTTAAAATTTGGAAACTATGGAGTTTAATTAAGCCAGATGATTGAACTGAACGTATAAAAAAATCATATATCCTCAACAAATCATTAGAAACAATATGGTTTACCTTTAATGATAATCATTAAAGGTCTTAAAAACACAGCGGTTGACTTCCGACCTGTGTACTGTCCAAATATTCTCCAAGCATTTTACTTCTGACATGTGTAATATTTTTTGCAAGTGCATCACAATCCAACAGCAGTTTACATATAACCTTATAGAATAATTAATATCCTAGTAAAATATAACACAAACAGTAAAGTTATTTTCGTTAGATAAATTACAGCAATTGAATTTTGACATAATTTTTCATCAATCATAAATTGTTATGAATTTCCGAAATGGAGAAGATGATTACATTTCAAAACTTTCAAGACGAATATATCTTCGAATAGCATCTTTTGCATACAGTTTTCAGAGAAACCTAGTTTTGCAGCATGTGTAGCTGCTCCAATCCGGAAGCTATGACCCTTATATAAAGCTGTATTTAGACCAATGAATGAGATAGTGTTTTGGAGACATTTTTTATACAAAAGTGTATGTAACTGGTTTTCCTTCAATAAACTGGTAAATAGGACGAGTTTAATGTCCAAATATTTGAAAGTATTCACATAAAGTGTGAATTGGACACATAGTCTTCTCCTTTAGCACCATCAAGTGGATATGAAAGATTTTTTTTTTTTTTTTTTTTTTTTTTTTGGTAGATTTTATTTATTATATCAGTTTTACATCAAATAAAACAAACAGAAATAACATCAACAAAATATAAAATATACATATATGGAAGTAGATTATCTAAATTGATTTTACAAAATTGTGGAAAGTTCTATAGTCTGCGTATGAGTTCAGACTTTTCAAAACAGAAGCATAAAATACAGTAGATGCCTTTACATGGTTTAAAATATTGTAATTTGTTTCTTCTAATGAATGTATCCGACAATACATCTTATATTTATAAATTCTGTATGCTACATATGAAATAAGGGTATTTAATGATACGATTTTTCTATTTTGTTCACTAAAAAAAACCTAAAAGTACATGTTTCCACTTAATATCAATTTTAAGGTATACATTTAACGCATTCCATATTTCAGATACATTTTCACATTCAAAAATAAGATGCTTTGTATTTTCATTCCTCTTGCATGTTTTACATTTACTATGGATTTTTTTATTCCATTTATTCAAATAAACATTATTACAAAGAATATTATTCAACAATTTGTAATTGAATTCTGCTAGACGTTTATCAGAAATATCTAATAATTTACATTTGTAAATATATTTCCAATCAATAGAATCAATATTATATATACTCCTTTTGTAAAACAGTCTGACAACAAGGTTTAATAGACTTCTTATTTATTAAATTCTCATAGAAAAAACTACATCTTTGCCCTAATACATTCTCATAACCTGCAGAATAGAAATTGAAATGATTATTGTTTTGCATATTAATGAACTTACAATTTGAGAAATCAAATTTTCTACATAGTGGTTTAAAAACAGAGGAAAGAATCTTAAATTCACATAACCAGTTTGATTTATTCTTTATACAGTCTTTGAAGTCTGCAAGAGACTTGAAATTAACTTCATCAGTTAATAAATCGTTTACATAGGTAATTCAATTTTTAAAAAATGAGGGAATTTCCCTTATACAAAAAATTGCAGTTATTCCATATTGGTTGTTGTACAATTTTATGTGCAGAAATATTGTTTAGGTTTTTAGGCTTACATTCATTAAATGAGCATAATACTTGTTGATAAAAAGTTGGTAATTTTCCTACATTTTGCATATTTTCTAACTTTTTTTCTGAAAATTGTAAAACGTAATTCACATCTATGTTTATTTGATTACAGTAAGAATCTAAAATTTTGTACAAAATGTTTTTGTTTTCTAAAAGTCGAGGAACCCATGAGGCTCTTAATGCCTTTTTTGCATTCAATATCAACAATAGCCAACCCACCGTTTAATACACTACCTATTAAAGTATTGCGTTTAATTCTTTCGGTTTTATCCCAAATAAAGTTATAGATTAAGCGTTGCATTTTTTTTTATAAAGTCATTTTCCGGAGAATTGAGTATTGAAGCAACGTATGTAAGTTTAGATAAAGCAAGTGTGTTAACTATGCATGATTTACAAAATAAAGTTAATTTTCTTCTTTTCCAAGATTCAAAAAGCTTTTCAATATCATGATAAGTTTTCATCCAGTTCTTATTATAGCATTCTACTTTGTCGTGACCAATGAAGAATCCCAGACATCTTACTGCTTTGTTTGTAGTTTTAATACCATAGAGCTCTTCATAAAGATTTTTTAGAGTTCCTAAAAGAATACATTCTGTTTTGTTTATGTTATTTTAGATCCAGCATGTTTACAAAATTCGTTCAGTACTTCTAAAGCATGTTTCATTGACATTTCATCTTTTAGGGCTATGTTTAAATCATCTGCATGTTGAATGTTTTTTATTTCGTTGTCGTTTATTGTTATTCCTTTTATGTTCTGATTACAGTTTATCCTAATAGCTAGAATTTCAGCAACAAAAAGATATCGCAAGGCGGAGAGCGGACAACCCTGTCTGATTCCGTGAGTCATTGTGCATGTTTTTGACAGCCAACCGTTATTTTTCATCTTAAATATTGGATTGGTATAAAGTATATTGGCCCATTTTATGAAGTTATTACTAATGTTAAATTTAGAACCTTGAACAAGAAATTATACTCCACTGAATCGAATGCTTTTTTCAAAGTCTAGGAAGAGTAAAATGCCATCAATATTTTCTGTTTCACAGTATTCAAAAACGTCTAAAATTAATCGAGCGTTTTCTCCGATATACCGCCCTTTTATGTAAGCAGTTTGTTCTTCGCTAATTAATTAAGTTAAGATCGTTTAAAATCTTTTCGCAAAAATGAAAGCAATGATTTATTAGTCTGTATTTGTTAAACTGATTGGTCGGTAATTTTTTAAGCTTTCTTTTTCACCTTTTTTTGTAAATTAATGATATCACAGAAAGTCTTTTAGAGTATGACATTTCACCTCTTTGAAATATTTCTTTAAAAGCTTTGTAGAAAAAAGGACCGATTACGTCCCAAAAACATTGATAAAACTCACTAGGTAAGCCATCTAAGCCAGGTGATTTTTCTTTTTTCATGTTATTTACTGCCCCTCTACATTCTTCAAAAGAGGGAAAATTGTCTAATAAGTTTCTATCATCATTATTTAGCGTAGGATTTTCACTTATTTCCGACAGATATGCATTAATATTTTCATTTGGAACATTTTTACTTGTATAGAGATTTTGGTACAATATAAGCATTTCCCCCAGTATTGCATTCGTTTGCTTATTTTCAAACCCTCTTTTGATTTTATTTCTTTAATTACATTTGACGCTTGGTTATGTTTTTTCTAGGCCTAAAAAATACTTAGAATGTTTATCTCCTTCATCTATCCATTTTATTTAAGATCTTATTTGAGCTTTAAGGATGAATCTATGTTATGAACGATATCGCTAATTCCCTTTTTGTAGTTATCATTTTCGAGATAAGAAACATCTAGCTTCCAATATCCGGGTCCTTTTTTTGTTTTATCTATATCATAATAGAGCTTTAAAAATCTGTGATCACTCATTCGAGTCTCATTTGAATGAGTACCCGGGATTTTCCCTATCTTGAAATCTGTTGGAATATAATAGAAAGAGTTATTAATAAGTATGTAATCAATTCGGCTTTTAGGGTCAGTTTTAGCATCACACCAAGTATATCCTGTCTTTTCCGGATTAAGTTTTGTCCACATATCATCTAAATTAAAGTGTTTTTTTTTCAAATCTTGTAAATAGCGTAGACTTTTATCAGCATTGTTAGACATATTACAAATAAAATCACCGCACAATATAATATTTTCATTGATGTAATTTTTTTATATAAACACTTTTAGCTTTTTAAAGAATTCGCACCTTTTATTAGCATCATTCGGAGCATAAATATTTACTAGTGTAAAAATTTTATTGTCTATTTCAAGATTGATCAGAATTCTTCTCCCATCAAAAGACTTTTTAACATTCAATATATTTGTTTTAATTTTGTCGTTGAATAATATAGACACATCTTTACTAAAAGCTGAGTCGCTAAAAGCGTAAAAAGAAATGCCTTTCCAGTTATGATTGTATAAGTTTTCATTCTTTTCTATATAATGTGTTTCTTGCAACAAAACAATTTCAATGTTACTTTCTTTTAACCAAAAGTATACCTTTTCCCGCTTTTCGGAGGTATTTAACCCCCTTACGTTAACTAAAATAATTTCTAATTTTTCCATTTAACGTCTTAATTGAATATAATTCATTAAAAAGTGCAATATACAGATATACATATACCGTGCACAATACTCCGGTCCATAGTTCATGATCAAAGTCCTGAAACAGTCCGTGTCCTGACTGACCGAGAGTGGATATGAAAGATATCTTTTGTTTTGTTTGTTTTAGAATATTTCATGACAATTAAGACTGCATCAATAGAATTTGTCTGGTTGAATTCAAAAGAAATATCCTCTCGTTGAATCACCATGTTTGCTAGACCCTTTGACTTGACTACTAATTCACCTTGACGCAGGAATGCATTGAATGCTAATAGGAAAATAAACTTTAGAAGAATTCTCTGTTGGTGATTGTTAATGGTAGACTCGAGACCTTGCTTCAATTTGTGTAATATGGGACCAGTAATGGGTAGTCTGGAATCTTTACAGGGAGCAATATGACGGCAACCTTGCATGACTATTTTTTACTAAAACAGGTAGTATATGGATCTGCTGCACCAAGTAGTTTATGTACATAACTGATTGCTGATACATGTGATACAATACTATTAGGTGAGTATCCACTAGTGAACAAAGAGGAAATAAAATAACATAACAAAGTAGGAGATATTGGTAGTGAACATGAATTGAGAGATGGGTATGTCCCTAACAGCAACATCCATGACCTTCTATATACTGTCCTTGAACTGTTTGAAATTTCCATAGACAAAACATTGCAAGCTGCTGAATTGAAATGATTAAGATGTTTTGTTTTTGGAATTGGTTTCTGAAGACGGTTTAACTGAAGTGTAGACTGGAACGCTGCCTGAAATCGAAATTGAGGGAGGCAATCAGCTGTCTCATAATTGTTTTATCTTTTGAGGATTGTTGATGATCTGAACAAATGCTATATTATCAGACATGAATATTACTTTGTCATTCTGATACTGTTTCCCCATGTTTCTATGGCTAACACAATTGGAAATAGCTCTTTGACTGCAGTATAAAAACAGTTATGTGAAGGATCCTAGTGAGAAAAAAACCCATTAACATCCTAAAACTGCAGCAAATGCTAAAGATCCAGCTGCATCTGTGTAAAGAGTAAGGTGATCTGAAGATAACCACTCCATTGAAGAAGCTTATAAAAGTTAAACAAGTTTGTAGCAGGTTTTGTAACGCCACAGGTTAGGTCAATGAGACGTCTGAGAAAGCTCGGCCAGGGACCACCACTGAACAAGAGAAATTGAGCAGACCTATTAGAGACCGAAGTTCCCTTAATGTAGTGTGATTTCTATGAAGCATATGTAAAAGGTGTCCCTTGATCTTATCCACTTTATCTGAGAGTAAACGAGATTTCATAAGTTCTGAGTCTATTTCTATTCCATAAATGTTTATTTTGGTGGTCGGAGTTTGAGTCTTGGCCATTTTAATTGAAACTCCAGTGGTTTTGCAAAGAAAGAAAAAAAATTGTCAAGTCGTTTTTACAACTCATAAAATTTGCAGGACCAATAAAAAAGAAATCATCAAACATATATGGCATACCCCCCAGCCCCGTATTTGGATTGCATGATCCACTGTAATGCCACGCTAAATTTTTCAAAAATCTGACAAAAACTACTGGCACCCATTGGTAAACATTTGCCAAAGTAAAACTGTCCTTGCCAAGAAAATCCCAATAAATGATAATCAAAGAGACATATTGAAATGGTTCGTTTTTGTCATCAAACAGTGAGTTCCATGAGTTTGAACCAAATTTATTATCCAATCAATAGAGTCATACTGAACTAGTGAGTTCTCTTTTGGAATATACGTGTTGACTGAAATAGATTCAGGTATGATAGGTCATGAATTATTCGAAATTTACCAGTTTCTGATTTTGGTACAACACCCGATGGAGATGACACAAATTGATTGAATGGGGGATGGGGAAAGGGGCCAGCTATGCGACAAGCTCAATGCTCTTTTCTATATGAGCTTGACAAAGTATAATATATGGGTAATTCAATGTTGAACCATGATTTTTGCTAAAAAAAGAGGCAGTAGGGGTAGATAAGCAACCCAACCGAAATCCAGAACTAAAACTGAGTGACTTCTCAGATCATCATCATGTTTCAATAATTGTTCATTTAGCTTGGCTGAATCTACTGGGGTTGGGATATCTGTCATGTTCAGATTTTTCAAAAGATTTGCATTTGATTTTTGGGTGTTGTCCCCTACAGGATTGGGATAATAGTGTGAACTGGCACGGGGTTGTTTTACATTTTGTTTCCTTGATTATAAGCATAGCAGAATCTAGCCCTACTAGTTCTCCCCACCTGTTTTCCTCGAAAATACTTGCATCAGCTGTTTACAAACAAAAATTTGTAAGAGACGTTTCTCCGGAAAGCGATACAAATACCGTAATTGATGACGTCATAATCAAAGATTGCACTAATAACCCTAGCGTAAAATACAACTGCTATATAATTCGGACAAACAGAAAGATTTATTTATATATGTAATCGCAGCAGAAAATACACAATGAGTACATAAATGCTATTATCTACCAATAATGTTGTAAGAAAGAAACTGGCCTGGGATCTGTCAGGCAATCATCGGTCAACCCTCTTTTCATTGACGGGTCTTCGGCATTTACTGGTGAGCATTTAGTGTTAAATATAAATATTCACTAATTAGATATATATTTGATGGGGAAAAAAGTCTGCTCATTTCATACGATTTCCATTAGTTTTGGTCTTTATAAATTTAACATTCACTTTTACCTTTTACAAAATGAATATTATAAATGTATTTATGGTAATTAAAAATGAGCAGGTATTGTTAAAGTGTATGTTTGATGAATGGCGCATGTAAGCTCAGTTGCTAATAGCATATACTTACCACTGTTACTGTAACGTGGTTTATGAAAGACCTGTAAGTTTTCAGTACATGACTTGTCCACGTATATCTTATCTCCTGACACAGACTTTGAAAGCATGAGAGCAACTGCTGCCACATGTTTGCAGGTACTGTGAGGTCCACGACCAGCAGGGCACTCGAAGTGCGAGTTAAGGATATTTCCGGTTACTTTGTCAAGCTTCAATTTGAAAGTGTAGGAAACCTGGTAATGTAAATACATATACATGTGATTTACTCGGTTTTATCTAAGAAGTTTAGAAGTATTTTTATAAACATAATAGCAATATTTGGGTTTTGTTAATGCAACTTGTTACCCTGTTTTTCATTGATGCTTCGACAATACCAGACAGGTAGATATCATTCTCCTTAAACATGAATGAAACTGCCTGAATATTCATACTTTCCACCAGGTTTCGGCCTTTTTCAATGACTTTCACATCTCCAAAACATTGTTTATCCCCTGATAAGAGAAAAGGCAAAACTAAAGTAACAAATTTTGTAGCCTGTTGATATCTTAGAATTTCAGATACATGCTATCAGATGCTGTTTTGCAGAGTTCTGAATAATTTATTAACACAATCAGAATAAAATATTTAACCAGCTATTGATGTTCAAAGTACAGATCGATTTGTTCTGAACACAGTTTTGGAATAATGTCTCTATGGATTTCTTCTAGCTGCTGGAATCCCTTCGAGGCCATGAAACTTCGAGGGGGGTTGGCAGAAGGACTGATTCTCTCTCAAAATTGTTGTTTCTTTCGTATGCTCTTAACCTATCGTCAAATACTTAATGCATTTAAGTAACAAACATATGATATTTACAACCACAGGGCTCTGTTCTTACCTTTGTATAATAGTATATTAGGTGCGTATACTCTATACTGCGTAAATTTATCATTATATGCACAGACAAAAACATCTTACCTTTAAAACAAAACAAAATGAACTGTTTACCATTTCTGATAACAAAAAAAAAATTCATTGAAAAGTATTGTACCGCTCAACTGAATCTGTCTTTCTGCCTTTCATCGTTGTTTCTCTAGTTATAAGCTCTTAATTCAACCGTTCAACAGTCCCCGATTCAAAAGACGCGCTGCTAGCCTCCATAGTTGCAAGTGTTTATTGGATAAAGCGCCTTTGCTGTACCCCATATAGGACATAACAGATAAAACCGGAAACGTCGATGGCGTAAACCATTATTCGGGTGTAATACATGTATATACTTATATATGAAATAATGCAAAGAAACTCTTCATTGCTTAGTGGAGAATAAAATTGTTTCCATATCAAAATGACACACATAGCAAAGTGATAACTTCTATTGTCTCACTTGTTATTGGCGTGTAATAAGGCATTGAAAATGGTGTATCCCGTTTCCTCTCCAAAAGCTCATCCATGAAGGCAAACCATGGATATATATGTGTTATTAAAGTTGCATTTTACAAAGATTTTTATTTATCGTGTGTCTGTGAAAGGTTCAAATCAAGGGCCGTAACTTTAACACAGTAAAGAGAATTATGATTTACACACTTGTTTATGATATATTTATCAACCGTTTTGAGTATTATAAATAAAAAATCACCTATTTCGATTAATAGATAAAAAATTCTTCTTCTAAATCATTCCTTAGAATTATAATTAAATGTTTATGCGAAATACATATTTTTTTAAAATTGTTTTTGTACGAATACATTTGAAATATGTTGTGTCTGATGTTGCCTTTTATTAACACTAATTTATTTAATAATCTAAAAGAAATTAAGAACATAAATCAAGGACGACGCCAATGACTCTTAAAGCTGTGCAATGTGTTATTAAAATATGTAAAAAAAAAATAATTTGATAAATATGTAAAATATTTAGCAAAAGTCATAATCATTTGTATTTCTTTATAAAATCTTTTGTTTGAAGTTAATTCTATTTTAACACAGTTGTGTGGGGTTTTTTTTCAGAAACACTGGTCTATTACTAGGGATGTAAAAACCAATATTTAAACGTTTTATTTAGATAATTGTATGCCTGAGATATAGAGATATTAAACGTTTTTTCTGCTGCTCAAAAGCCTAAATCAAAGAGATTCTGCCTGCCATTTTTGCCAAAACATCATAAACGTCATCAGTAAATCATCAGATCAGAAATACCTATGAGCCAGTGTTGCCAAGGTCTAATGATAATATAAACTCCAGAACGTGAAAAGTATTAAAAACATATCAATGTCATGTATGAATTTCAATAAAAACGATGTGTATTGTCTCAATAAGCTCAAAGCAGCTGTTCAGAGACCTTCCTAGCATATGTTGACTGCGTGTTCTTACATGAAATACATATAAAAAAGGATGTATCATTACTCGTTTGAATAACCTTTAAAATGAAGTAACATGGTTGAAAATATTTAAGTAAGAGAAGTGTATATGATATCAAACAACAAAAAAACCGGTCGCCTGCATATCAGTCTGATCGGTATCCTGCGATCGTGCCACATACCAACAAAACCTTTGGGTCTACACTAAAAAAACAGTCTAATTGATCTAACGCATCCGTCTCTGAATAGGAGAAATACTCACTATTTTGTTTGGTAACCTCATTCCTGGCTTCGATGGTGTTGTTAACTACTGCAAGGAATGTTGTTTGTTCAAAACTCTTCTCTTTTTTTACTTTCGCTTTGTAATAAAAACAATAAATAAATATACGGAATTAACTTCAATTTTAAATTGTTTTGTCTTTAAGTATGCCAGTCGGTAATTCTTATTTTGATAAAAAAAAAAGCTTCATATTTATTATGAATCTAGCTCCATTAAAACCGATCCTCTTGATTCATTTACGTTTTTGTACTGTATTAATATCTACATTGTTACTCCAGAAGAAAAATCACATCAAGCAATCTTTTTGAAAATTAGAATTATAACGATATTCGTTTTCTACTTTTATCGATTTAAACTAGAAAATGTTTTCATTTGAATAGCACTGTTTTCTTATTTAAATTTATTAATGATATTATATTTTTAAAAGCGAATATATTCTATAATCTTTTTTTTTAAACGTATTTTCTGCAGCAAAATAACGTGAATTAAAAGATAACTCATTTTTAGATAACTACATGTAAAAACCTGCATTCTCCATTGGATGTATCAATTAATAATAGTAGTAAAGTGCTTATAAAATATATACCTGTGGTTTCAATCGGACAACCTGTAGAAATATCACACAGGTCTTTCGAACAGTTACATTGCATTTGGCATTCTTTCCCAAAAAATGGATAAGGACATCTTAGGGAACAGTTTTCTCCATGGTATCCGTCCATACATGCTCAAAAATCAACAACATTGATTGAAAACTTGAATGTATATTACTAGAACATGTACTCGTAAAAGTATCTAATTTTGTATTAACTTTTGATAAACTTACATGTCTTCTTATTTTTTTTCACTTTCATATAGACAAATTACTAAGAACAGAAAAAGGGCACACCCTCACACATTTGGTTTCTATAATTCCACAAGGTACCTGGACAACATCCATTGAAATAACTGAAAAGGATGTAGAACTATGTTGTGTAACAAATTGTTTCAATGGACAATTAATATATTGTAAGTGACGTGGAAATAATAATGTGTACGTATGTACATTTTGTAACTTGTTAAAAAGTTAATCAAACATTCTTATAAATCATACCTTTCACATGTTGTAGATGTTACAGTTGTTTCGCAGGCAATGTAGACGGTTGATATCGTTAAAAGTATTACAAACATATTTCAACACCATGATTGATGATGTCTCGTAATTTCATTCATGATTTCAAGTTTTGTTAGATGTGTACACAGGGAATTCTCTCATTTTAAAGTTATAAAAATATAAAAATAATACTTCCTTCTTCCTTTCACATGTGAACGACGTTGTATAAATATTGTATTGTTTTAAATTCATTAAAAGTATGCTATAAATATACTGAGTTGAGTTAAGTTTACATATTTTTTTGATTAAAAATGTTTTATAACTTTACCGTAGAACTATTTGGAATTTACGTGTTTAAGAAGTCTGAGAACTGAAAAAAGCATGTAAACAGTTTTGAAGGATTGTGGGAAAGTGTCCTTTATTTCTAAATATCAAATTGAATCATTTATAATTAATCTACTAATTGTTCATTTAAGACTTCATTTCGTTTTAGTGTGTCTTTTTGAATTGATATAAATATTGATGAAGTAATAAAAATTATGTCTTTTCGATTTTAAGCAAGAATATTATCTCTGTTAACGCTGACACGAATTCATGAATACGCTCTACTTCCTTTGTATCTTCGACCACCGCCCTATTGCCGTATTAGTTGTCGATTTCTATTGTTACGCTCATAGCCACACACCCCATATATCAGTTATTCATGTTTCATCATATTTAGGTATTTCATTCCCCAAAACACATTACATTGGACAGAAAGATTTGTAGAAACGTGTTTTTTGAAAAAAAAAATATGACAATCACTCCACTGGTAAGGAATGAATAATGAAAGACAAAACAAAAAAGACTGAAATCCAGGCACACATATTTCAAAAACCCACGATCATTGTAGACCGTTCTCCTGTGTCAAACTGTTATAACAAGCGCACAGCAGATAGTGCAGTGAGAGCATGGAATTTAAGAAACGCTGCGTTTTTGTAGAAACTTATAAAAACGATGTTACGTTGTTACTTTCTTAGATTGCTTTTACTAATCTACTTTGTTGGATGTAGTGCGTCCGGGGTCTACATTAAGATGCAGACGGTATGTACTCTGTTTAAACGACACAGGTGTTTTTACGGATTTTTTTTTATTATAGAATCAATGCAAGATGCTAATTTTCCCACATGTTTCCTTCACCTACCTGCAAATATAAAACACAAGTAGAATTAATATGTCATGTAGAGTTTTCAGACTAGAAGTCACCCACAATGACAACCCAAAAACACAGAAACGAAGCTTTTTAGATGTTCGAACTTTGAATTATCCATGAATAATCTTAACATTTTATCAGTTCAGTTTTCAGTTTAATTGAACCAAAACGAAAATAATTATTAATAGATAAACACGTTTTTTCACCTTAATATATGATTATAAACTATTTACAAATAATACAATTTGAAAAAATTTATTGGAGTGTTTTAACGGTTCTACAAAGACTAGCATAAAAACAAATTATATGTTGTTAAACCTTACCCAATCAACATGAGATTTGGTGCAAAGCGGGGCGAGGAACCGAATCGAATGGCGAAGATAATGTTTAACAACTAATTAAGTACCTGCTTCACAGGAAAAACTCTTTGTGATTCTACACGTATCTGCATTATATTTTTTTTAAGTTTTGTTGTGCTTGGTATCACCTAATTGATTAAAATGAAGGGCATCGTAAAAAGCATGGTTGTTAAGGAAGCATATGGAATCGAATTTATATGTAATTCCCGAAATAACAAATCTTAGTGATTATATATGTATCTAAATATTAAAACAATAAAACAAGAAAAGTAAAAAGAACAATAGCAGCGACAATTTTCTTTTAAATTATACTATATTTTGTACATTTTCACATTGATTACGTCATGGCTTAAAGTGGAATGTCGTGTGAATTTGTTTGGAAAGCATTACAAACAGATTCAAAATATCAGAAATCTAAGAACTATGAATAACACACGTGTTGGATGTGCACGCAGTAAGGCAAGAAAGGCAGCGCTATCTTTGCACGAAAATTCGGATACCTTGGAAATTCTTTCATAGAATAAACTATCTTTTATGTTTTACTGATTGTAGTATGACAAAAATGTGTTTATATAAGTTAATGAAATTTATATGACGTTTGGGAAGGAAAGATGCGGGACCGGTGAATTCTTCACGGATCAATTCGATTATAAACTTGGAAATCTGGCTGTATCTTTGGTTGTCCATTCCCCGTTCCCGGTAGTTCTAGACCACATTAAACAGTGTTTTTTTTGTATTAATTATAAACACTTAATCTGACTAAATACAACATAGTTTAAGAACGAAGTCCATATTTATTTTTTTTCAAAGTGCGTGAAGTACATTGGAACCTCTGATCAAGAGTCTTAAAAGTTTTTTTTCTTAAGTATTTTTTAAGAATATATACACACAACCAAATCAAACCGAATCAAAAACAAAAATATGGGGTCTATATGCTTCTTTCGGCGCTACGGTATATCTAATATGACCTTTCTGCACTGAAAGTTCAACTAACACATAAATCACTTTTTGCTCTATAATGTTTTATCTGAATGAACCATGGCATCAAATACAGATTCATTCTATTTAAAATAAATAAAATTAAAATAGTTGTAAAAAGATAGTTCCCAATTTATTCACCTAATTAATATATTGAAATTTTTGCACTAATAAAACGATTATTTTTATTAGTCATAAACGATTTAACAAGCAATGAAACTATTTAAAAGTCTCAAACTTTTCAAACACGTGTTACTTTTATTGTGTGTGTGTGTGTGTGTGTGTGTGTGTGTGTGTGTGTGTGTGTGT
>WFKH01011925.1:31532643-31565463 GCA_016163765.1 Magallana hongkongensis | reverse complement strand
ATATATATATATATATATATATATTAATTCATCTTAAAACAACTTTATGCTACACTTAATGACTTTACTATGCAAGTATTAACGTATGCCATACCTTGCTTCTGCTACTCTCGGAGTTTATTCAGCAATGATACGAGAACTCATTTTAGCGCTTTTGCTTGAGTGCGTGAAAAAAGTGACCTATAAGCCTGTTATTGTTTTTCCTTTTAAATATCTTTGTTAGGTCTGGTGACTCATGTTACATGTAATCGCAAAGATTTGATTAAATACAAAAATGACGTACGGTTATTAGTGTATTTAATAATTTCATAAAAAAATGCATTTAGTTCATGAGCCTGTCTCCTAATATAACACCGTATTTCAAAACTGTAATTAATAATCGTATTATGTAAACTGTACAAGAAAAACAACTAAATTTAATGTTTTGATCCACACTTTAGCGTCATTTCGCATTATAAAGCAGTTATTGTTGAAACAATACACAAATAAATTCTCCAAAAAATTTTACGGCAAATTTTTCTCGTAAGTTTTTTCTACGTCACACTAAACACACACTGTGATTGTGACGTCATATTTTGATTTCTACTACATCACATTGATTTCACTCGATGTAAGTGGTATATAATTCTAGTTTTGCATCCTTTTTATGAGAATGTTGGTTTATTTATATGTTTCTCCTGTTTTATAAGAATTATTAAGTGAAGTCAAATCGTTGCTAGGTAAAGGATAACTCGTAAGTAAATTCTTAAGTGAATCCTGTTACGAATGCGTTCGTGAAAAGCACTTAAGATTTCTCGTAAGAGATTCTTAAGTTGAACTCTTACGCAAGACCTTAAGATTTTTTGTGAAAAGGGCTACTGATGTTGTATGATTTAAGTAAAAAAGGACTTGCAGAGATTTATTATAGACTTTGGAAACAAATCTAGAATGTTATGAATTATTTTCGTTAAATTCAGTGCATGTTAATCATGGTATATATTTATAGAACATTTTTTTTTTTTACACAAAAAGTTGTAATAATAAAATTTTCTTTATCATGTTATCGTTCGTCTTCCGAAGTCAAGGGTTTTTGATCCGCTCGGCTACTCACAAACCCTTGACTGAACATACAAAACATGCAGGTTCACAATTGCACCATCTAGAGTATTTTTTTTTACTTTGTGATCTTTGTTTTGACCAATCAGAAAATGCGCATTAAACAGGAAAACTATTGTAATTTGGTTGCTCCCACGAACAGGTTGTTTATAGCAATTGAATCTGTAAAAACAGATGGATTCACTCGGATTAAACACCGATAGGAGTAACCTATTAATAAGTAGTCGGTTTCAAATTTATTTGACAACAGCTCAACATTGACCAATGCACAATTTACTTCATTCATGAAACAACATTTCTTATTGGATCTTGCAAACGTTAATGAGATCAACCAAAAAACGGGGTTTGTAACCCCGTCAAACTCTACCTATTTGGTCAGGGTTTTGTGAGTAGCGGAGCCGATCATAAGACTTTGAACTTCTTATTCTGATATATACGCTACAGAAATCTAACTCAAACTGTAGATCATGCAGATACTTGTAGAATTGAGTTACTGTTGCTTACTGACAAAGAAAATTCTCCAACCCTTAGAAACCCATGGGAATCCAATACATAAACAGCTCTAAACAACCTTGTTTATTAGGAACTAAAACAAATTGCTGGCAAAACCTGAACAATTTGTGTAAGCAATGACAAATGAATGTAATTGGTATCCGCGAATCAATGCCTTTCTTAATTCGTTTTATACCCTCAAGAAGTTTAATCACTATAACGTTTTTCGTAATATCTGCAATATTGTGATTTATACTCTAAAACTAATAACCGATACATAGGCCCAGGATGTAGAAAAGGTGTTATCTTTACAGAATAAATAAGCAATACACTGCACCACATCATCAAGTGGAGAAGGCCAGATTTGCTGGTATCCAAGTTCAAGGCGGAATTTTTCAAAAGCTCTCAATCCAGTTCCGTATGAAGTCTTTGTGTTTTTATTGAAATAGATGCAGCCAATAAATTGTTTATTTGAAGTTGTAGATTATGCTGACTAATTGTTTTGGTACTGGCTCTGGAAAAGCGTTTGCCATTGGTGCCAACTTCCTGAATTGCTGCCAATGCTTGTAAGAGAGAGAGAGAGAGAGAGAGAGAGAGAGAGAGAGAGAGAGAGAGAGTCTGCAATGTTATTGTCAATACTAGCTTTGTGTTTAGCCTTAAATAGGACATTGTGCAACATTAGTCTAAACACGAACTGTCTATGAAATTCCATAACCAGCTTATTTTTGGAAGACTGATTATTAATTACACTAACCAATGAGAGGTTATCTATCCTGAATGAATCTTGTTTATTCTGTAAATCATGATCCCATAACTCTATTGCTATTACCACTGAGATAAGCTCTAAGAATGTCATGTCATAATATCCTGATCTTTCCAATGGTTAGGCCATGGGAGAAAAATGAAAATCATCTACACTTGAAATATGCCCCACACCTCAAGTTAATTGATCCAGTACTACCAGTAAAAAATTCTAAAATGTTTAAATCACACCAAACTGACTCTGGAAAATATGGTATTCCATTAAAACTCTTGAAAAACATAAGCCACATCTTGAGGTCACTTTTGATTCCAGATGAGAGCCTTATATGGTGATGCGGTTTAAATCAACCACACATAGAATCATACATTCTTCTAATAAAAGCCCTTCTTGAACTAATTGACTTACAGAAAAAAAAGTCAAAGTACCTACTAACGATTGCGAAGTAACTTTATCCCTACCTAAAAAAATTTCAACCAAATCCATTAAAATGTGCACTTTTGTTTAAGACATTCTCATATCAACTGTGTCAATTTCAAAACCCAAGAATGTAAGTCTTGTAGTGGGGCCTGCAGTTTTCTCAACAACTATTGGTACTGCAATTTCTTTGGTCAGTGACGTAAACTGTGACATTAGATTTGCACAATCCTGCAGGACTTCTCCCTTACCAGCAAAAATAAAATCATCTAAATAATGATCTAAAGTGTCCAATCCTGTTTTATACTGTGTTAGCCAATGCAGAAAAGTTGCAAATGTCTCCAATATTTTACAACTTATTGAGCAGCCCATAGGGAGACATTTTCCTACATAATAGAGCCCATCAATTGAAAAACCTAACATATGTAAATCTGCTGGATCAACAGGAATGAGACGAAATGCACTCTTGATGTCCAATTTTCCTAATAAGGTCACATTTCCTAATTAATGAGACTAGTTATTAGACGGGGTTGAATATTGTGTTGCAAAAACATCACCCATAATATATTTTTGACCATGGGATTGATTTATCAATGCTTTACCTTAGCCTTAACTGTTCGTCTTACTTTTTACAACCATTATCACCCTGGGTACATCGTGTGCCCCCCCCCCCCCTCCGCTAATTTTGATATCGTGCATGTATTTTAGCAGCCCTTGAAATACATTTGGGTGGGCAGTATTCTATAAAAGCATCTGTCCACTTGCTAATTGAGTTGATCTTAGCACTAGCCTTGGAATACCCTTTTGTATTCACTCCCCCTTTTCATTTAAACATATTTGTTTTTCAGCATCATAATGGAGGGATGTATTGTCGAGAAGTAAGGCCAAGACAATATATGCAGAACTGATTATCTTAGCTTTGAGACTTAGAGATACTTGATCGATCAAAATGAAAACTCTCTATTGGCAAGGGACAATTTTGTGAAGGAACATTTAGAGCGCATGCATTCATATATGTACCTAATTCTTGTCCTTCCGGTGTACATTGCGATCTTGGGATGGCCTCGGTACAATGTGACTTTCAGATGTCCCAGGTTCTTGGAGGGCCTGGCCAAACATCTGCATATCTACTACCTGGGGAGAGGGACTAGGCTGTTCCACACAGTTTTCAGCAGCCTGGGATGGTCCCTGCTCCGCCTCCGTCCTTTTTCTCTTTCACCGCGTGGTTCCTGTTGACCTTGTCGGCCGCACTTGATTCCTTTGATTAGGTTTGAAAATAAGATTAGTTTGAAATATTAAACTTTTATTTTTGACATATGCCAAAAAGTTTTTTTGGGAAAAATACATTGACCACCCTTTTCGGGTGTTTCCAGGTCTGAATGATGAGTTGAAAGGACGAACCCGAACCCAAAAAGTTCAATGGGCCCCCAACCGAACCAGACTTAATTTTTGTTTTGCATACAAGATACAGTAATTAAAATATTTTCTTTTGAAGTAAAGGCACCTATTTTCTATGTAAGAAAATAAATGCTAGTATACTAACGGAAAAAAGAAACTGTGCATTATAAAATTTAGTATAATTTTGCTATACCTATTGTTTGTATTTATAAAATTTAAACAATCGATAATGGTATTGTTTTTGATAATATCGGATGGTAACCGTCCGGGTGCACGGACTTTTTCATGGTTAGTGAGCACCTGTTGTTTATTGAAGAATTTGTACGCACGAGTTTTACGGGCCAATACTGTTTGGAATAAGAACTGTAAAGGATTTGTTTAACTTTTTTTGTTAAGGAAATCACTTTAGTTTCAACAAAATTTACCCCTATGTCATGCAACGACTCAACGAAAACCAACGTAATCGTGCTGTTAGGATGCTGCAAGCTGGAATGGCACAAAATACTGTAGCAAGACACTTTGGCGTTCATCGGAACACCATCCAGTTATTATGGAGACGTTTTCAACAATCTAACAACACCCAGGATAGACCGCGCTCTGGGCGACCTCGTGTGACGTCAATTCAACAGAACAACCACATCAGACTTGTGCATCTGAGAAATTGTTTCCAGACAGCAAGTTTTACTGCCCGTAGCATTCCAGGGCTTCGACCAATTAGTCCAAGAACTGTGCGTAATCGTCTGCGCGAGCAAAACATCAGACCAAGACGTCCAGCGGTGCGCCCAGTACTGCTTCAACGTCATCGGATCGCCAGACTAGCGTGGTGCACACGACATCTGCGATTCAGAATACAGGACTGGGCCAATATTCTGTTCACTGATGAATCCAGAGTTCATTTGGATAGCAGTGACGGCCGTTGTAGGGTATATCGTCGCGTTGGGGAGCATTACCAGGACGCTTGTGTTGTGCAACGTCGACAATTTGGTGGAGGTAGCGTTATGGTGTGGGGTGGAATATCAGCACATGGAAGGACCCCTCTACAAATTGTCAATGGAAATCTCACCGGCGTACGCTATCAAGATGAAATTATCCAGCGTCATGTGATACCCTTCATACAGAGACATCAAAATCACATCACTCTGCTGCAAGACAACGCAAGGCCACACGTTGCACGTATAGTCAGGGACTTGTTTGTTCAACAGAATGTCGATGTCTTGCCTTGGCCAGCTGTTTCCACCGATTTGTCGCCGATCGAGCACGTCTGGGATGAAATGGAAAGACGTTTACGCCGTTTACCAAATCAGCCAGTGACATTGGCTGATTTAAGCCAGGCTTTAACCAACATCTGGAACAACATCCCTCAAGCATTTCTGAACACTTTAGTGGCATCAATGATGCGTCCCTGTCAAGCATGCGTGAACGCAAATGGTGGTCACACGCGTTATTAATTTTGTTAATTCAATTTCAAATAACAGTGACTTTCGAGTGTGCTGAAATTGACGTTATTCGACGTTGACATTAATGTGTTATGAGATGTTGTTACGAATACATGTGTTAACAGTATTACATAAAATAAAATTTGTTCATTGTAATTTTTAAATGTTTTTTCATATATCAAGTAATGCACAGTTTCTTTTTTCCGCTAGTATATTTTGTTAAAAATCAAAACGTTCTTCTTCCTACCAGATATACAAAATATATTTGTTACCGTTATTAACTGTTTTCATATTTAGTCCGATTAATATTAAATGTTTGTGTTTATTGTAAATACTGTAACAGTTTTATATTGTCTAGCGTCACCGGGAACGGGAGGGACTGTGCTTCTGACATACTTCAATGTATTTATATATTGTATTTAGGCGTTCTAGGACATATATATTGGTTAAACGTTTTAACTAATATATACTTGGTTTTTTTTTTAGATTTAAGATATTGATTAATACTTTATATAGGTACTGGTTTAAAAGTAATATAGAGGAACATACACCATGGGTTGCATTTTAGCAATTAAAGGGAAAGGTCAGGTATAAGACATTTCTACTGAAATAGATATACTAAAGTTTGTTTAAAACATCCACCGTATACCTTATTTTAGGATCTCATCTTAGGTGGCACGGGACAGTTTTTTTGATACAATTCATTGTAGCCAGGTGATGCGTGTCTTCGGAACTCTGTAACTAGAATTTCCTCAGTTCCCATTCAGCACATATACCTTTAATTCACTCTTTATAAGGTCAATCACCAATTTCTGAAAAAAATGACTAGTCAAAACCTGTAAAATTTTCTACATACTGGTTTTTATGAGATTTTGACCCTTTCACATTTTGCTAATTTTTCATGATTTTTCAGCTTTTTAGACCTCCCCCAGCTAATTCCCTGCAAAGGGTTGACCTTCCGTACCCTGTGCATGTTGCACCATCACATGTCAGAAACTTACCGGTGTATAGGTTACAATGTCCCATCTACCTACTTTTCGTGTTATTTTACCTCCCGTCTGTAACTTGCAATTTCACTGTGTAAAGTCAACACAACAGTCATAGCCGCAGGTTTCGCATTTTACTTCTGATTCTCATGTACCTAACATATGGGGCCTACAATATTGCATATCAATTTCAACAAGAGACATCCCTCTAACTAATGATAATCATTAAAAATCATTTCATGAATTTTAGCAACACTCATAAGCCTTCAAGTACAGCAATTCTCAATTTTACAAAAATATTGACGGGTACTTTATCCGAAACTGTCCCTTGCTACCTTAAGCCGTAAAACTTGGTTTAAAGCTGACATTAATTCATAAATGCGCATTATTTCCCTTTTATCTCGGACTACCGCCATATAAGTTGTCGATTTATATTGTTCTGCTCATCGCTACACACCCCCTATATAAGGCCGATAGCACTATTCATGCCTCACCGCATTCAGGTATTTCATTCACCCGAACACGTTACATAGGACGAAAAGACTTGTAGATACGCGTTTTGAACAAAAATATTATGACAATCACTGCACTGGTAAGGAATATCCTAAGAAAAACGAAACAAGGCAAACTGAAATCCTAGGAACACAAATTTCAAAATCCTCGATAAGTGTAGAACGTTTTCCTGTGTAAGTTATAACATCGCACATGCGCAAATTACACACTGCGGCCGACCGAGCAATGTCAATGATCGTATGGATTTTAGAAACGGAGTGTTTTGTAGAAACCTATGGAAACGATGTTACGTTGTTACTTTCTTGGATTTACTATCATTTATCTACTGTGGATGTAGTGCCGCTAGGGTCTTCAAAAAGTAGCAGACGTTATGCATTCTGTATGAACGACACACGTGTTCGATGTGCATGCGAAGTAAGGCAGCACTATCTGTGCAAAATTATACGGATACCTTGGAAATTCTTTCAAAGAATAAATATATTTTGTGTTTTATTGATTGTAGTTTCCTTTATTCTTTTTTACAAACATTTTACTACCATGTGTAGTTCATGCATTTAGAGGTCCGTGCAACCTGAATGCCTTGATCGGAAAGCAACCGACCGTAACTTTATCGACCGGTATATATACCCCAGTGGCAGTAAAGGAGCGATCGAAACTAATATGGCGACCAAATGCTTTTATGAATTCATGTCAGCTTTAATTATCTCGTGAGTGTTAAATCTCCTGCAAGCGCATGGAGGCTGCCATGATAGCATTTCTGTGACGTCAGCATACCACTTCGATAACTTGACCCACACATTGTATAACATAATTCTGGAAGAATGCCGCAAGAAATTGTTTTGGGATAGTACCATATGCATTTGAACCAGAATATACGGAAGAGGAGCTTGAAAATCTCACTACTGATAACGATTCATCAAGTCCAATTATTCCAACATTAGAGGAATGGTGTTCCTCTGGAAAATGCGAGGTCATGCCCACTGTGGAGGAAAGCATGTGTTGTAAACATTGCGATTATACAGTTGGGAATATGGGAGATCTAGATAGGTTGCATAACTGACCATGACCAGTTCGATCTGCTAATTCTTAATCCAGATATTATGTCCATTGTTTTTATTCAATTCATGATGTTTAAAAAGCAACAAG
The DNA here is from genome assembly GCA_016163765.1 of Magallana hongkongensis. Classification (NCBI taxonomy): domain Eukaryota; kingdom Metazoa; phylum Mollusca; class Bivalvia; order Ostreida; family Ostreidae; genus Magallana; species Magallana hongkongensis. The sequence goes on along the minus strand of WFKH01011925.1, from coordinate 31,557,220 downwards.
GTCGTGCACCAGAACACTTATCTAACAAGTAAGATTGATTTATCTTTATCTATAATTATAAATAAATTACCTATAAATTATCTATAATTATAAATAAATTACAAAACAGTTTGTCAAACATTTACATGTATTAAATTATTTCCTTCTATCTACATTATGTAAGTAAGAATAATCTAAAAAAAATATAAAAATATAAATCAGAAGAAAAAATATACATGCGTTAAAACATACACTCTGTAAAGAAACAGCTCTCTGGTGTAAATAAAACGTAAATAAAATCGCAACTCATTTTGTCAGACATTTTTACAATTTGAGTAGCACTAATGCACAATTTAATATTTCAGACAGTCCAGATTGGTAGCATATCGTCAATTTGCTTGTTGGATGTTCAGAGGTGAAAAGTTAGGAAAAGGAAAAAGAGTGACAATTGTGAAAAACTCAGAGAACATTTTCCAGAGCAGAATGGGCAGTATATTGGTTTTAAGACAGCTTCTGATAGCATACAAGACCTTTGTAATTCATAAATGAATTTTTAAGATGGAACAAACATGTATCATAATTATACTTTGCAGGCAAAAAAAAAATATCGCCAAAGAATTCTAATAAAAATTACAACATGCACATACAGTGCATGAATTACATTGCATCAACTACATGCTCAACTCTATAATTCAGTGCCCGGACCCTATGATGCATGGTCATAAACTACCTTGAAACTTGACACGTTCTTCTTCATCTAGATTAAGTGGAAATCTTTTTGATTGGAGTAGAAGTTAAAATTTTACCATGAAAATTTCCCATACTGTTGTCTTCAACTTCTGTCATTGTTCCAATTGTTCTAGTGTTTGTGGAGTTACCATGATCAGAAGAAAATTGTGAGGGCTTGATATATTCACTTTGTAGACATATGTTAGAAGGATGTCCACACTTTCTGTACGGAATAATATTTTCACATTCCAACGGCTCACTTACACTGGTAATTGTTGAGGTTGGAATAGTCTGAGGGCCAGGGCTTCCTCCTAAAAGATTAAATTCTCCATTTTGCATCATTGAAGGAGGCTTTGTAATACATACAGCCCTGCGAATGGGTTCGGAATGTTTTCTTTAACGTTGATAAGTATGCAATAAAGCCAGAGGTGCTCGAATGAAAGTTCACGAGACTTCCCCGAGATTTGTTCAGTTCCTGTGAAATTTCGAGCGGAAGTATAAGTGTTCGGATAATATTCTCAATATACGTAAGTACTGGTCGTTTTTCATTTCATATCCTACGTTGAGTTATGTTAAAACACGAAAATCTATTAAGATGTATGTTTTATTTCATCATCTAGCGATTATTTAAATTAAACGATGATATTCAGAACAGAGTTATCGTTCGTGTTCAACCACTCTACACGTGGTTGAAAATATAAACATTAGGTTGCTTAATAAAATCATAGCCATGTTTGATGCTTGTGATGTGCAATACCATGCTTTTTAAAAAATGACGGGTGTCTGTTTTGCATAATAACTTAGTATATCGAGCCATTTTCAAGGAACATTCTGCATAAAATAGTATAGTCTGTTTCACTATTGATGCTATTACTAGGCCAGGCGCGGATCGAAAATTAATTCTAAGGGGGAGCGCTACTAAACATGCTAATTGTTGCAACAGCAGAAAAAAAAACTATTTCTTCTATTGTCACATTTATTTCTAGAACTCATTTTATCCACCAATTAATGAAGATAAAGTTTAAAATCAATAAACGTCTAGATTTTATATATGATTACAAGTACCTAGATTCTATGAAATAGACTATAAACACGAGGCACGATTTTAACTGCGAAACTGAAAGGGTCAAATAAAACCACGTGGTCTAAATTTTAAATGACAATAACATTCGCAGGGTTGACATATATAAACCCATAAAAAAGATGTAGTGAACTTTATTAAATAAATATTTACTTCAGTTAAATACTAAATTACTACACACAGTATGTTTACCTCGTTATTAAATTCAAACAGGTTTGATCCAGGTATTTTTTTTATTATCGTCTGATGTAGCAGATGATGTGTGAGGCTTGCCAATACATCTTTTAAGAGCAAGTAAATTGTCCTTTAACTGAAATAATGTATGGTCAATTAATTAATTAAAGTATGAGGTTTTACAACAAAAAATACTGGGTATTGGATTTTGATTTTCTTAACTTGGCCCTTTCTCTCTTCTGTTGTAATTTAAGGTAGTTACTTCTTCCAGTTTTCTTAGATTACTGACCTTTTTTCCTTTTTGTTGTATTAGTTAGAGTGGGCACAGCATCAGGTTTTAATTTTTTACATCGTGGAAAAAAAATTAAGAGATTCTGCCACATGATTTCTCTCAAAACAATCCGGGGTGAAATGATCTTCACAGACAAGCTTTTTATTATTGAACACATATTAAATTGCAGAAATTGGAAAATTTAGTGCTATAAAAAAAAGTGAGAACTTTATTATGAAATAAAAATCAAAATTATTAAATATTGTCCAATTGTATTATCTAGATATCCTCAGAGGAGCTGAAGTTGCAAGCCGAATCACTTGGTTCTCTAATTATGCTGCCATGTGGATATTCAACAGAAAATTTTTATCACTTCGGAACATTTTAGAGGACTTACTTAACACAGTACAATATTATCTGCATTTCCATCTTCACAACGTCAAGGCTTTGTGATTACAAAACTCCACACAAACCCTTGACATAGGTCGCTATTTAAAAGTCGGGCTCACGCTCAACAATAAGTAATAATTCTAAAAATAGAATGTCCAATGAAATAACTCCTTTTGAAACGTAGTTTGGGTTGAGCACAAGGATGGCAGATCTCGAACGAAAAATTTGCGAAAAATTCAATATTAATTGTCTCACTGATTATCAAAAGCTCACGATATCATGTTTAATAGATAATCGGGACATATTAATTGGAACTAAGCACATTTGACGTACGTATGTTGACTTTCCATCCAAAGATATTTATAACTTCACAAAGCTGTTCTAACACAGTGAATGATTTAAAATAATTAATCAGCGATATTCGATTCGGTTATTATCCATTCAAATGCGATAAGAAGATCGAAAACTTGCTATTTTCTGGGATCAACATGTGCGCAGCCACATTTGTTTACATCGTTTCTGATATGAATGAGAACCACACTCTGATTGGCTCCAAATTGAGACTTGGAGCCAATGAAATACGATGTCCTGAGCCCGACTTTTAAATAGCGACTTATGTCAAGGGTTTGTGTGGAGTTTCGTAATCACAAAGCCTTGACGTTGTGAAGATGCTGTATTTCCTCCAAAAACAAAATGATCGCACTAAGGAAAAGCATGCATCTAAAGAACCTATCAGGTCTCTTACGGATAACTGGTGTTTAAGAATCATCGAAAGTGTTCCTAATCCATCAAATGGATATAGTTCCTTGATATCTCACATGAATACCAAACCTGTGTACACCCCTGTTGACTTGATCGATTTTGAACCGGCTGATAGATTTGACAGAAGAACATGGATACAGGAATTGAAGCTGCCATTTGCAGTTGGTTTATTTACATATTGTCATGGAAACTACTTAGGAAATGTGAACATCATTTGGAAACAGCCCGAGAAATTAGAAAGAGAAAGTACATCAGACATTTCTATAATCAATTATATCAAAGCCAAAATCCCCAAATTTGGAACCAGAGCCATGTTTATGGAATTCCATGAAAAAGTATGCCAAGTCATGCAAAGAGAAACCTGCCATTTTGAGATCTCTCTATCAATACTTGGCGGGATACACACTTACACCAACAAACAAAGCAGAAGAAGCTATTGATGCCAGGGTTTCCAAGTTCTTTTTTAAATCGGATGATCCAAAACTGCTTTTAGATTTAAGACATCTTAATGGGCGTGTGAAAAATCCAAAATACAACCCTTTTTGGGATGAAATGCAGAAATTTTTAGACGAAAAAAGTGTCGTACATGAACGGCGCCATAATGAAATTGCATACATGCCCTTTGCAATATCCGTCCGTGACCTACGGGAACAGATTTTGAGTAGAATGCCACCAGATTCAGCTGCCCCAACAACATCATGGATCAGGCTAAATTTTTTTCCTGCGAATGGGTTTATCAATTCTGCAGCACAATACACTGGAAAATTTAAGGTCAAGCATGCAGTGCAACAAAGGCTACTGAGAGTGCACCATGAAGATGCAGATTTTGCATACTACCAATATCTGCTTTTGAAAACTGCTGCTGTTAAATGGAGAAATCATTGCCTTATGCAGTGCATGGATGACAAAGCCATTGTTCCTTTTGGGGAACCCCACAAACCAACTCCAGCAGTTAACAGGACACATCATCGAGGGCTAGTGAACACTAACAGTGCAAATTTAACAACAGATTATGACTATTACATATGTGGCATGGTGCCCTCAGTGTGTTTGTTTGTAGACATCCCAGAAAATAGTAGGGGTTCTTTTTATCATGGTGATGTTCATATTACTCTTAAGGAAAACATTTTCCAGCGCTAGCCATCGACCCCTTTTCGCCATGCAGCAGAAACTGTCAAAATTGTCAGATCGTACTTCAGTGAGGATGATGTCAATGACAGCAAGTCAATTATTGTAAGATACACAGATGGTGGACCAGACCACAGACCAACATTTGCATCAGTCCAGTTGGTATCAATCTTGGAATTTATAGCACTAGAACTTGACATGTTTATTGCATGTAGATGTGCTCCACACCAAAGCTATAACAATCCAGCGGAGAGGATGATGTCTCTTTTGAATCTTGGGCTTCAGAATGTTTCCTTAACACGGAAGGAAATGGAAATTGGGCATGAAATGAAGATGAAGTCATTGAGTACCATGAGTGCTGTAAGGAAAAACAAAAATGAAGCACTGATATCAGCTTTAAAGGAGTCCATGAACGCTCCCATTCAAATTGTCAAAGATGTATTTTCAAGACTCAAAAGAACACATAGTGATGTGTATGCACATGATGCATGCAGTGAAGATGAAATCACAGATATACTTAACATAGCACAGATTGTAAGCCAAGATCTAAATGCAGAAAATGTAGAAAAACTGAAGGACATGACTAAAGTTCCTGAATTGAAGAATTTTGTGGAGAGACATTGTAGGAAGCGTCAATATAGCTTTCAGGTATTGTCAAAATTTATATATACATTTCAAACTTTAAAAGAATGAGAATTTTTCAGTAAGCCAGTCATAAATATGTCATTTTTTAGGTTAAGAAATGCATGCTGGAGGATGTAGATTCCTGTCCTTACTGCAGCATAAACCCTTTAAGGCTTTATCTTTTCATTTCTTACCTGATCCAGTTTTGGAGAATGGGGAATACAAGTCGTTTGAAGCAGTTTATGGTACTGAAACGGATGACAGGGACAGGCCGAGCCTTAAATTTTACCCAGAGGCCGTGGAACATGACAAGGACAAAAAATCCCTATTTGTTGCAGGTTTGACAGTATTTTGATACTAGATATAATTTAAAAAAATAAAATATGATATTAAGTAAAATTAATATTTAAAATATTATATTTCAGAAAAAAATGTTTTTTTTCTCTATATTTGATATTTTTTATATTGTACATGTATATTAATTTTGCACAGAAGGAGATAAACAGGTAAATCTATTACACTTGTGTGGTGTGGTCACTGTGGTGGTACAGATTATATATTATTGCTAACTCTTTACAGCTTTTTATTCCTAATATCATATCACATGAATAAGCTTTCGTGTCCTTCTACTACGTTATCCACCTCTTTCTCTTTTTTCTCTATCCAAAACCTATGTCAAATATTTTACAATATTTATAATAAAATTCTCTTGGTGACACATATACTCTAGTCTCTCATCACCTTTGTACATGTAAATGTATGTCTAAAATTGTAAATCTAATTTTAATATTATAAAATATTAAAGAAAAATGTTTCTTTAACCCTAGATGTATGTATAATTTCAGGAAAAGTTCGTGGATTTGTATCCTGCCATGAATGTGGCAAGATAAGGGTTGTATACTGTGCCAGTAAACTAACAGGATGGGAGCAGAGAGCCGTTTTCGGAGTGGAAGAAGAAATGCTCTATGTCTGTGGGAGCCCCTTGTTCCCTGGCGGGCAGTACCAAGACAAAATAGTTGTCAGGCAGTCTATATCATGTGCAGCATACATTGAGACACAATACTATGCAGGTAATCAAATGAATATAATTTGAATTTTATTTCAAATAAGACCAATGCTTCTGGTTTAAATTTATTTTTTGATATATTTAATAAAAGTATCATAAAAATGTCATGAATGTGAACAATTTTGATAATATCATTCAATTATCATTACAGGAATCACCGAGTCGTTTGACCCAATTTGTTTTTACTGTGGGGATTCTCAATTGGAAACAAACAGGGACATGGAAAAGTTAAAAGACAATTTTGCTATTGTGCGCCCTGTTTGTTCAAGTTGCTACAATAAAGGAATGCATCCAGCCACAAGAAATGCTAAAAAAAAATCAAAACGACAAAGGACAAATTAAACTTATATTATAAGTACAAGCAAACAATATGTAATTTTGATCAAAAAAAGTTTGCTCACTGTTTTTTTTGTTCTTTTTTTCCTCCTCCTACCCATTTTTTTACACAAAAAATGCGTAAAACTAAAAATTAAATTTCTCTCGCCTTACCTACATTTTTTTTTTAAATTAATGATTTTAAATCGAGGATGACATAAAATAGCATGATTATCTACATGTTTCAACAAACGATCTTCAGACTTATAGTTTTTAAGCACCCTTTAAATGTCCTCCTCCTAGCCAGTAGCGTAAAAATACGAAATCGTCAAAATTAATATCATGTTGTTTTTGTTGTTGTTTTGTTGTATTTTTTTTTCAAATTGTTCCTAAAGCATATGATAACCTGGTATACAATTTTGGTCGTTGTGCATGTATTGACTCATTTAAAAGATATCTTCATGATTCTCTTCCTCATTTTTTTTAAATATTCATATGTGCAAAACAGTTTTTAAAAGCAAGAAAGTATTATTGTAAAAAGTTAATAACGTTTTTACTGTGCAATTCATAATTCAGTTTTATTAATTAGTAAAGAGTGTGTTGTAGGAAATATACACATCCTCTATTGATGGCACCGTGAAAGAAAGGATGCCATTAAATAAAAAAAAAGAACGTTTCGATTCACAGTGTGGGCAGATTACTTCTGAATACATGCAGGTTATTCAATTTACACATATAAAGGTCGAGTATAAAGTAAACTAGTATTGATTGAATGTACATGCATTCAATGAAACTACAATTCGCCAGCTTATTTAGTTTCATACTTAGTGTTTGCGTTTTTAACTTACTTATATAATAAGAATATGTCTTAAGGGAAATATGTTCATGTTGTAAACTGTGAATTGACTTTGTTCATCGATTTATTTTAGATTCTGGAAAGAGAGACTATATATTTTACAAAAGCATGTTTGAATCATTATCAAGCTCAAGAGATTTATCCTGAATCCCTGACTTAGGTGTCATTAAGTTTGATTCAGGCAGCCTCGCTAATCGTATGATGATTTAATGCCGAAAACCAAGGTGCCAGAACGAGTAAGAAAACATTTTTTTCACTAGGGTTGCCAAGATAAACAAGATATACTACTATCAGTCAAACTGTACTGGGAAGAAATGAAAACTAAACATTTACATGTACTCGATTCAAATGCAATATATATCTTCAATGATTGAACCCTCAGTTTGCAGTAGCATATCGCTCGTTTTATATTCATGTTTGGAAGAAAAAATTCATTATAGATTAAGTATAATCAAAATATTCTACATGAAATATAGGCGAAAAAAACCCCTGTAAATATAGTTTTAACACGTAGAAGTACATTGAAGCTGTTGTAAAAAGTAAACATAATTTACTTTACGGAAAAGCCGACTGTTTAGGTAGGAAACCAAGGGTAAATACAAAAAACACTTTATCAAACATAATTACCGATGGCTCTTTTTATGTATATTTAAACATTGTAAATAGTTGATGTTTCACATCAACATATTTTGTCTTATTATAATTTTAAGAACGACGGACCCAATTCACTTCTACAATAGTGATTTTCATGAAAATTTTATATAAGTAAGAGTTACTAAAGATTTATCAAAATCAATCAAGAATAACATAAAAATCGAGTTAGATTTTTAGTAGGGACCATTTCAAAAAAAAAGTTTGTATTACTTCTCTTTTTCAATTGAACATAATGGACAAAAGCGTTCTTGTGAGAGAAAAAAATAATTTAAAAAAATAAATTCTGCAAAAGATTTTCTATCTAAATAGAAATATGATAGTTATATGATGATTTTGAATTAATATCATTTAAAAAACTACCATGTCATCGACTTCGTTTTTACGGGGGCACATGCCAAAGTGCGGTGTGTCATTATTTTTTTCAATTTTCACGAAAAAAACTCTAAGAAAAAGGTTATGAAAATCATTCCAAGGTTGATTTATGAAACAAAACAACTATCAGAGTGTGCTTAATATTTTTTGTGATAAAATACTTCAAAACTTAAGCACAGGGACGGTTTTTCCTCTATTTTCAGTACGAGTATTGAAGCGGATCGGAGTGTAAATGATTTTTTCACTGGCTCAAACTCTGTTAACTAATCTATGTAGATGATTATGATTATGAGAGAGAGAGAGATTTAATGATCATCAATAGTTATAAACTGGCAAACAAATTGAAGTCCATTTTAACCTATTTTGATGTAACTTTGAAGTATTTGGCTTTGGTCGGTGACAACGAAGTCTATATACACATAGGGATGACGTAATGTCTAAACATCCAAGATTGAACCGATTTTCTGAACTAGGTTTTGAGAATCTACCCCCCCCCCCCCCCGAAAAACTTTGAAATACTTGTTAACACTAATCAAACTATGCCAAATCTTCCCGGAATTAAACATAGGTCGTAATTTTGCTGGTAGACACGTTGATAAAGTGACTTGCATGTACATAAAAACTTCCTTCATGGTTACTCGGTGCAAAACATCTTTACATCAGGGCGAATTTGTCCGCCATTGTTTTATTTTTTCCACAAATCTACCGCCTGCCTTGTCTATCCGATTCACTATATCTAAATTCATAAATCATCATTCGTTTGCAATGCCCGTATTCTCGGATATTTGCTTTGATTAGTTACGTTATTCCAGTATTAGGACTATAAGTAGACATTGCATTGTTGTCAACGGCCAAAGAAATTTTAACAATCTTACTTTAAAATACTTTATCCATAGTTACATCAATATAGGATATATTTGTAATATATACCTTAATTTATTTGCCAGTTTATAAAATAATGATGAATTGCTCATCTGCATCACTAAAATTACTCCATTAACTTTCTCTATCTCTTCTCTCTCTCATTCAAGTCACGAGCGGTAATGTGTTAAAGTTGACACTTTTCTGGAGTCAACCTTAATTAAAAGCTTCTACGTATTTCACTGTATAGCAAGGTCAGGCATTACTTGCAATACATAAAGTGTCTATTGATGACGTAGAACAGCTATATATTGCGTCATAAGCGATTTTTCAATAAGTTTTAGTGATTGTAGCGTAATATTCAGAATTTGATGTTCGTAACAATCACTCCTTTGAGGTGCGCGATATATCTGCGCAAAGCGAATTGGGTCCATCGTCCTCAACTGAAACAGATAGGACCAGATACATGTATGTTCGTTATCAATTCTTTTGTATACAAAAAAGACATATCAAAATTACTAATTTTGAGTTAAAAGAATGCAATTCATTCATGTACATACGTGTACAAATTCGTCATTACAAAAACTGATGACGTGATGCACAGTCATATTTTTCTTTCTACACGTACATGTTGGTTTGCTAAACCGCTGTAATATTCATCTTTGATCCTTTCTAAAATCGATATTACAAAGAAAAAGGTCTTTATTTGTCAAACACGTTTTAATCATCCCCCACACCACCACCACAATTTTGTTACAGATACGGATACATTTGAACAGAACACCAAAAGGAAAGATTATTTTGCTTCGCAGTTTTTAAAGCGAAAACTGTACGATCCAGTTTGTGCTTGTATAGTTCTGTATCTGTATTATTCCTTTTTTTGAAATAGGGTCTGCTTTTAACAAATTAAGTACAATGCATTTCATTTTCATGCACGTTTTTAGTTACACGTATAGCTATCTGACCCCCTTCCCCCCCCCACCCCCCCCCCCCCCCCCGCAATCGACAATCGAACTGGCGCTTATCAGCAATATCAAAATGTTTAAAGAGTCTCGCTCGCAATCGTGTTTTTATACCCCCCGCAAACGAAGTTTGGGTGGGTATATAGGAATCGCCTTGCTCATCCGTCCGTCTGTCCGTCAGTCTGTGAAAAATTCGTGTTTGGTCCATAACTTTCTTATGGAGAGACATTGGAAGTTCTTACTTCACAAAAAGATTGCTTAAGACCTGAGGGTGTGTCATGACTTTCATCCAAGGTCATTCGGGCAAGTTCAAGGTCACTGTCAGAAAGAGTGCAAAATTCATGCCTGCTGCATATCTTTCCTATGGAGAGACATTGGAAGTTCTTACTTCACAAAAGACTGCTTATGGCCTGAGGGTGTGTCATGACCCTAACCCAAGGTCAATCAAGCAAGGTCAAGGACACTTCTAGATAAGGTGCAAAATTCTTGTACGGTCCATTTCTTTCTTTTGAAGAAACAATATAATTTCTTACTTCACACAAAGATTGCCTATGACTGAAGGTATGCCATGACCTTGACCCAATGTAATTTGGGCAAGTTCAAAGTCATTGTTTAAAAATGCTTTATTCTTTTATGTGGTAAGTCTTGTATAAATGGAAATGATTAGAAGGTAACATTTTACACAAAGCTTGCTTGTGTAAGGCGAATTTAAAATAATTGTAAGATTCTCATCGCTGCCCGCCACTCTGAAAATGGCCCGCCAATAAATATTTTATATTTTTTCGAAAAAAAAATTGTGTGAAAAAATTGTTCGGTAAAAACATCGGGCTCGGTATACTAAAAATTGTAAACATTTAATGGCTGCTTGACATGATTCAAGTCATGTTTGTTATCATAAGGATACAAATGTCTTCATGCATTAACAGTTAAGTTTAAATAAAATTAAAAGAATAGAAATTGGTGTGTGTACTCATATAAGCATAAGCAATTTAAAAAAAAATAGAGCAGTTGTTATATAATAGAAAATGGATTGTTAAATATATAGCATTGTGGCAACGCACTTTGAAAAAATTATGCACTTTGAAAAAACTTTTCAAAGTGCGTTAAATTTGGGACTTAATCAACGCACTTTGAAAAAATTTTTCAAAGTGCGATAAATTTGGGACCAAGTTAACCCACTTTGAAAAAATTTTTCAAAGTGCGTTATGAAGGTACATCAACATTTTTTAGTATCGAGACACTTAACGCACTTTGAAAAAATATGTATAAATCACAAATTCTGGAATTGAATTTCAAATTTGTTTATAGTATGATGATTTGCCAACACTAGTAAATCGAATTTACCGTCTTTAAGAACGGGGATGGGGACTGGGGTAGGGGTTAACCAAAGATACGCAGGTCAATTACCAGTATATCATTTAATTGATTTCAGGAAGAAGGTCCACTACCCCTAATTTCCCCTTCCAAAACATGTTATTCAGCAACTTGGAGTAAACGTTTAAGATTGAAAAAAGAAATATGTTTTGTTGCAAATTAAGTACAGTGGTATTGAAAAAAACGGGATGGCCAAACAGTTTCTCCAATGGTATGCTAAAGAATCTGTAAGAGTTTCAACATAAACCCTCTTTTCAGATTCTAATCACTCAAATAAATCACTTCATTATAAAAAAAAAAATACATTGACAAACATTGAATTATTATAAACTTAAGAATAGGCATTAGGGTGTGGGTTTTTTTTCTCGCACTGATCTACTAAAAGATCAAATTGTTTTTGACAAACATAACTAACGTATCCCTTTTTCACATTATGTTTGTTTACAAGCACGTACAATTGAAGCCAGTTGAAATATGTTATACATTGATCTCCATTATCAATATATATAAATCATTACCAATATATAATATAAATCATTTTCGTTTCTGGCATAGCCCAGTGTACCAGATAAGAGGTAAATGTTGACATAAACTACATCGCTTAGAAATTGCCTTTTTCCTTTTTTGTGTATGCATTGGATAAATCAAATCTCCCGATTTATTCTTTATGTGTAAATTGTCAAACTACGTAAGCTTATGAAAAGAAAAAATTCTAATCGAGAAACTGTTTATCAAGTTAGCTGAGAATGCATTGGGTTCTTTTTTAAATATATCCCATTGAGCTAAACAAGGTTCAAACAATCATCTATTGTATATAAAAGTATCAATTATTTCGACTAAACCCTGAACAATTTTTTTTCAAAGTGCGTTAATATCGACGATATCTACGCACTTTGAAAAAAAATATTTTTTTTTCAAAGTGCGTTGACTTGGTCCCAAAATTGACGCACTTTGAAAAAATTTTTCAAAGTGCGTAATTTTTCAAAGTGCGTTGTAACATAGCAATCATCATTTTCTATAATAGCAAACTACTTGAGTTTTGATTTTTTTCTTAGCGGGGGGTATCAATTGTGAGCTTGCTCACAGTACCTCTAGTTTTAATTTATACAATAATTAAAAGCTTTTGTCCATATTTTTTTTTCAAAAATGTTATATTATTTTAAAAGAAGATTTGGAACTGAGTCTCCGAATTCTGTCTGGACCACTTGTAAAGGTCAGAATTAAATGTTTTGGACACCATCGCGCAGATTTAACATCTCCACACTTTGACACTTTTGAACAGTGAAAAAAATATATCTCATTATGCGAAGAGCGGTTATTTCAGAGGAAAGGTTTGTGAGTTTTTGAGTCTAATTTTTAAACGTTAGAACGTTGGACATTTATACCTTTCGTGTAAGGGGAGGGGGGGGGGGGAGACGAGAAAGTATTGTTCTTGTTGAAAAAAAACTGTTCAATACACGACATGCGTGAAGAAATTAGAGTACCATGAGTTTAATAACAGATAAAGCCCCATAAGTAAAAAATATTGATATATAAAATTGATTAAGTTCAATTTCCGATGATATTATCATACTCCAATGCAAATACTATAGTACTAGATTGAATTAACTGTAGCTCTGCAGGAACATCCGGATAGACATACATGTACCACTAAGCCACAGTTTCTCCCCAACAAAAGAAAACTTTATGATAGCCATTTTTAGACAAATAAACCTTATTTTCAAATCCGTTTTGGAACCGATCAGAAAACAAATGACACACCCGACGTTTTGACAACGAAGTTTGTCAATCACAAGTTAGAAAGATGTTCGAATTTCGTTTTTTTCCTTTCGAATAGCGAATGGTAGTCTTTAATCGATTAAATATGCAAAACATCGTAGGTATTCTTATAAACATACATGTATATCAAAACTCCATTTCTGGCATTTGAATTGGTCTATCTTTTGCAATTAAATAGTGAAAAAAAAAAACATGGTGCTTGTAGAAATAACAGGACTACTGATATATTTAGCTAAACTGGTGAGAATGTCTTCTTGATTGGTAATGTTGTCTTTGTTGGCATGGATTTTAAAGCGATTATCGTATATTATAATACAAAATCCCATGATAAAACATTTATTTTTCTTCTGGATGAGGACCTAGAACAGACCAATTGACACTCAAAAGAAGTGGGGTTTACACGACATGGATAGCTAAATGTGTCATGGTGAAATGTGCAATTTTCAAATAAACGGTTTTATCAAAGGTACTATTTTCACACAGAGGATCCAGTATCCAAACCTTCTTATTTTCCCAGAGTCGACCCGTAAAAGAATATTGAATTGGTATGCATGACCAATAACATGTATATGTAGCCTGATTAAATAAGCAATTGTTGGATTCTAGACGTAAGCCAGCCCATAGCATGGTACTCCATTATTATGTTTATACGACTTGAAATAACCGATTTGCTAATTTAACCATGCTAGCTAAACATAACAGTGATCGCATAGACGCCATTCCATTTGATGGTCAATTGGGGGTTCCCGGGATCCAATCCGGACCAAACATGGAGGTTTGAGTAGATCCTTGAAAATTACTACCGTTATAACCGTATTATATGAAGATTGCTTACTTCAATAGGCTAGTGAAACATGTTAGTGGTCGTGTAAAGTTAACTCCTTTCGAAAATCGTGTGGGGATGATACATATTAATCTTTTATATTGTGAGGACTAGATCACCACGATTGAAAGAGCAAAGACTGCACTGGTACGCTACATTTCACACCTGTCTTGAAGTACAAGTATATTCAACAAATAAATTGAGGGTTTAATATGATTAATTTGAATTTGAAAAATCTAAATTTAATTTATTTTAAATTGATGTGTATGATTAGCCATAACTCCAAATGTTGTTTGTTACACTTTACTAATTAATCAGGTCTCGACTTAACCATAGACTGCAATGCCGAATAAAACTGGTAAGCATGTCTTAATGAAATACTGTCAAAATGCCATGTTAACAATAGATAAAGACAAACAATTATCTTTCATACACAAATCAATGACAAGTGAAACCTCAAAGACGAGGCCCCAATGCACAAAAAGCCGTTAGGGCAATCACAAGATGCAGTGGGTAGATTGATGAACAGGTCACAAAACATCATAATCATTGGTTGGTTTCGGCAAAGATTTAAGGAAACATTTTAGTCCAGGAAAGGCCTCGGATTGGAAAACCACGCTGTACGACGACCCGGCAGGACCGCAACTTGTACTGCAAGCACAGCGAATCCGATTCAACTCGCAACACACATGAGGTTCACATTTCAAATCAATATTGCTGGAACAGGCTTTATGAACCTAGCTTTTAAATCAAGACTGTCTTCTGCACGCCCAATTTCGGCTGCAAACAGTAAGGAGACTGGAGTTGCAAGAGATCATGCAAATCGGCAAATTGAGATGATCCCTCATCTTTACAGAATAATCCAAAGTCGAGTATGAAGACAGAAGAATCGGTGTTTTAGTGACTGCTGTGTGGCTTAGAATGATCACTTTGGTGGAGGTTATGTTATAGTGTTAATATAATTACTCATTGTTTCTGTTAATATATTTATTATTGCCCTAAGATTTGTTGGGTATTTTTCTTTTTAAAAAAGTATAACAACACCTAATCTGTTTTCCACGGTTCTAGTACGATTTAACTGAAAACTTGCATATCTTAGCTTAATTGCTACCGCAACGACGACACTGTTTGATTTTCTGCGTGTTGGGTTTTTGTGTTTTTTGAAATCATTTTTATGCATGTCAGATATGAACATAGACCCCCTATCGTGATGTTAATCAATAATTCTAAATTATATACTAATTGACAGAAAGCATGGTCCTTCAATTTAATAAACCGTAATTCCCCTTTCGTAATGATGCTTTGTGTCAAGTTAGGTTGACGAAAGGACATGCATGTGGAAAGACAAACAGACATACGGACGCTTTTCAAAATCTGATAATAAAATATCACTTGAGCTATAAGTTTGGGTGAGTTAAAATGCATAAAACCAAAAAACGTGGTATGCAATATGTGTGAATGTTGCTTACCATACTTTGACGGAGTTTGGTGAGGTGTGTTTAAAAGTCAGGAATGGTGAAAGCTATTGGTCCTTTTTTATTGAAATATCCTTAAACGTGGATTTGTCGCCGAAACAGGGCTGCTCTCTACAAAAATTTAAATTTAGTTTCTCTCGTTGTGCAAAAGAAGTAAGAAGCTATCGATAGCAACTTACATCTTAAAAAGGAAACTAATCCAATATGATTTAATTTTCTATTATTGAATTAAAGTTTGTTCTTTTTATGTAAAAAGTAGTTTAAGTATTTGAGTTACTCGTGTCTTGCCTACATATAGTTTCACAAAATTGCTGCTTCTTATATTTTCAGAATTAGATATTATCAAAGAAACAAAGCAGATGTTTCTCTTGAATTAGCAAACTTGTAGTACTACAATGTATCATTCAAACAATAAATGTAGACTTATGTATCCAGAAGGTATACATTGATGCTATTTTGTTCCTTTCTAGACATGTTTAAATATGTTTGATTTCTTTGTTAGAAAGCACGCATATTATCTACGACCCTTTTTCATCATGGAGGCTCCTTTTCTGTCCATGAGAGATGCTAAATTATGGTTTACTCTGTCCAAAAATAGAATTAGTGGCATAGGAAGGACTACTACAAGCGTCGTGTCCTTGCGCCTACCATTAAGAACAAGTTTAATTGTTCATATATTTTTTTTCCATTAACCCGCGGAGACTGCACAAAAACGTGCCCTCATATTGTTACATTGAGTTGTGTTTATAAATAGGGCAGTGTTGTGCAGAAATAAAATCCATAGAAATTGGCAACGATGTTTAGCACTATGTGCAAACATATATTCCTCGTAAAAGATGCGATTGGATTTGAATATACTTGTTTTTATTTTATCTCTAATGTGTTCTTTGATATTGAATGTGTGGTGTAATGTACTAAGTAAACATGATTGTATAAATGTTGTGAAAATCAAGTTTATCCAATAGTATAGTCAGTTATGAAAATTATACCTGTACCATTTTCCCAAATGTTGTTTTCATTAAAGGTTGACTGTAACGTTCTGATGACAGATAAAGAATCTAAAAATGAAAGAATTATCACTCATTGAGTCAATTCACTAATATAACTAAAAAAGTGCATTTCCAAACAAAATTCCTCCACTGATGAGTTCGTATCATATCGTTTTCGTACATACATGTATATTGTTTAAAAATTAAACACAATTTGTGTAGCTCTGATTTTAGTCAAGTAATACTATTCTACTAAATAGAGTAGTCCATTAAAACAATAAAGAGGTGGAATACCATTAGTTGGTCAAATGAAATTTAAGATGTTTAATTTTACATTTTAAATTTAACTATAAACAATATATTCTTTATTGAAATACATAAGTATTAGTAAATATACAATAAATAAATTGTAAGCATCTATAAGGAAAGTATGGTTGACCTGTTGTAAGGATTTTACAGCCTGTAGACACATCACACGTGGTATTGCTACAGTCACAATATCCTTGACATCTGTGCCCATATGTAGGATATGGACATATATCTGTACAATTAAGCCCACTGTATCCTGGCATACACACTAAATCGAAATATATGATTGGGTTAGCATTCGTGAGATTTTTTTATTCCAAAAGTGACATAAATGTATTGTTAGCATAAATTGTCAATACATGATAATATAAGAAAAATGTGTATCAACTTTATATTTTATTTTTTAATCAGGACTTACATTCACACATTTCGTTTTTGATGTTCCAATAAAATCCTACACAGCACCCTTTGTAGTTTCTAGTTATGTAAAAAGAAAATTGGTTTTACTGCATGTATATAAGTTGAGGATTATTATTTCTAAAAAAAAAATAGCGATGAAATAAGAACATTCAAATAATAACATCCATTTTGTCCTTTAACGCTATAGAGGTTGATAGCGTTGTAAAAAAAATGCAATCAGATTTTGTAAGCCTGTCATGCGTTTGTATTCTTTTTCACAAAGGGTAGATTCCAAGCTCGTATAAAACACATATCTTATCCCTCATTTACATGTAAATTCCTTTTATTTCCATTATTCATTGTGTGTGCGTGCGTGCGGGCGTGCGTGCGTGTGTGTGTTTTTTCAAAACAAGAAGAGTGTAAAATTATCTTTTTTTTTTTTGTTTCTTATTTGATCAAAACGTCACATATACTTATATACAGTTAATAACTTACAATTTTAAGCTTTTTATAAAGGCAATAGATTATTGAATTTTCTTTAAGACATTAAAGCTGGTGTTTGTAAAGGTTGTTGCACGGCTTGGCGAGGGCGCGCTGTGCACGCTCGAGGCAAACGTGTAAAAACCATTTTGTCGCATGGTCCTTGTTTCTTGAATAATAATTATACTTATTAATGTTTGATTGGGAGGGCCTGTAACTAGATACACAAATAGTGGTAACAACGTTATTGTTGACAAGCCAATCGTGTTAAATAGTCCGTGTACCGTGGATGATCGTTCGTGTAACTGCGGGATAGTGCGTGTATCAAAAATTTGCGTTTTTTACCGTGCGTGATCGTGTGTGATCATGCAGTTTTATCATTTTGTAACTTTTTTTACGGAATGCCAGTCAACGACGAGTAGTTTTTATAAGAACACAACAATATGAATTCAAAACTTTTTATAGAAGAATATTGACAATTGTTTACATTCATGTATTTTGTCAACGATAATTTGTTTTTTAGTTATTCTCTCTTTCATCGTTAAATAGTAAGTATTTCAACAACTCATTTAATCCCTTGATCGGTCGAGGTAGTTTTGCATGATTTTGTAATCAGTCTATATCAAGCTACCATCGTATCTTGACACATAATTTAATCATATGAGCCAGAGAGACACGTTGAAATGTTGAACGAACGAGGTCAAACTTACCCATTCCCCGTTCAAAACTAAACAATTATTCCTTTTTTTTTCAAATGAAAATACGTCACGCATTCCTCTCTGTTACATTGTATGAACATTCATTAGAATCAAAATTTATTAACGCGCTTTAAAATATAAAATAAATAGAATTCAATCAAGTATGTACCGTATAAGTTGAAATTCTTTGGAACAAGGTAACAAATTTACTTGAATCTCGCACAGTTAAATCGTACGTAATGGAATCGGAATACGAAAACATCAACTCGTATGTAAATAATTTCTTGTGGTTTATGCATTCATCTTTTCATCTTCATTTCTTTTAAACATAACTTTCTTTAACTTATGATAGAAGTTAATATTCGTTGTGGAGACGAAGCAATTGAATTGGTGTATGGATCCTATCCTATCGTTTACTCGTAAAAAGAAAACAGTGCATGGGTACTGTACATGCCGCTTTTAAATAAAACGCAAGCATGTGGTAATACAAATAAAAGCAATACTGTTTTTAAATTCTAATCTTAAAAATTAATTTTGATTTTGCGTGTTAAATGGTGTAGAGTCGTTCGTTTGCGTGTTTTATCGTTATCGTTCGTGTATCGTGAACATTCAGTAAGTTAGTGATCGTCCGTGTATCCTGTATAATCGTTCGTGTATCGTACGTGATCGTTCGTGTATCGTGCGTGATCATTCGGATATCAGAATCGTGCATGTCGTTTGTCAACAATAACGTTGGTACCCCTGTACACTGTTCTGAGATATAATCACTGTGGTCAAAGTTTTTAAGGATAGTAAAAATTGTAAAGCAAGAGGCTTGTTTCCTAGACATTGCTCAAATATATGATGTTTTTAAAACACTCTCCACAAATTGCAAGAAAGAACACGAGGTGGACCATTGCTACCTGGGACAAATGGGTCTGTGCATATTCTTTGAACATGGCCTGAGATTAAATACAAAGTGATTGGACAAATGATTATTCAATTAACACTTCATATTCAAAAAAGAACCGTGGAAGCATCAGTGATATACTACCGACAATTAAATGGAAGAGTGGAACCATGCGACAATAAATGTTGTCGATTATGGCATGCCTTCTATAATTTTAAACGTGTCGTATTTTATTCGAATACAAGTTTGTACGATACAGGGCAGAGAATCGTAGAAAGACATTCTAATAAAATACAAATAAAGACGAGTGTTTAATAGGTAAACTATTTAAATGCATATAGAAAACTAAGGCATGAAATTGTATCAGCAAACATATTTATATACGTGCATACACTAACACATATGTGTAGAAGCAACATAATAATGCTGATTTCATTCATAAATATTATAATATATTAAGCTTATTTTAATAAAAATATACGCAAAATCCAAATAAGTTCAATACTAAGGGATACTTTTTATGTGTATTTTTTTCTTATTCATAAATATATATGAACCAGAAAAAAACCCACCGATT
Source organism: Magallana hongkongensis (assembly GCA_016163765.1). NCBI lineage: Eukaryota > Metazoa > Mollusca > Bivalvia > Ostreida > Ostreidae > Magallana > Magallana hongkongensis. The sequence goes on along the minus strand of WFKH01011925.1, from coordinate 31,537,204 downwards.
TACCCAGATTTTGACATGTTGTCTTTGTTGTTTTTTTTCTATATAAACAGGCTTTTTATTTTTACTTAACGTTGCAAAAAACGTCTGTACTTTCTTTAAAAATAAAATATTTCCAGGCGATTGAAACTAATATTACACGTGTCATGGACGCTATATTTTAGCAGTAAATATACCGGTATAACAAATATTTCAAACCAGTCCTACCCTTCACACACTTGGCTTGCGTTGCAAATTCCTGAACAGATAATCAAAAACAACGATAGCACACAGAAAGACGTCGTTTTGAAATACATCACCATGACAAACAAAGTATCCTGATTTATCGGAACAAAACCTTGAAATGGGCTATTAAATTCTAGGTTTCTAGAATTCTTATGTTTTTAAACGATATAAAAGAAAACAACTTCCCTCTTCCTTTAATTCGAAGGAAATGATTGAGTATTAGAATGAATGACAACATAAATTAATTATTTGGATCATCTCCTTGTTAATAACCAACGAATTTAATATACGAATAATATGTTCGGCTTACGCATATGAAGATACATGTATACATGTACATACAAGTAACATATAAATTACAACAAATAGTATGCGTCATTCAGAAAGTAATAATGATTGCCCATGTAGATCAAGTCAAGAAAACCCACACACATACTACGATTTTAAATAATTTTAATTATCTGAAAAAGTGGCTGATTTTGAAGATTTGGTGGTATGTACTCACATCATCTACAAAAATGAATGTATTTTTAACCATACAAAGATAATTTAACTGTGGTAAAACACATGTTTTCAACTAGAAACCATATTCATGGTTGTAATCAAAACAAACATTTTGATTTCTTCATTTAGTTCAAAAGAAAGAAAACACTATATATGAAATTTTGTTTCAACCTATAATTGATGGGCAATGTAGAAATTTCAAATAATAATTTGACTCCAATACTAAGGTAACAAACGTTGCAAATTTAGAAGCTGAATGAAAAATGAATCTGATTGGAATTTATTTTTCTATTTTTCATTTTTCTTTTTTTTTGTGGGGGGAGGGGGGAATGGGTGTAACACTAAAACTGCATTTATGCAAAACAAATACGTTTCTTTAAACCTTTCAGAAATAGGAAGTTTTGTAAAAATAATCAGGCAAGGTATTTTTAATCTTTTAACAATAATTTGACTTTAAAGATCATTTGACAAATAGAAAGAAGATAAAATGCATCATTCTTAACCGCATTAAAACATATATTGTAATTTGATAATAGTTCAATATCAAGACTGTTGTAAAGCATAAGTGTATTAAGGTTTGAAATATGTGTAGAGAAATTATACAAATGAAATAAATTATACATGCTCTTATTGAAAAATATTGACAATACTAGTAGGCTTACATGTATGTATAGTTTAAATCTCAAACACGTCAGTACATGTTAATACAGAAGTGTTTAAGGGTTTTTTTTACAATTCGAATATAATATTCACATCCTCCAATATTTTAGCAACAATAGGAACATACACATCCGTTTATCATGGACTTCTTCCTGTTATGGATTTTTATCTAGCTTTTTTTAAAATAATTGTCAACTATTCTAAACATTATTATTTCCTTGTCTATTTTTCACATCTCACCTCTACTATAATCTCTCTCTCCCCTCCTCTCCCCACCTCTCTCTTTTTTCTCTCTCTTTCTCTCTCTCTCTCTCTTTCACTCTCTATCTCTCCCTCTTTCTTTCTCTCTCTCCCCCTTCTCTCTCTCTCTCTCTCTCTCTCTCTCTCTCTCTCTCTCTCTCTCTCTCTCTCTCTCTTCAGACGCGACCAAATGCGAGCCAAATTATTGCAATGTAACGCACAAACATTAGTACGAACGTTTTACGAAGATTTGTGTACTCGAAAGACCGATGTACGATTTTTAAAGATCGTAAAATAATTTGCAGCTGTTTATGCGTCTGTTGTGCGACTATGAGACTGTTGCTCAACCTGTCTCCTGTATTCGTGCAACGTTTTATTCTCATTACAGAATTATCGGTTTCAGTTTCCATGCTTTGTCACTAGTATATACTGGATACAGGGTTATTTTTGCCCGTGACATTTTCGCTTCTTCGCACGGTTTTGGCTCGTCTTGAATTCGCCCCAACAATGTTGTGGTAAAAAAAAAGATAAAATGAAACTTTTGAATTCAAATAAAGTCTTAATGCGCTAACTAACAAAAAGAGCGAAATGAGCGAAATTAAAACGGGCGCGAAAAATTCCCTTATACAGTATTCACTGTTTCAGGCCAAAATTTTCCTTGATTTTGTCTGTTGCTTTTGTCATTTTCTTAGGCGGTATCTTCTTTTGCATACAACTATTTCTACTGGAGATCGTTGGAAACGGGCGGTATAAATACTCCCTCTGATCGGACAAGCGCTGCTCGTCCTATCGCATTAGCGCACGTTCAATCGTCCGATCATTCGTGCGATCCTTTCGCAATATCTTATAACATTTGCTTTCATTGTACAAGAGTCGCATAAAGACGCAAGATATATCGCAAGATTTAATGCATTTACATCGCACAATGGTCGCTCTGAATCGTGCGAGTTTCGTACGAGTACTTTTTCAAATGAAATTATTTTGGCAACAGTTTACGTTTACCGAATGCATCAATGTGATATTCAAGAGGCTTTCCACAAAATTTTTAAAATGCATGGCACCTCTGTAGGGGGTTCAGGTCCTAAGGTGGAGTAATATGACCATATAATGAAAAGGTATTTAATATTAGAAAATATTCGTCTCTTTATCCACAGCAGGGGGAGATAAACTGAAACCATAGTTATGATTTTCATGAAACCATCTACCCTGTTTTTGTTTTTTTTTAAATCACTTTCGAATTAGGGTTTAGACTCCGAAATGGTGCTTACAATGCAAAAATGAGACCCTCTGACATGTCAATCTAAGGGTTGTGGTACTTAAATTAACGTCAAGGCCTGTAGTTATAAGCCTCATTGTCGCTTTGCGGCTCCAAAATAATAATACGTCTCTGTAGGGTTATAAGGTTTTTATTCAGGTATTAATTAATTTTCCATTACCAAAAAGGGATCTGAAATATAAATGAAATGATAAATACACATATAACAAAATATATTTCTAACTTTTCCATTACCAAAAAGGGATCTGAAATATAAATGAAATGATAAATACACATATAACATTATTTTGCTAATACTTGCATTTTACTGCACATTACTTTACTCAATACATTTTTCTGTATTTGCACTTATATTTTGCTGTACATAACTTTACTACTTCACTACATATCCTTTACTTTAAAACAATCTTTAGACTCGTACACGTACTTCACTTTAATATTCTTGTGTACTACATAAATACATTTATTTTACGGCAAGTACTACGCGCCTTACTCTATAAATACATAACAACACATGTTTACTTTGCAACAATACACATACTTTTACTTTAAACTAAATAGTTTTCATACGAGCAAATACTCATTATCACACTTTACCTCCAAATACTTCAAATTATTCACAAAAAATATAAAACAAGGTTATCTGGCAATTTCAGGAGCAAATACGGCGTTAAATCCTTCTCAAAAACATAATAAGACCAAACCTACCCAGGATAGTTGGACTCTGGTCATTACTAATATGTTACATGAAAAAATGCTTTATATGAAAATGAGGGAGCTGGTTGGAAACGTCCGCTCTCTCCAATTGCTACGCCTAGACTGAATTCTTAAATGCACGGGATTAGAACTACGAAATTACGAAAACTGTATTCCATGCCAGTAACCTTAAATACCCACCCCCACACACTCGCACATATAGATAGAGAGAAAAGTATTTAATTTTCAAGGATAAATAATATCCATACACGTTTAATTCTTCAACTTCATGTTATCAAAACAACAGAAAATGTCAATTGTGAGTTTATATATGTACAGTAATATTTGCCAATTAAATTTATCACTTATTATTATTGATTTATTGTGCAGATGTTTGTGAAGTCACGTAGATGAACAGCTTTCCAAAACTTCCAACATAATGCTAACAGGAACTTTCGCAATATATTTTGCTATAATATCAGTGCAGGTCGTATCACATCTCCAACAGACAATTGTTTTCTTCCTGTGCTTTATATCAATTGTAAAATGTTTACAGTATATTAAAAAAAAAACGAGGAAACAACTTTCCTTTTTTAAAGAGGTAGTTTAAAAACCCATTTTGTGGGAAAATTCAGAAACAACAACAACAATTTCATCAAGGTTAAATCGACTCGTTTTAATTAATGAATTTCTTAACTTTTTCTCTGATAAAAGAAAAAAAATGGTACCTTAAGACTAGAATGATTTGGGTAAGATGTCTATAAGTTATACACCGGAAATGATATTTTTTAAATTCATTTCATAATAGAAAAAGTCATTATTGCTTTGAGGGTCCTATTTTTCGAAATGATATATATGTAATCCTTGCAAGATAATTGACTTCATGAGTTCATTATTATATATATATATATATATATATATATATATATATATATATATATATATATATATATATGAAATAAT
>WFKH01011925.1:31504321-31532543 GCA_016163765.1 Magallana hongkongensis | reverse complement strand
ATATTAAAATTATTTCCATATCAAAATGACACACATAAAAAAAATGAGATATTTTATTGTCTCACCTTCTATTAGCGTAAAATACGACGCTGAACTTGGTGTATTTCGTTTGTTCTCCGAAAACCAATCTGAAGGAAAACCATTGATATTTAGAAATAATAAAAATTTATTTTGAAAAAACCTTTTAACATGGCTTCAAGATGTGGGTTTTTAAAGTTGCATTTTACAATGATTTTTATCTAGTATGTGTCTGTGAAAGGTTACAAATATAGGACAGGACTTTAAAACAGTAAAGAGCATTTTGAGTCTTGCATTTGTTTATGATATAACTATCAGCCGTTTTGAGTATTATTAAATAAATATTCACATATTTTGATTGATAAATAAAAATATTTCGTTAAACAAATCATTCTTTGAAATTATAATTACATGTTGTATGCTAAAACAATATTTTTTGTTTATTCAGAAATTCTTAAAAGTATTGTTTCTACATGAACACACTGTATACATGTACTATATAGAAAACGCGCAACATTTCTATTTAATACTGGTGAGTTGCGAAGTGTCTGTCTTTTGTCTTTACCACCACAAATGTACTTAACTTTTCTTTCTCTATAAATACTCGTTTCCAATTAAATAATCTTATGACTGTGAAAATAAATGTTTTAACTAGCTGTTTAAAAGGGGCGTGGTCACTTTAAATCCACATACAAAAAAGTGAATACATCTCAAAACACTGTTTATCTAATAAGAGTCCCCACCTATCAAACCGGATAAGTTCAATCATTCAATCTAGAAACAAAGACCATGCGGCAAAATGGTTGTTACACGGTTGCCTTGTCAAACCGTGTAACAGAAAAGAAAATCTTAAAAATCTAAAAAGATACTTTTATTGTAGAATACTTTTAAAAGATATGCCATGTAACACTATTTAGTCATAGCATTTATTCTTAAGGATATATTCGTTTAAGTTGTTAACATCAGTATAAATTTTATATAACCTAAATTGCTGATTAAAATTACAATAAGGAAAATTGCTTTAGCATATCAATCAGGTTTGGTTAAACTGATATATATCGGGTTAAGCATTTTATTTTAGTTTTTAGTAAGTTTCAAGTTAATGTTAACGAAGAAATTTTCACTCAATAATGAATTAAAGCTAAAGATTTGATATTTGAAAAAATGAGGTAGATCTGACGGGTATATCAATTCGTGACTATCTTTTCAAAACTTCAATTATTGATTTTATGTTAGTATTAACAATAAAATTCCTAAAAGAATTAAATTTTTAAATACTTTGTAATTCATCGTTACAGGCACTATTCAGTATAAACATAAACTCTGACACATAATACGGATATCTAATTGTTTTGTAATATAATTTACAAAATATACATTCTCAGACTATGTGCTCATGCTTAAAAAACAATCAACAAATTGGATTGCATACTTTGTTATCTCGACTGGCGTTGATTTATTAAAATTAAAACATTAAAACTTTCCTTCGTGTTAAACTAAAAATAACTGTAAAGATAATAGTGCTGATTGTTTTTTAACAAAAAATAAATCTGCTGATTTTTTAATTACTTCCAAAATCAATTATCAAATTTAAATAACGATGACAAGTATATGTGACTATGTGTGAATTAAAATATTCCCAACGGTTGTGCTTTTGCTTTCACTGCAGAATAAAGTACATTATAACCTGTGGTAAATCGTTGACATCCTGTGGATACATCACAGATATCTTTGCTACAGTTACACAGGTTTTGACAATGTTTTCCGTAGGTAGGATAAGGACATGACGATGAACAGTTTTCCCCTGAGAAACCTTGCATACATACTGAAAAAAAATAGAATAATAGAGAAATATATGTTTAGAATATTAAATTCCATGAAACTAAAGTCTGGAACCAAGTTATTTATGATGTATAAAAACCTACTTACGCTCACATTTTTGATTCTGACTATTCCAGGCAGAACCCGGGCAGCAACCTTTAAAACTACTAAAAAAGGAAATAAAAACAGACATATATTTCCTCATCTATTTTAAACTTAAATAAATATATCAAAAACATATCTTAAAATTTTCCAACACATCTTAACCTAAATACTAGTTAATTTTATTTCTGGAACAGTATATTGTGCTTTCTCCGAACAAAATCGAAATGAATACTTTTTACATGGTCCTTGCGTTGCTGAACCATTACAAACCGTGTAGATCCAAAATAATATAAACAGTATTAAATGCTCAACACAAAACATTGATTTCATTGCAAAATATCATGACGTGATTTCACTAGATATTGATTGCGATTAATTGATTGTGCTCATGCATTTCGTTAAATATTTAAACTTCCTTCTTTCTTCCGGTTGTTTCGTAACATGATATTTAAAACAATGGTTTAAAGCTAAAAGAAAAGGAATCGTGATTAACATTAGTAACTGCTTGTTTGTGTAACTTAGGAACTAAAAAGAAACAAAATAATTTACTTCCTCTCACCACCGTATTTATCAATATGATTAAAACAGTGACACAAGCTTTGATTTTATAGCAAAAATTTATAACCTCTAAATGCTAAATATTGTTTACAACTCGACAACTAACTCACTTTCATCTATTCTTTTGGATTCTGTTGGATTAACATTTAAAACACATGCGTATAACACTGTTTAAAGTTAAATGGAAAAATGTTATTTACATTTTTTTACTGCATTTAATGTTACAAAGTTAACATATAAAGAATTTCTAAAATATCAGTTGCTATTTTTAGAATTCATATTCATGGTGGAAGTTTATAAGTACAAGGATTTCATGAATTTATTATATTGACCTATTTTATAATAAATATATTTCATTAAGTGTATATGAACCAATTTTATGTCTGACATCCTCTGTAGCTTGTGTATAATGATTTTCTTTAGCAGATATATCTTCGAAAATACTCTCTTCTTCTAATGAACTTATACAAAAAAAACCTCTTTCAAAAACGCTCATATTGCTTTTGCTTTAACATCACCCTTTAATTGTTTAATAATAAAAATAAGTAAAAATGCAACAAAACACTGTTAAGATGAATTCTATGTAAGAATCAAAATTCGGTGGCTACGCATTGTCAAGGATGTTCCTCATACTTGACAATTTGATAGACTTTGATGAGTAAAAATGCCTAACACCATTTATTTGTTGTTATGTGATCTCGTTCCCATGGTAACAGAGGGTAAAGATGTAAAAATGGCATTTTAATGCTTTTCGAGATCATATTGTGAGTAATGTGCACAACTTGGGGTTTCCAGAATAGAAAATATTATTAAAAATAGTTGTCATTTTTCAAGAGAAAGAAAAACATTCATGGAGAAACGCATATTTTTAGAGCGTTTTCATGAGTACTAAACAGAAATTAAAAAATATGTTTTCTTCATTTAATTTGAATAAAAGAGCAAATCTTGGATTTATTGGTAAACGCTATTATGATTGTGCAAAAAGAATTTATATATTAAAATTTAGGACCGTTGTTATGGTAACAAGCCTAAAATTAAGCTAAATTATAATATTTTAAAGCATATTTGAATGGATATTATTCCCTTAAAATGAATGAATATATAAAATCAATTGATGAGAAAAAATCAAGTATGTCCTTAACTTTAATGACATTCGAAAAATTTCTGACATTTTCTAAAAATAAATGCCTTGCTATGGACTTTTCAAAAAGTAAGAATTTCTGTGTGATTTTTTACGCAACTTAATTTTCCATAGCAAGAACAATTCTCTGTTGCATAACAAAGCTTTTTGTGATATATAATAAAATTTAAGATATATTTTTACAAGTTCAAACTAAAACAACTGCAAAAAAATTCTAAAATTAGGAATTCAAGCATATCAAAATCATTTTTAATTTCTCAGTGTTTCCTATTTTTTTGGCCTTGTTTCCATAGCTGTCTAAAAAAAGGAAAACTAGTAATAGAAAGCACATTATACACAAGCTGTTATAATTTGATTAAGCGTAAGAAAAATTAAGACTGATACATATTTAGCTGAACACTGTTTGAGCCAAATTAAAAAACATAAAAAAATAACGATAGAGAAACATGAAATTTCCAGGGAACATGCCTTTAAAAAATAACAATAATTGTTTAAGTATACAGTTCCGACACAAATAAGGAATGATAAGTTGATGGATTCACATTTACACAATAGGTTTTTATGTTCAATTGAACCTGATATTCTAAACAAATATTTTTCATTTACTTTGACTAGAACTATTATATATATATATATATATATATATATATATATAATAGTTCTAGGCAAAAGAGAGAGAGAGAGAGAGAGAGAGAGAGAGAGAGACCCCTTCCTCTGGCCGCCTGCCAGACCATACTCTTATCGTACTATAGACGGCATGTCCTTGTACACGAATATCCCACACGATGAAGGTATCGAGGCCTGCAGCGAGGTTTGTGACAGTAGAACGATTCAGCATCCATCAACCTAATCTCTACTCAAGCTCCTTGAACATGTTCTTAAGCTGAACAACTTCATGTTTAATGGCGAACATAACATACAAATAAGTGGTACAGCTATGGGCACCAAAATGGCTTCCTCTTTCTCCAACATTTTTATGGGAAGATAAGAACGCAACCTGCTCCTTAGAGCTCCCTTCAAAAATTTGAGCTGGTTGCGGTTCATTGACGATATTGAGATGAAATGGGTTGAAAACCAAGACTCCCTAAATGATTTTATTACCTTCGCCAACTCCTTCCATAATTCAATTAAATTAACAGTTGATATTTCTTGTTCTAAAAACATATTTCTGGACACTACCTCAACTCTGGAAGATGGTAAAATAAAATTCAGTCTCTATACGAAACCCACGGATTCCCATCTCTTTTTCAAGCCGTCTAGCTGACACCCTCCTCGTACTTTTAGAAGAATTCCTAAAGGATTAACAACCCGAATCAGACGAATCTGTTCTTCTAATGAAATCTTTGAAGAACAGAGCAAGATTTTAAAATCCCATCTGTGTAATCGAGGCTATAAAGCCCACACAGTGCAATCTACAGTTGATGAGATTGTTTCAAAAGACAGGAAAACGCTTCTGCAGTACAATCAGAAATCAGACAAAAGCAGGGTTCCACTTGTCACTACCTATCATCCCGCCCTAAAGAACGTTAACAGCATCCTTAGAAATAATCTGCCCATTCTTTACACTGGAGAAAGAATGGCTGACCTTTTCAAGGATCCACCGATGGCTACATTTAAACGCCCAAGGAACTTAAAGGACATAGTAGTTAGAGCGAGTTTAGACAACCCGTTGCCCAATGGCGGCTTTAAAACGTGTTTAAACGCCAGAGGCCTGTTGTGCAAGCACAGCATCAACACGGGCAGTTTTAAAAGCTCCCTTACGGGTCGTACCTACAAAAGATTGGGCAACACGTCTTGCCGCACAGAAAACTGCATCTATCTCATCAGTTGCATGGTTTGCTCTAAGCAATACATTGGGGAAACAGGTTACCTCTGCAGAAGAATCAACAACCACCGCTCGACCAAAAGACCAAGAAAATCAAGGAGCCCATCGGGGAACATTTCAATATGAGTGGTCATAAATGGGAATACATGGAAGTAGTGGTTTTTGACCATAATTGTCATTGGACAGACGCGGAGAGGAAAAGCAAGGAGAAGTTCTGGATGCACAGACTTAAATCATTCAGACCTGATGGCATGAACAAACAAACTGACTGCATCAAAATGATCGTCTCATAGCCTAACATCACCTGATACCTATATAGCAATCTTACCAAAACTGTCAACTGCGCTTCTATCAGTTATAACTTCTTACACCTTTTTCATTTATTATCAATTATTAGTAATATTTCTTTACTTTATATTAAATCATTTTTTTTTCCTTTACATCAAACTCCGATTCATTGCAAAATTAATTAAAAACTTCGAATTTTAACCAAAGCGCCGTACGACTTAACATCGGGGTTTTAATTTTTTAATTATTAACTCGCAGGTAAATTTTAATTAGCTTAATCAGGCGTGAAGTTGACAGTCGATTGATTACTTTAGAGCGATCGGCCGCATTGCCAAAATCTCACCAACCTTGATTATCAAATAAAATGTAGTTATTATTGTTTATAGTTACTTTAGTAGTGTTAGTTGTAGTGCTAAATTTTGTTTCTTTGTTTTTATCCATGTAAAATATTTCTTATGTCCTGAAGAAAGGACTGGTTGTCCCGAAAATTTGACAATATCAAATTTATATTTGTATATAAATTATATATATATATATATATATATATATATATATAAGCATGAACAAACAGAATAAATCATATTTATATGTGGCTAGATGCAGGTCTATAGTTCTTGGTTTAAAAAAAATCAGATTCGATCGACAGTACCTTATAACATTTACGTGTTAACAAGTTGCAATTTACGGAGCACAAAAACGTGCGCCAGTTTTCGCTGATTAATCTTATTTGTGAACATATCGAAAAAGAAAATACTACATTATAAATATTGATGGTTTTCATGGCTTTATAGTTTTTTTTAGTATAATGTCATGTAAATTTCAATCTTTGAACTATCACCTGTCAAAAACAAATACTGTATCTTAGTTTATTCTAGCCCCGTGTCATTTTCGCCCCTCTACACTTGGCAACAGTTTCGCCTCCCATTAAATTTCCCCCAGACACAGTTGTATTTAAAGAGAAATTATATGAGACATAAGAATTCCCAAATTAGCCCACTGACAACTGAGGCAAAGGGGGCGGAAATAAATGAGGGCAAATGTTTACCTTCAGACAGGATTTATAGTGTAATGTGGATATTTCAACTGCCAACAAAATAGTATGTCAACAACCCGTAGAGTTGTCAACAATATCTTGTTAAAAGATTAATTTTCATGTTGAAGGTTTACTGCCAGTTTGTCAGTGATCTACAAAATACATGTACATCTAATGTTCACTGTAAACTATTGCTTTTACCAAACTATGCAATAGTCACATTCTTGATTATGAAAAATTCTAAATAATTTAAAAATTAATGTACCCAAGTGTATGCATTTAAAATATGCATACAGTACCGATCAGACCCAACCTAACACCAGAATAAACCCCAAATAAACCCCGGGTTTACTTTTGGGGTTTACTTGGGGTTTACTCGGGTTTACTTTTTGAAAATTTGGGTCCACTCGGGGTTAACTTTGGGTTTACTCGGGGTTTACTTTGGGTTTACTTGTAAATTGCTTTTGAGGTCAACTGTACACACTGAGGTGTGAAGCAGACCCGTCTTTTATCTTATTAACCTACTGACTGTAATTCCTGCTCCTCGTATATTACGAATACACAGTTAGCGTCTGCTTACAGGGGTATACTTCTGGCTGTGTTTACTCTCTGTGTCCACTCTGGATTTACTTTGGGTTTACTCTAGTAAACCCGGAGTAAACCCAGAGTAAACCCAGAAGGTAAACCCAGGGTTAAGTTGGGGTTTACTTTCTGTTAGGTTGGGTCTGATCGTTACTGTATGCATATAAAAAGTTGTTCAATCCAAGTTATGTGTTAGATACATACACTTTCTGCCATGTTGTTCTCAATTACCTTTTTCCGAGCCGTGTCGGGAAAGTTTTTTTAAGCAAAGTAAAATCGCAAATTAAAAAAAAAATCAACGTATTGGTGCATAATTAGCAGTCAAAAGTTTTTTTCAAACAGGGTTCAGATGACTAAGTAAGGAAGTAACACCTCTCTGCGTCTTAATGCAGATTCATACTTGAAGAGATGAATATATATAGGATCTCACATTATTTTCGATAGTATATGATTTTTTATTTTTTTTTAATTGTTTTTTTTTTATAGTATACAGACAGATAGACAGAACACAACTTTCTCACAGACTCTCACACACAGCAAGTTAGTATCATGTATTGATAAATACATATACATGTATAGATACACACAGTACAAATATCCTCAAGAAAAAGAAGAAAATCACAACCTTTGTTATTATTGTGTTAATTAAATATTTATACAGGAAAGCGACAACTCCATGATGACCATCTCTTTTTAAAGTCTTCATTAGTAAAAAGTTTCATTTCAATATTGTAGCAAGTTTGTAAGTAGGACATTAATGTTGCAAAACATAACTTAAAGTATTTTCTCGACTTTTGAAAAATATATTTCTTTACGAATATAATTATCAAATTAACTACATAATCCATATCTGGATTACCTAATAATACACTCTGGATATCAAATGTTATTCTCTTGCCAGATTTATTAAATATATAGTCAGACAAATTAGTCCAAAGACTCAAGATTAGTGGACATTGGTAAAATAAATGCTTAAAAGTTTCAGGTTCCAACCTACATATTGAACATAGGTTATTGTTTTTTATCTTTGAGAGATACAAATATTTATTTGTACCTAAAATTCTATGAATTATTCAGTAATCTTGTATCTTGTGTGATTAACCTTGAATTGCTATGTATGTAGTTCCAATTAAAGTCTGGTTCAAGATTTAAGTCAGTAGCCCATTTATATTCACATATTGGCCTATGCTGTTATTTAGAAATAAAAAAGTCATATAGTGTTCTTGATCCTTTTTTATCTTTACACAAAATGTTGATACATTCCAACTGATATGGTTTCACTATTAATTCATGCGAAAATTGCCTGATACTGGGCCAGGAACTTAATATAGCCTTTTTTAAGCCTTCATAATTGGTAAAAGGTAGCTTAATTAGGTATTCATTTGTTAATTTTTCATAACTAATAAAATTTCCCTGCTTATCCAGCAGATCATACAAAATATAAAAACCCTTTTCATATAAAGACTTGTAAAAAATATAACTATTTTGCACACTGATCATCTCATTAAAGCACAAAGGTTCTAATAAGATATCACGTTCACATTTTGGCTTTATAGAGTCCAAGAAATCAGCAAAGTAAAAAAGAGTTTCTTTCCAAAATAGATTTGATGTTGAAGTAGCTTTTTGTTTAGCGTACTGTGATCCAAATTGTATGAGATGAGCAGTGCTACAATTGATTATTTCATTGAAAAACATGGACCATTCCGAATTAGAGTGAAGAAGCCTTCTTATCCAAGTAAGTTTAAGAGATTTTATATATGTATATATCAATATGAATCATTCTACATCCACCTTTCTCATAGTCCAACTGTAAAGTTTTTCTAGATGCTTTATCAATTTTATTGCCCCAAATATATCTGTAGAAAACTTGCTCTAGTTTTTTAATCCACTGAGAATTTGGTTTAGGTAAGACTGTAAATAAATGGGTAAACTTGAATAAAAATAAACTTTTCACAACTAATTTTCCCAAGAGGAGAGATGTTTCTCTTTGACCATTGTGTTATTTCTTTGTGTACCAGATTAAATTTCTCATTAAAATTCAGCTGTTCCATGTTTTCAAGATTAGCAGTATAAGTTACACCTAAAACCTAAAAAGGTTCACTTGTCCACTGTAGCCCAGTATTTTGACCAAGTAAAACTTGACTGTTAATCATGGACCCTATCCAGATTGCTTTAGTTTTATTAATATTAGGCTTAAGCCCTGAAAATTTTGAAAACTGTAAGTAGGTCAAGAGCAGACTTGAGAGATTTTTCTGATCCATCTAAAAACAAAACTGTATCATCAGCATACTGTTGTAGGCAATTTTTTTCTTTCCCTATTTTAATACCTTTAATATTAATATTTTATCGTATCATGTGTCCCATGATTTCGACACACAGGTTAAAAAGATATGGGGAGACAGGATCACCTTGTCGACAACCCCTTCCAATTTCAAAAAATTCTGAGAAGATCCCATTCTGAATAACACATAATTTTGCCTTATTGTAAAGTACTGATATCCATTTGATAAGTTCATGACCAAAATTAAAAATTCTTAAAGTATTATACATAAATTTCCAAGATATGGAGTCAAAAGCTTTTTCAAAGTCAATAAGTAAGATCATGCCTGGAATTAGTGAAGTACATCATATATAAGCCTAGTATTTTCTCCAATAAACCTATCTTTGAGGAAGCCCTTCTGGTTATCATGGATTAAAAAGTTTAAAACTGTCTTTATTCTGTTTGCAATGCATGCTGATGCTATTTTATATGTAACATTAAGTAAAGATATCGGGCGCCAGTTACTAGGTGTTCTCTTGGTTTATTTCCTTTTGGTAGTATTGACATTATACCTTGTTTTTGAATAATAGAAACTTCCCCTTTACTAAATCCAAAATTTAAAGATCTAATCAAAAAATGGCCAATATCCTTCCAAAAAAATTTAAAGAATTCTGCAGAGAAGCCATCAGTACCAGGGTTTTTATTGTTTTTCATTCCCTTCAAAGCAGCAAGGGCTTCCTCTCTAGTGATAATACCTTCTAATTTACATGACATATTATTATCTAGTAGGTTAACCTTTGTCTTATCAATTATTGTACTAATATCTACATCATGTAGTTTGTTATCACAACTTGAGTACAGATTTTTACAGAAGTTTTCAATTTCCAACAGTATGTCGGATTGATTTGTAATAGTATTACCATTGCTCTGCATAAATTTGTTCACTGTTTTATTTACATAATTTCTTTTTTCTAAACTTAAGAAATACTTTGTAGGTTTTTCTCCATGCTCAATCCATTTGACTGTTGTTCTTACAAATAGTCCTTTGATGTAATCTTTTCGAAACTCCTTCAATTTAGTTTGAGCAATAGATCATGTTTCTAAAATTTCTTCGGATTGATCAAGGTTTCTTAATTCTTCCAGATGTTTAATTTCTTCTTCAAGGAGTTTGATATTCTCATTTCGATTTCTCTTTTTATTGGAACAATAACTTATTGTGGTTCCTCTTATGCAAAGCAATAGTTGTTCAAAAAAGGATTGATAATTGATAGAAAATAATAGATGTTCGTTCTGAATAGAAGTGACCATTGAAGGGAGGGGCAATATATTGTGCTTTTATTTTTGATAATGTATCTTTCACTAAGTCAACGTATGTTTTGTCATGAAGAAACGAGTTATTAAATTTCCAAAAACCCTTTCCTTTTTCGAATTTAGATAGAGAAATGTTGAGTTCTATCATTGAGTGGTCTGATCTATATTCAGGACAAATATAAGCTTTGTCTACTAAAGACATTAGCTCACTAGAAATTAAAAAGAAATCTAATCTAGCTTTTTTGACCGGTTTTGTCTTAAACCATGTAAACCTCTTTCGTTGTTGATATTTCAACCTCCATGGATCAACCAGACCATGTACTTCTTTCATATTTAAAACTACATCTCGTGCTTTTTTGTTGTTAGTATCGATATAATTGTAATAGTCTAAAATTGTATCTTGGACAAGGTTAAAATCACCTGCCATTATAACAAAGTCACCATCAAAATTAGCGACTACATCAAATACAGAAACAAAAAAATCTGGGCTGTCTTTATTAGGCCCATAAATATTTACCAGTAAAAAAGTATATTTATTAAACATTTCGACTTCAATAGCCAACAGGTTACAGTCATTATCCTTAAGTACATTTAAGACTTTATATTCAAAGTTATTGTTGAAAAGTACGGCTGTGCCTCTGGCATTCGAAGCACTTGGAGAGATATAAACATCATGCCCCCAAAAAGATCTAATTTGTGCATAGTCATCAGCAGTAAAGTGTGTATCTTGAATGAAGTAAATAGAACAATTTTTTTGTTTAATGTAGTTCAGAACGTCCCTTCTTTTTTCCATTCCTGCAAGTCCCCTGCAGTTCAAGGACAGAATCTTAATACTCATTGTTAGCTAGGACACAGTGCATAAACACATAAATATGTATATATTACATTTGTAGAGTAGTGTACATTTTTGTGTCAAAAAATTCAAGGGACGAGTTGGGTTTATACCATTCAATACTCCACGTCTAAAGAAAAAACTATACCAACATGCGACGCACACACACCATTCACTCTGAGACAAACATATAGAAGCAAGAAAAACACAAACAGGAAGAAAAAACGATCACAGTTAATTCCATTGTAGAAATCGCACAATATTTTTGCGTTGGCCAGTTTCTGAAAGCTATGACGCCGCCACCGGAAGTAGTCATTGATGTCATAAAATCAATAAGAGAAAGCCGCTCGGAACGGGCTATTTATTTTCGGAATTGTTTTTCGCGCAGTTTCTCGGTGACATCGTCAAATATGTCAAATCGAATGCGGCGTTTTCCATATTGTCCGTACACATGTCCATTGAAATACCATGCTGATGATATCCGTTGGTCGCTGCTTAGTCTGGAAATAAGGGTCGCATTATCTTTGGTGACGTCATAGGTGATTTTGACTCCTCTGATTGCTGTCTAAATATCGGACCTCTTTCGCATTATGGTTGCCTTAGCATCCATGTTCCGCATTTTGATGAGAATTGGTCTGGGTCCTTCTTTTCCTCCTGGTATTCTGTGAACAGCTACGACGTATATGATTTTTATCCAACTAGTTGTGTATATTTTATCCCCAAGTCTCGGCGAGAGGATACAATCCACACAACGAGTTGGATAAAAATCGAATACCATCGCAAATCATTAGAGATTCTTTATATATCACATGTTTTACCACGTATTTTATCAAACCGTAATCTTTTGTGTAAAACTGATATTTATGAGACGCACAACACATCTACGTGTACTACAAGACTTCAAAACCTTAAAGTCATATGGGAAAAGGTTCCTTAAAGTTTAACAAACAAACATTTAGTTGTTTAGCATATTTTTATCAGTTCATGCAAAAAAAAAAATAAATAAATAAAACAGCGTCTAATACTTCACATATACGTTTCAACACTTTTCAACTGAATTAATTTTTAACTTGTTCATTCTAAGTCAATAAACCACCTATACCTACGAAACGTTTTATTATGACGTCACGTTGGATACGAATACACGGTGTATTATAAAAACATGCATGTATGATATCCACTGTATATTGGGATAAACATGTCATAAATCACTTTATTGCATAATCCTTAAGTGCATTTATGATGATTTGCGGATTTTTCCAGTAAAATGAAGCACACATCTTAAAGACAAAGTATAAAAAAACCCGCAATACCATTAAAAAAATAAAGTTTGTTTAACTATTCGAGTTTGATATATACTTATATATGAAATAATGCAAAGTAACTCTTCATCGTTTAGTGGAGAATAAATTGTTTTCCATATCAAAATGACACACATAGCAAAGTGATAACTTTTATTGTCTTACTGGCGTATTGGCGTATAATAAGGCACTGAGATTGGTGTGCCCTCCAAAAGCTTATGTGAAGACAAACCATTGGTATCCAGTAATAATAAAAATTTTGAAAACTTTTTTTTTTATGACTTCAAGATGTGTGTTAATAAAGTTGCATCTTACAATGATTTTTTTTTATTGTGTCTGTGAAAGGTTACAAATCAAAGACAGTAAATTAACACATTAGAGAGCATCATGAGCTGCACATTGTTTATAATATACATGTATTTATCAACCGAACTATTATAAATAAAAAATCACATATTTTGATTCATGAATAAAAATACTTCTTCTTGCATATCAATTTTCAAAATAATATTCAAATGTTAATGCGAAATAAAGATTTAAAAAAAAAATTGTACGTATACGGTTGGAATATGTTGTGTCTCTTTTTGACTTTTATTAACACTAATTTCTTTAAGAATCTGAAAGTCTAAGATATGTAAAAAAAAAAAAATTCATAAATATGTAAAATATTATGCAAAACTCATAATCATGTGTATTTCTGATTGAAAAACAATTGTGTTTTTAAGACAAAACCATCGATCTTTTACTAGAGATGTAGAAACTATTGTTTAAACGTTTTATTTAGATAACTGTATGCTTTAGATATGAATAAGTTTTTTCTAGTGCATTTATTGCTTAAATCGCAATCAGTAAATCATCAGATCAGAAATACCTCTAAGCCAGTGCTGCTACGCACTCAGAATAATATAACGCCAGAACGTAAAAAATTTTAAATACATAGCATTACCATGTATTAGTTTTTAATTGGTAATAAGGATAAGGACAGGGTATTGAGCAGTTGTTTCCATTGTAACCTGGCATAAATGCTAGAAAATGAAAGAGGAAACATTTTTTTTACCTTATTGGATATAAGAATAACCGTTGTGAGGGCTTGTGCATTATAATATATAACTCGTTTTTATATCAGACATAAACTAAATGAGTTTTATGGAAGGGATATGATGATATGTTCAACCTACTGATTTAAAAAAATAATGCATAATTGCATTTTTTTATCAGAATTTAACACAATAATACATGTCTACTGCGATACGTATATTTGATTGTTATTGCATCGTCCAAATTTGGACCAACAAACATATTAATCTTGTTCTTGTAAAAAAAAAAAGAGGATACGTTATTGTACGTTCGCATAGTTCAGTCCGATTAATCCAAAATGAATCCGGACAGCAACCTTGGTAATAGCTGCAATTAAGAAGACATTTTAAGGTTGAACTATTTTATTCACAAAGAAATGCATAGAAAAATTTAAGAAGTCAATACCTCTTAAAATGATAAAAATCATATGAATATCTAAAAATATTCGACAGTTGATATACAACTTTGTATAATGCTAATTTGCACATTGTTAAAACTGTCCGTGTTACATTGTAAATACCGTTGACATTGAAGTTTTGTGGAGCATTATTACTGAAAAAAAGCAATCAA
Organism: Magallana hongkongensis; assembly: GCA_016163765.1. Lineage (NCBI taxonomy): Eukaryota > Metazoa > Mollusca > Bivalvia > Ostreida > Ostreidae > Magallana > Magallana hongkongensis. The sequence goes on along the minus strand of WFKH01011925.1, from coordinate 31,517,821 downwards.
AAATTTACATCAAATGTTCTATAAAGTTTGGGTAATGAGGAGTCGCAGACAAATCAAACTTTAGGTTTTCACATATCTCAAATATGTATATCAATAGCATTTCCATCAGGTTTCCACACAGTTGGAATGACTACTCTACGATTCCATATGCGTGAAAATTGTATGGAGTATTGACGGTTTTGATGATTGTGTTTTGATTTAACTTCAGGGAAGGCTTTTGTAAGTATTCACCTTGGAAAACCCTGGAATCGGAGTACAGTTGTTTCCGTGTTAATTCCTCAGTAATGGAAACCTCAATGTTTACTTGAGTTTTAACGACTAAAATTCAAAGCACATCAGTTTCTGCATTGCCTTCTAAAGGTCAACACTTCCAGATTTAAAATCAGTTTCCTCAATAGGTAATCCGATATCCTATTCATTAGGCACAGCTGTTTTGTGTAGTTTCAACATTTGGAAACTTTAAGGTTGTCTTCAATGTCATTGAAAAAGGACATAGAGATTCAGTTTAGAAAATGTTCAATCCGTTCCCACTGTTTAAAATGCCGATAATAAAAAAGTTTTAATTATTAGTTAATTAAAAAAAAACTAGACAATGCCCTATTCTGCAATTTCTCCATTTCAGTGATGTTTTCATGCAGAAGCCAAGTTACTGTTTTATCTAATAACTTATTAAGTATTGGTAAATAAAAGCCTTACTTTTCGCTACAATATCATGTATCTTTTCTTCAGTTCTAAAGTCATCAAGACAGTCGTATTGATTCACTTTTATCGTACATATTTATGGGTAGTAATTGTTGAGTTTTCGACTGAATTCGTACTTGAATCGCCACAACTCATACTTTATTCACACAACATCATATAACAGAACTGTTTAATATGGTTTTAAAAATATTGAAACTTTAAGATTTTGTTCAACATCATAAAGAAAAGAAATACATTTGTCGCAGTTGTTATTTAACAGTTTTATATTTTGCGTATTTACATTTGGCGCGCATTGCCAATCGAGCTTGTATGAGAGGTTAATGAGTAAATGTATGGATGAGTTTTGGTTAGGCACGTGAGGATTTTGTTTAAAGGTGTAGTTTGATCACGTTTTTATTGTTTACTACTATATCAAAGTTGACAAATAGAAATTTACCACTGAATTCAGTAATATGCATAATTTACTAATTCACTATAAGTATCGAAAATCCAGCTAATACCCAAACTGCACGACTTTTACCTTCATGGTAGACACAGTAAAATTACCTGTTCAAGATACTGAAATATTTTGTAAACTGAGAGTTCTGGATACCTGGTGGCTTCCGTTTACATTGTAATCGAATTGTATTATTTATTGTAAATTACTTTTAATTTATTTTATTCAAATGTTCTAAATTACCGTGCGATGTTTCGTATGAATTGTGTAACTGTTTGTGAGCGTGAGTGTGTTTATACCCATAGGTTTTATTGATTGATATACTCCTCGAAATAAAGAACCGCTATGTAGCTGAAATCAGTACCAGGGATTCAGTGTCATTTATTTACGAGACACTGCGACATATTGTAGATAGTTCGTTTAGAAAATGTTCAATTCGTTCTCATTATGTCAAATGCCGGTAATAGTAGAACTTAATTTATATTTAATAACTTTTTGTTTAAAAAGAGTATGACTATCCTACGACATTTTTTGTGAGTGTTCTATACAAACGTAGTGGAATTGATATATATTTAATAATAGTTTTAAGTATCAGCAAATATATTCAAATAAGCTCGCATCTATTCTTAGGAATAACATATATCCTTGTACAAATATGTAGCCATTTGTAAGACAATCGCTTTGGAGCGCCTTTTATCATGGATACTAATGGTAAAATGTCATTGTTAATTAAATTATTGACTGAATTCGTACATAGAACGCCACAACGCGTACATAAATAAAAATAAATGAGCATTGTCGAACAGACATAGTGTGTAATGAGCATTGTCGAACAGACATAGTGTGTAATAGTATTGAAAAAAGTGTAATAAAAAGTATTCGTACATGTAGTAAATATTGTAGCAGCAAGACTTGGCTTAAATTGTTATCATATGGCATATCAAAAGTTGCAATATTTGATCTTTTCCCATTTGTATTGTATAATTTTTTATTTTTATTCTATAATTTGACATTTGCATTATATAATTTTAATTTTTATTCTGCGTATTTACTTGTCATACTGGCGGAATATTAAAATTAAGCAATTTAATTTTAAGCAGTAAGCTTGGTTATTTCTTGATTTATTCATCGTTTCGGGGTTTTATTTTTAAAAAATCCCAACAATATAAATATGATCTACTATCACTGCATATGTTAATTATTTGATTTAGCGCACGACATATGTATTGTATTATCTCCTAAAATCAGTAGACTACGAACGTTTTCATTACATTAACAATTTATTAGTCAATTACTTTATTTTGCTTGGAAAATAAATTAACCATTTACTTCGCACAAAATCTTCTTACAGACAAGTTCAGTTCATTGTTCTTAACAATTATTTGAAAAAAGAGTCACGTCAAAGAACGTTTAACAAACCAAATGTATATTTCTGTCAAAATTAAAACGGCAGCCAATATTAGCCAGGTTATAATAATAATGATGATGATGATAGTAAGTAATTTTACACTATCGTTCTTGTATATATTTATTGGTGTTTAAACTCTCGGGTTTACTAGTTCAGACTAAGTCTGTTTTATCTTCTTTTCTATTGATTATAATTCCTTATTTAATATTTAATATCCAATAAAAATATCCTTTCTTCTTCTTCTTCTTCTTCTTCTTCTTCTTCTTCTTCTTCTTCTTTTTTTACCTTACTTAAAGGTGTTATCTGCATTTTTAAAAATTAAATAATAGACCTTTCTACTGTACAGTGTTAAAATGTTAAACGTTATGTGCCATTTTGTGACCCAATACAAAATATTTTGACAGGATAACAGCTAACAGAAATAAATTAAACATCATTGTGGAATAAAATAAAGTTCAAACTGCAGTTGGTGATAAACTATTAAGATGACAAAAGATGACTAAAATTAAAAAGGTTGTAGTGTGGAGAACATTTGTTTGTAGAGCAGCACTTGTGTGTAACAACTTGTAGCTATATATTAGTTGATGTTTCATATTCCAGTGAGGTTTAATTTTGCAAACTTTTTTTTATACTTTCAAATAGTCGTTGTTTTATAACGTTTATGCTAATTTTGTTAAATGCCTTCATTGCTTTCAAGAAAACATTTATTGATTTGAAATAAACAATATAACTAGATAAAGATGTTACACTTTGTCAATATGCTGGTCTAGGCGAGGAACAATTAAACGTATTGAAAATGAGAAAATAAGGAAATATTTATAAAATATAATGATCGAATTTAAATATCTGTGATAATACACTATGTACTATCACATTGTTTCGATTGTAAGTTGTTTTAAAAGTGTAAATTTTATGTTAGTTAATATCGATCAATACTTTAAATAGTATTGAACATTATCTGTAAATACAAGTGAGTAAATACCCTTAATCAATCAATGATGACTATAATGATTTCAATTGGATTTAAATACATTGACTTATAGTGTATTTTTAAGAAGTGTTTTTGATATCTCTTTTAACAATTCAATCACTAAAAATCTGTATCAAACACTTTGCTAATTCTAAGGCTCTCTAATGTCTACTTTAGTTAATTGTAGATATTTGTTTCCACACTATTTTATTCTTAAATATCAACATTTAATAGCTACATTTAACGTCAAAGCTACCACAATTTACTGAGTATAAAATCGGGATAAAACGAATCAAAGATAAAAAAGAACGTGTACTTGTATTTGTGCAGGTGGATGGCTTTTTGTTTGGATCGGATGTTTTAATTTTGTGTCTTATTAAAACAAAATATCGTAGGTGCGTTTAACTGTTAACCCTCCCTGCCCATTTATAATTATTTTTCGTTCATGTATACAACCTAGAATATGTTTTGATTTGAATGATATTGGTCATTTTTTAAACCTGATATTTAGATCTGAATGGCAAATATGAAAATAAAAAAAAATTATTTCATACAAAAAAAAACAAACAAACAAAAAACCAACCAAAAAACCCCCCATAACCAAAAAAATATATATAATGCAAAATAAGTCCAGAATCTATCAATAGCATAATGTTGACATAAATTCAAAATATATCTTTTGTTCCTTTAAAATATACATTTCATATCGTATATTCGTCATAGGGTGTATACATATATCATAGTTTCAAAGTGCCAATGAAATATATACCTGTGGTTTCCATCGGACAGCCTTTAGAAATATCACACAGGTCTTCCGAACAGTTACATTGCCTTTGGCATTCTTTCCCAAAAAATAGATGAGGACATGTTAGGGAACAGTTTTCTCCATGGTATCCGTCCATACATGCTTACAAATCAGAATTGTATACCTGTATATGTACTTGTAAAAGTATCTAATTTTGTTATGATTTTAGACAACATCACATATTTTCTCTATATTTTTTCACTAATATATACGCAAATTACTAAAAACAGTAAAATATCGTACCTTCACATATTTGTTTTCTATAATTCCACAACGTACCTGGACAACATCCTTTGAAATAACTAAAACGGATGTAGAATGATATTGTGACAAAATTATTTTAGATGTCTAAAAGGTATATTGCTAAATGATTTGGAAATATAAATGTTTACGCATATAATTCTAAAAAAAGTAGTGTTATTCAACAATACTTAACAATCATACCTTTCACATATCACAGATGTCATAGTTGCATTACAGGTAATACAAACGGTTGATATTGTTACAAGTATTGAAAACATATTCCAAAACCTAAATTGATAATGTCACGTACTTTCACTGATGATTTACAGTATTTTTGGTTGTATACGCAGGGTGGTTCTCTCCTTGTAGAATTATAAATATCTATGAAAGAATGTTATTTCTCTCTTCCTGTCATGTGAATGCAGTTGATTTAATTGTGTGTTGTTTTCAATGCATCGTCAGTATGATATCAATAAAGCTGAGTTGAGTGATGTTAAAACATTTCTGTAATCAGCAATTTTTCATGACTGTCTCATAAAACTATTTGTATATAACAGTCAAATATAAAATGTTCCAGAATTACAAAATACAGGAATACAGATTTAATGCATTTTTTGTATGTTAAATTGATTTTTAAATATCAACTCCATTTAATTATCCTTATTCATTACTCATCATTAATGTATAAATGTATCGTTCATTTTTGAATCGATGTTCATATTGTTAAAACATACCAAATTGCTTTTTTCAGTTTTATGGTATCTGGTATGGATAGAATGTCTACAGATTGGATGGCAAAGGTTGCATTTAAACTCCTAATGGTGTAGAGGATTTGATAGTAAGAGCTAAAATAGACTAGCCATTGTTTAATGGTTCCTTCAAAACTTGTTTCGATTCCAGCTTCCTTTTTTTATCACATTTTGAAACGGACAGCTTTGCAAATCTTATAGAGTGGCAACTACGAGATATTAAATTACACGACTTATCACACTTTTCAACTTAATCAATCACTTCATAAGTAAAGTGTTCTATAAACAGTTCGTATATTTATACACAACACAAAGAGAACCTTTGTATACCTTTGCTTTTATAAATGAGAAATGCTAAGCTCCACGCATATTCAAAACGGTATATCATCGCTGAAAACTTAAGAGTTTTTTTTGTGATAATAAGAAACCAACGAAAATCAGGATGATGTCCTTGAACAGAACAATTGACACGAATGTATAGCTACATGTATCTTGGTGAAATCAACAATTTTCAAATTATACAGTTATATCAAGGGAACTATTCTCATATCTAGTTACCTAACCTTTATATTTTGTCAGCCCATTTGACCCGTAAAAGGAAATTAAATTGCACGACCATTAACATGTATAATTAGCCTGATGAATTGAGCAAATATTAGATTCTGGACTTAAGCCAGCCCCTAGAATATTACTCCATTAAAAGTTTTAACAAACTGTTAGAACCAATTTGCTAATTCCACCAGGCTAGCTTAACATAGCAGTGGTCGTATAGACGTCATTCCATATGATGGTCAACTGGGGTATCCCGGGACGCAATCCGGACAAAACATGAAGGTAATAGTATTGGATACTAGGTGTAAGTTAGATCCTTGAAAATTACTACCGTTATAACCGATTTATATGAACATTGCTCACGTCAATATGCTAGTGAAAATTGTTAGTGGTCGTGTTAAGTTAACTCCTTTCTGAAATCGTTTGAAGGCTAGTATGTATTTATCCTCTACATTGTGAGGATTGGATCACCATTATAACAAGATCAAAAATTGCTCCGGTACGCTATATGTTACCGCGGTCTTGAAGTACAACTATATTCAACAGAAAAATTGAGCGTTTAATATGATTGTTTTGAATTCGAAAAATGTATTTTTTTAAATGATGTGTATGATGAGCCATAATTCCAAATGTTGTTTGTTACACTTTACTGGTTAATCAGTTCTTGTCTTAACCATAGACTGTAAAGCCGAATAAAACTGGTAAGCATATCATATCATATTTTTTCAAATCATTTTTATGCATGTCAATGATGAACTTAGACCCCCTATCGTGATGTCAATCAATAATTCTTAATTATATACCCTTGACAAAAGGCCTGGTCCTTCATTTTAATAAACCGTAAATTCCCTTACGTAATGATGCTTTCTGTCAAGTTAGGTTGACGAAAGGACATACATGTGGAAAGACATACAGACATACGGACGCTTGTCAAAATATGATCATTAAATCTCACTTGAGCTATAAGGTTTGGGTGAGTTAAAATGCATAAAACCATGAAACGTGGTATGCAGTATGTGAGAATGTTGCTTACCATACTTTGACGGAGTTTGGTTAAATGTGTTTAAAAGTGAGGAATGGTGGAACCTATTGCTTTTTTGTTTTAAATATCCTTAAACGTGAATTTGCTGCCGAAACAGGGCTGCTCTCTATAGAAATCGAAATTAAGTTTCTCTCGTTGTGCAAACGAAGTAAGAAGCTATCGATGGCAACTTACATCTTAAAAAGGAAACTAATCCAATATGTTTTAATTTCGAATTATTGACTTATAGTCTTTTCTTCTTATGTAAAAAGTAATTTAAATTATGATATAAGTATTTGAGTAACTCTTGTCTTTCTGACAAATAGTTTCACAAAATTTCTGCTTCTTATATTTTTAGAATTAAATATTATCAAAGAAACAAAGCAGATGCTTCTTTTGAATTAGCAAGCTTGTAGTATTACTATATATTATTAAAACAAGAAATGTTAACTTACTTATGTATCCGGAGGCTATACATTGATGCTATGTTGTTTCTTTCTAGACATGTTTAAATATGTTGATTTCTTTGTTAGAAAGCACGCACTTTACCTACGACCTCTTTTCATCATGAAGACTCCTTTTCTGTCCATGAAAGATGCTAAATTATGGTTTACTCTGTCCGAAAATGGAATTAGTGGTATACGAACGAATATTACAAGCGTTGTGTCCTTGCGCCTACCATGAAGAACACGTTTAGTTGATCTTTTTTTTCAATTGACCCGCTGAGACTGCACAAAAACTTATCCTCATATTGTTAGTTGAGTTTTGTTAATAAACAGGGACGTCTCCTTGCACAAATAAAACCCATAGAACTTGGCAAAAACGTTTAGCACTATGTGTTCCTCGCAAAACATGCGATTGGATTTGAATACACCTGATTTTATTTCATCTTTAATGTGTTCTTCGATATTAAATGTTTTTTGTAATGTAGTACGTAAATGTTGTGAAAATAAAGTCTATCATATTGTATAGTCAGTTATGAAAACTATACCTGTACCATTTTCCCACCTGTTGTTTTCAATAAAGGTTGACTGTAATGTTCTGATGACAGACGAAGAACCTAAAAATGAAAAAAAAAAAAAATCACTCATGAGTCAATTCACTAAATTAAAAAAACGTATTTCTAAACAAAATTCCTCCACTGATAAATTCGTATCATATCGTTTTCGTAATACGTGTATGTTGTTTGAAAATTAAACACAATTTGTGTAGATCTGATTTTAGTCAGGTTTCTACCATTCTACTACTTAGAGTAGTCCATTAAAACAATAAAGAGATGGACTACCTTTAGTTAGTTGCATTGTAAATGAAATTTAAGATGTTTGATTTTACATTTTACATTTAGATATAAATAGAATATTCTTTATTGAAAAAACATAAGTATTAGTAAACATACAATTGATATTTTGTAAACATTTAAAAGGAAAGTATGGTTGACCTGTTGTAAGTGTTCTACAGCCTGTATACACATCACACGTGGTATTGCTACAGTCACAATGTCCTTGACATCTGTGCCCATATGTAGGATATGGACATCTATCTGTACAATTCAGCCCAGTGTATCCTGGCATACACACTAAATCGAAATATTTGGTTTTGTTAGCTTTCGTGAGATTTTTATTCCAAAAGTGCCACAAATGTATTGTTAGCATAAATTGTCAATACATGTACATGATAATATAAGAAAAATGTGTATGAACTTGATATTTTATTTTTTAATCATGACTTACATTCACACATTTCGTTTTTGATGTTCCAATAAAATCCTACACAGCACCCTTTGTAGTGTCTAGTTTAGTAAAAAGAAAATTGGTTTTACTACATGCATATAAGTTGCATATTATTATTTCTAAAATTAGCGATGAAATAAGAACATTCAAATACTAAAACCTTCCATTTTGTCCTTTAAAGCTATATAGGTTGATAGCGTTGTTTAAAAAATGCAATCAAATCTTGTAAGCCTGTCATGCGTTTTTATTTATTTTTTTTTTCACTAAGGGTAAATTCCAAGCTTGTATTAAACACACATCTTATCTCTAAATTACATTTAAATTCCTTTATAAACATTATTGATTGATTTTTGTGTGTTTGTTTTCAAAACATGAGTGTACAAGTATCAATTTTTTTTGTTGTTCGATCAAAACTTCCTATGAATTTATATACAGTTAATAACTTACAATTTTAATCTTTTTATTAAAGCAATAGAATATTGAATTTTCTTTAAGACATTAAAGAAGGTGTTTGTTAAAGGTTGTTACACGGCTTGGCGAGGGCGCGCTGTGCACGCCCGAGGCAAACATGTAAAAACAATTTAGTCGCATTGTCCTTGTTTCTTGATTAAATGATTATACTTATTAATGTTTGATTGGGAGGGCCTGTAATTAGATACACAAATAGTGGTAACAACGTTATTGTTGACAAGCCAATCGTGTTAAATAGTTCGTGTACCGTGGGTGATCGTTCGTGTGACGTGCGGGATAGTATGTGTATCAGAAAAATTGATTTGCGTTTTTGCCGTGCGTGATCGTTTGTGATCATGCAGTTTTTTCTTTTTGTAACTTTTTTTACGGAATGCCAGGATTTATTCTAAAACAACGACTAGAAGTTTTTATAACAACGCAACGATATGAATTCAAAACTTTTTTTTTATAGAAGAATATTGACAATTGTTTACATTCATTTATCATGTCAGCGCTAGTCCTTTTTTTTTTTATAACACAAGCATGTTGTAATACAAATTAAAGCAATACTTTTTAAAAAAATTCTAATCTTAAAAATTAATTTTGATTTTGCGTGTTAAATGGTGTAGAATCATTCGTTTGCATGTTTTATCGTTATCGTTCGTGTATCGTTGAAATTCAGTAAGTTAGTGATCGTCCGTGTATCCTGCATAATCGTTCGTGTATCGTGCGTGGTCGTTCGTGTATCGTGCGTAATCGTTCAAATATCACAATCGTACATGTCGTTTGTCAACAATAACGTTGGTACCCCTGTACACTGTTCTGAGATACATTCACTATGGTCAAAGTTTTTAAAGATAGTAAAAATTGTAAAGCAAGAGGCTTGTTTCCTAGACATTGCTAAAAAAAATGATGATGTTTTTAAAACACTCTCCAAAAAATGCAAGAAAGAACACGAGGTGTAGCATTGCTACCTGGGACAAATGGGCCTGTGCATATTCTTTGAAAATGGCCTGAGGTTAACTGCAAAATGATTGAAAAAAATGATTATTAAATCAACACTTCCTATTAAAAAAAGAACCGTGGAAGCATCAGTAATATACTAGCAACAATTAAATGGAAGAGTGGAACCATGCGACAATAAATATTGTCGGTTATGGCATGCTTTTTATAATTTTCAACGTGTCGTATTTTATTCGAATACCAGTTTTTACGATACAGAGCAGAGAATCTTGGAAAGACATTCCAATAAACTAAAGATAAAGATGAGTGTTTAATAGGTTACCTATTTAAATGCATATAGAAAAAAAGGCATGAAATTGTATCAGCAAACATATTTATATACACTGTAGTACATGTACGTGCATACACTGAACCACGTACCAAAACATATGTGTAGAAGCGATAAAATAATGCTGATTTCATTCATAAATACTATAATATATTAAGCTTATTAGTATAAAAATATACGCAAAATCCAAATAAGTTTCCTGGAGACTATATTTTAGCAGTAAATATACCGGTATAACAAATATTCCAAACCAATCCTACCCTTCACACTCTTGGCTTGCGTTGCAAATTCCGGAACAGATAACCAAGAACAATGATAACACACAGAAAGACACTGATTTGTAATACATCACCATAACAAACAAAGTAACCTGATTTATCGGAACAAAACATTGAATTGCGCTTTGAAATTCTAGGTTTCTAGAATTCTGATGTTTTAAACGATATAAAAGAAAACAACTTCCCTCTTCCTTTAATTCGCAGGAAATGACTGAGTATTAGAATGAATGACAACACAAATTAATTATTTGGAGCATTCCATTGTTAATAACTAACGAATTTAATATATGTAATAATATGTTCGGCTTACGTATATGAAGATACATGTACATATAATTGACATATATATTACATCAAATAATATGCGTAGTTCAGAAAGTAATAATGATTTTCCATGTTGATCAAGTCAAGGAAATCTACAAGCAAACTACGATTTTATATAATTTTAATTATCTAAAAAAAAAAAGCGTGGCTGAGTTTGAAGATTTGGTGGTATGTACTGTGGTACGTATGTGCATGTATTTATGTAAAAATAAATAAATAACAAAACAATAAAAAAAAAAGTAAAAAAATAAAACACATATTGCTAGAGATTGCATTTTTGGTTTTACCTGAGAAATTAACGGGAACGGGAATCAACGTTGCATATAAGTGTTATTAAATATATAGCACAATATTTAGCTATAAACTGCAGCTGTGTAGCTGAAGAACATTTGAAAACAAACGGAGGTTAACACAGGTGTTCAAGCATTATTCTGCTATGAGGGGTTGGGTTTCTAAAACAACCTCACAGGTAGACAAGTAGAAATTTTCATTACAACCAATTGTGGACAAAGCTAAACGGAAGTTTGTAAATACTTTTCATACATTTTACAACAAATCTTCTTCGATATTGATGGTCAAGAATCATTCTAAAGTTTTCAAAATACTGAAAACCTGAGAACTTTAAGAATACTTAACGATTTCCGATCCTCAGGCATGCTCGATAACTATAAATTATCCGGATTTTTTTTTTATTCGTACAATAAATCTCTCTTTTATATAGACATAAATTAGTCCTCTAGTGTTAATATTACGATTAGTTATTGAACGAATTGCTTTGCTTAGTGGATCCAAGGAGATCTTCTACATATTGCTAAAGGTGAAGTTGATCGAGCCACTGATGCACTGGTATAACCTTTTCGATTTTTATTTTATCTCAACTTGTATATTTATTCCATCGTATCCATCGTTGGCAAATATGCGATGATTTTGTAGAACGCATGCATACTATAAATTAATTTCTTTTTATTTCATTTCATTTATAAAGTTGGAATGACAAATAACTATTTTTATGATTTAAAATTACTTTCAAGCTCGGGGTCAGAGAACCTTAAGCATACTTTACTTCAGTTTACGAAATGGACATAAAAATTAATTAAGTTATCTTATATAAATCTATTATACTATCTGTAGTTTCAAAAACACTTAGTCTTCTGACAGCGCAGCTACTTTAATTTTAACAATTATATTGATGTGATGTTATCATGTTTTAACAACGATAATGCATTTTTCTTAGTGCACTTTAACTAGTTCTAATGAAGACATTTTTTCAAAATAATAACAATAAAGAATTGTGCTGTCAATAATTATGTGAGGAATTCAGTCTGTAAGGTGTGGCCAATATGACCATATGGTGAACATATATTAAATCGTAATCTTGTGTGTATCCACAGCAGGGTGATAAACCGAATGCATGAATCTAATGTTCAAGAAGCCCTCCACCAAAGTTTTGAAATTGGCATCTGTGTCGGGGTTCAGGCCCTAGAGTGGAGTAATATGACCATATAGTGAAAATGTATTTAATATTAGAAAACATTCTTCTCTTTATCCAGAGCAGGGGGGGGGGGGGGTAAACTGATTCGATAGGTATGGTTTTCATGAAACCCTCTACTCTCTGTTTTTGTTTACCATCACATTCAGATTAGGGTTTAGGGTTTAGACTCTCAAATGAAGCTTACAGTGCAAAAATGAGACCCTCTGACATGTCAATCTAAGGGCGGTGGTACTTAAGTGAACGCCAAGGCCTGTAACTATAGGCCTCATAACCTAGATACTCCACTGAAACCCATAACACTTCAACAGTTCTTTCCACTACTCATGTAGAGAGCTTCAGTATGTCTACGGTCTTGCAGAGTTGTGCATCTTCCAAGTTACCTTTTGGAAGAGCATCTGATTTGCTAAGCCAGAGCCGTATTTCTCGAAGCATGTGCTGCAACCAAAGAGATGTTGCATATTCAATACCACAAAAGGAGTTATTATTAACATGTAGACAACATGCATTGTTTCGCTGTTTCACTCATACGACGAAAATAGAAACGTCTCTCTGGCTGTTTGCGGCGAGAACTCAAATTCAAAAATTTTATTCCAAACCAGAAACCTAAAACCCCCCCCCCCCCCCCACACACACACATATAGATAGAGAGAAATGTATTTAATTTTCAAGGATAAATAATATCCATACACGTTTAATTGTTCACTTCATGTAATCAAAATTACAGGAAATGTTAAAGTCAATTGTGAGTTCATACAAGCATGTACAGTTATATATATTCCTCAATTGTGAGTTAATACGAGCATGTACAGTTATATATATTCCTGTTAAATTTATCATCCATTATTATTGATACTAGATGATAATCCGCGCAAGCGCGGGAATTAACACTTTCTGCATTAATTAATACGATACATTACTTCATGTACATGCCCTTTATATTCTTTTTGTTGCAGCTGACCGGTAAAAAATACATACTTTTTATTTTATTTCAAATTAGGGAGTTGGTGTACATAGTGCGTCGTATCTCTTTTCTACTTTTTGTTCTTTAG
>WFKH01011925.1:31472640-31493360 GCA_016163765.1 Magallana hongkongensis | reverse complement strand
AACAGAGGAGCAAACACTTATCATGTATAGATAACCAACGCTACGATGAACATAATTGCTTCTATAACATATCACAAAATATTTCACAGTTAAAAGTTATAAATCAAAGACTTTAGAGCCCTCTCGGCCCCTAATTTGAAGGGCTAGCCCCTTTTTCTTGATGTCAAATAAAAGCTCTTGATTTAATTAAGTTTTTTTGTTCTACATGTTTTAACAAAATGCTTCTGAAAAAAGAGATATTCAAAGAAAACCAGCAAAAATCATGACGCCTTTTTAATCTTAATTTTCGGGCTCGGGCGAGCTTCGGCGCTTTTTGAGATAAATATGATTAAAGACCATTAGACACTATTTCAATCTTTCGTCTATCAGCCCTGAAAAGTTCAACATCATATCTTAAATAGTAAAAGAGGAGTTCTCCCGACAAAATACCCCTATAAAAAACGATAAATTCACGATATCTCAGGACAGGAAGTGACGTCATCAACGAAAAAAATTTCCAACAAGGTTCAGATCAATACCTATCAGATCTGAAAATTTGACGTAAATCGGTTGAGCCATTTCTGAGAAATCGCGTGCACAAAATTGGTAAGAAAAAAAATAATAATAACTAGACACGATCTCGTTGCGAGCAACGAGGAGGTCTTCCGTCCAATTTTTAGAAGGTAAAATGACCTTGCTTTTCATCTTCGTTAACGAAACATATCTGGAAATTGGGGTGGGATCTAAAAGAGCTATGGATAAATGACACTAGACCCCTCTTGATCCGTAATTTGAAGGTTCACGCAACGTATCACAAATATTTCACAGTTAAAAGTTATTACTAAAAGACTTTAGAGCCCTCTCGGCCCCTAATTTGAAAGGCTTGCCCTTAATCTTGATGTTAAATAAAAGTTCTTGTCATTTTAAACACATTTGGTTCAATAAGTTTTTACAAACTATGTACCGTTCTCGAGATATCTGGGAAAGATCGATTTAGGGGCCAAACCTATAACTCCTTTAAGGGGCCGGATAACAAAGAAATCATGGTAACATATCATTAAGAACATTATTTTGAGTATCCTTTGTTCAATATTGCTTTTCAAAAATTTTCTCCATTTTGAGATATTGATGATCAAAATTTTGGACTTCTGGGCCCTAAAAATCCCTTATTACAGAACAGATGAGCAAACACTTATCATGTAAAGATAAATAACGTTACGATAAACATATTGCTTTTATAACATATCACAAAATTTTCACAGTTAAAAGTTATTACTAAAAGACTTTAGAGCCCTATCGACCCTTAATTTGAAGTTATTTAAGTCTCTTAAAACCGATATTCATGTAAAATATGAGATTATTTAATCATATTGTATGGTTTAATATATTTATGATGAACAGTTTTGCTTTATTACATATTTAAGGATATTGATCGGTAAAGAGTTACATGTTAATAGGAAAGTTTTTAGTCCCTATTTGAGTTTCTTATTTGAGTATCCAGTTTCAATTATCGATATCAAACGACAGCTCTTTCAATATAAATGTCATTTTGTTTCGCTTTTGTTTTTTTAGATACCTGGGAAAGAACGTTTTATGGGCTTTTAGAATAGTGATGGGATAATGTAAAATAAATAGTTTTGTTTCCAAAACATGTAAAATTAAATATTCCAGGGTTAAGAGCTACAAAAAATCAAAACCCTTTATGGTTCCTTCTTTGAGAGAGCAGTCCCTTTTTCTGATTTCAAGTAAAGTTTCTCGTGTTTCTTAAAGCTGAATACCGCTCGTAAACAGGCATCGTCACACAGGTACCTGGTATATAAACCCTTCGATTTCGTTATATTCGATTGCACACTTGAAACTCGTGGTCGACGAGTAGTGTTCCTTTCGTTATTTTTCTGCATTTAATTCTTATTTTATGTTTATATTCTGTTTGTAAATAATGCACTGATCAGTTTATTTGATGTTAGTACTTTCCTCGGTTGATTAGCTCGATTATTCTACCATAGGCGAGGCAAGATATACCTCCACACAGATGAGACCTCTACAGCGAAGTACTTTAAACTATTGAGGGGTCTGCAGCTTATACAGGGGTTGTAGGGAAAGCGGTACTGAAGAAAAATATGGCGGACAGTGCCTATTTACGAGTGATGTTCAGCTTTAACATATCATTCAACAAGTGTTTAAAATTCGTTATCATTCTTTGATATAATTTGAATGGCCATTCCTTTTTCATGATGTTAAATGAAATAGAATGACGAATTATGTCTGTGACATTCTTTGATCTCTGCAATAATTACTGTACTTTTTTTACAAATAATCTTGAGGAGATCGTTATGGTATAATATAATATGTTTATTCACCAATCAAGGGCCCTCGGGGGGCATATACATTATAACAATAAAACAACATGATTATAACAAATAATGGATGAAATATATAAATATTGTACTGTTAAGTAAGCATAGTAAGTTACAATGGGAGGTACATTTTATATAACACACATCAAGTTGACATACACATATGCAGGGGTATACATTTATTTGCAAGTCCACAGTCCCTCAAAGCAATGTGTTTTTATTGATACAAACACATCATATACAGCCCCACATATGTATTTGTATTCTGTATACAATTGTATGTAGACATATTATATAATTATGCACTTGTGATATATTTTTTATTATTTATAATATAAATAAAAGCTAGCGTAATATATGGAATCTACATTAGCTGTTTGATAGAAAACAATTTTGATTTAATTCCATTTGATCAAAAAAGATATTTTGACAATGTTACATAACAATAAAGAAATTGTTATACTATTAGTGTACTATTAGTTTTTGGTTTTCAGAATTTCATTGCACTTATTAACGTATCATATTAAGTTTATTAATATTAATTTGGAACATTCAATTTTCTTTATTTAATTTTTGAATGACACATCTTTTGTTGCTGTATAAGACTTACAAAGAAATTTTAAACGATATTGTAAAAAAAAAAATATCTATCTTTAATAATATTGCAGGCAATAGAACTGAATACAACACACACATATTATGCGCTTGTGTTAATTTTTAACATTAATGCATCATGATAACTGTAATACGTTGGTATTTTTTGCACTTTTGCATTAATAGATGATGACAAATACACATGATCAAGAGTTGTTGCACCTTCTGTTGTGATGAAGTTAACTATTTGCTTGAAGCCTTTGTTGGTCATAAAAGTCTGAATAGGACCTGCTGATTGAGCATCCTCATTGAAGTCACCAAGAAAGACAAAGTTCTTACTTTGTAGTTTGTAGTATTCTATCAGTTTTTCAAGTTGTGACAAAAAGTGAGTAACACTCAAAGAATGTGGACGATATACAGTTAAAACTACCATGTCTCCTGACATACACTTCACACATATGCCTTCTAAATTTTTTTCAGGAAGCGAATGAACATGGTTTTCCTGTCCAGATTGATTAATGTAAACAGCAACACCACCACCTTTTGAAGACTGTAGTTGTAAAACTTGAGCATTGCTGTCATTATACACATCTCCTCTAGCCGATTGATGAAAACTAAAACCATCGATTTCGAATGCACTGACATTTTGTCCAGATTTGATCCAAGTCTCTGTTAGGCAAATAATATCTGCATTCCAACATCGAGGATCCTTTTTCAGATCTTTGAAATGTTTATTGAGACTCTGAATGTTATGAAGAAATATTGTGAGTCCATCTTTTAGGGTATCAAAGTTTGGTAGGGTTAATTTTGGCATTTCTTTTATGGCTATTTGGACCTCTGGGTCAGCAAATATCTTTTTCTTGAATAATTCTGGTTCGTTGGTTTCAACAAATAATCCTCTCTTTGAGGTAACTCTGCTTAATGCAACATAGCCTTGCCCTGGGCAAAATGTGCGGTCTAAATTAACAACAGCTTTGTCAACTGTCATTCCTTGTACTTTGTGTGCTGTGCAAGCCCATGACAATCGTAATGGAAACTGGTGTCGTACAACGTTCTTAGTTTTTTGCTGCTGTATCTCCTCTTGAACTCTTTCAATCAAAACAGTGTTTCCATTTCTGGTTCTCTTTCCAGATTTTTTCCCAACATTAATATTGTCAAATATTACTCCTATTGCAACAACACAGTTGGCTGCATGGTTCTGACCATATACAAAATGAGATACATATCCCATTACTCCGTTTACAAGGCCGTCATCTACATTGCAGTTTCTTGTAAGCATTACCCTTGCTTTGACTCCCATTAACAAACTGGTTGAAAGACTGCATGTTCCAGGTTTTGTCATTGGCTTATCTCTTAAGAACAGTTTACCTGTCGATCTATCTTTTGTAAAGTCTTGAGCGTCAATCTCAACAAGGTCATTACAGGTTTTTTTAAGCATCTCTAAGTTGTAGTCATTTACTTCATCATTTGTTGAATATACGTGGAGAACATCGTCTGGACCTTCCCTTATGCATTCGTTCAGGATTGAATTTGTTTCATGTGACAGTGGCTGTTTTACTACTCTAGTCCGAAGTGAATTAAGAGCTGTTGCGAATGGTATGTCGTCACGTTGTCTCATAATTTCGGTTAACTCAACCATTTTGAATAGGTCAACCCAATAATCAACAGGGTAAAGTGGGTTGTCTTTGTAGAGTCTTTCATCTTTTCGTTGTTTTACCGGAGGAAGCTGGTAAAAATCTCCGACTGCAATAACAGACACTCCGCCAAAAGGTTCTTTGCATTTTTTTATTTGCACAAGTCTTTCGTGAATATAGAATAGTATTTTTTTATATACCATTGAAATCTCATCAATAATGAGAATTTTGAGATCTCCTAGTTGAACTCTCATTTCACTTAGAGTCTGTTCTCCCAAAGGTTCATAGGGGAAACGCATACATTTTGGTAGTGAAAATAAATGATGAATAGTATTTCCTCCTATGTTGAATGCAGCTGTTCCAGTAAAAGCGGTTAATAGCACTGAAACACAGTCAGGATGTGTCAAATTTTTTCCAAGAATGCGTGACGCCTCATAGTGTATGGATTTGATAAGTTGGCTCTTGCCTGTTCCTGCGCCACCTGTTATGAAAATGTGCAGTGGATCTGGATTTTCTCCAAAGTTTTTCTTTAAACACCATTCTCGAACTAAATAAAATACCTTCATTTGTGTGTCATTTAAATTTTGCAAGATCTGCAACATCTCGCCTTTGGATTGCGAATTCTGTTGAACTTTGTAAAGTACATCTGCGTTGTTATCTGTTTGCATATCTGGAAGCTCTTCTGTAACATTCAAATCAACTGGTTCATTCCTTAATATAGTGCATTCTTGTCTCATTAACTCTGATTCTGGACAAAGATGTGCCCATGCATCTTCTGGTTCCCCGATGTTTTCGAACGTTTCTTGCGCTTCTACAAGTAAATCTTCATTTTGAGCATAACGTGTTCGGTTTGTGTCAACGATTGATTTGACTGATTGCAGAGAATTCATTCCTATTATTCCTACATGTCCATTTTCATAAAATGTCTGATACGTATCAAACCCAGGTGGTTTCAATTGACTAACAGTCCAGTATGGCAAGAACAACTGTAAAATTGATTGGTAAAACTTCTCAGACATTTTCTCTACATTAAATCTTGGATATCTGATTACAGCTGGTTTTGTGCGTGTTCTTCTTTGGACAAATCCTTTCGAATTTTGCAATTCAAAGACATTTTCATTTAAAGTTTTAGGAACCTGTGACTTAGCTAGTACTCTGAATTCTGAACAAAATTGTGCCAGACACATATTCTGAAACGTTGACTTAGATGGTCGATTTTCATATCTTTCTATTATATTTGTCATCCAAATATCTTCTTCATCGCCATCTTCTTCAACACTGCCATAATCTTTCGTCTTTTGTTTTCTTTCATGCTGAGAAAGAGGTTTAGTCAATCTAGTGGGGTTGTCACCTACAGGTATAAACACAACTTTTCTCGAACATTCCTTCATTTTCAAGTTACATACACGATAAACTGCTTCTTGTGCGCTTACTTCCCTATGATTCAAATAGGCAGAGCCAATTTTTTTCAAGGTTGTACGGGCACTTTCATTTCCCTCTTCTGCCTCTATTTTTGTTTGTTTTAACACCATTCCCATTTCTCTCTCAGACTTTGATATGTACGAAATGATGTAGACGATGCAACTAAATGGATCTAAAACAAACTGAATATCCATATTGGCATCCCAAGCTTTTAAGAGGCATGGATTATATTGATTGATCCAAAGTTCACATGGTTGTCTTGTAAGAACAACTGTTCTTTTTTTCGCTAATCGTCTGTGTGCTTTCTCGTATTTTGATTGTGTCAAACCTAGACTCTCAAAAATATCTTCCGTTCTGTCTGATTCATTTGCTGTTTCTTGCACATTATTCCATACTTGTAGCAATATCTCTTTAGCATTTGAGTGTTCCTGTTTTGAATCATTAACATCATCCTCATTTTCTTCTTCTTGTGGCGAACTGATGAATGTGCATGCAGATGGTGGTCTAGGGAAATTAAACCTACAATCTGTGCCCTTCTTTCGGCATGATTTTGAATGTTTTTTGCTGTGCTGTTGAACAGCCAATACTATATTCCTGAGCTCCACGTCTTCTTTTTCAGAAGGCACTGCACAACTGACATATTTGTCTATGAAATCGCAAACGGCATCCTCTCCGTCTTCATCAAGTTTTGGAGCATTTTCTATCCAATATAAGCAGTGCATATGTGGTGACCCTCTCTGTTGAAATTCAACTCTTTGGAAATAATCTGATACTTTCCCAATTGGTTCCGATGGAGAAAATATCACCTCAGTTTGAAAAAAGATGAAATCTGTGCTCAAACATTCTAGCTACAGTCACAGGGTTGCTTCTAAGCACCTCATTCTTTTCAGACCAATCCAACTTACTGGGATCTCTACTATCATCCTGTTGCCTTAATATTGTTGTAACTGCATCATTCCATCTGTGTTCTGCAGCAGAAAACGAACAAAACCAAGTTGGTATGCCTAACTGGCGAAGCATAGCAAACAGATCTTTTTGCGCAGCTGACCAATACGCTGGTGTTCCACGTATAGGTTGCATAAATCGCAAAGCCTCGTCGTTTTTCATCAACTTAGAAAGTACTTCAGGATTTTGTACCATTTTTGCTGTCACGTTTTCGTAAGTTCCTAATCTTGTAACCGTTTTCCTAATAGATATCTGTGTTTTCTCTATCACTTGATTCAAATCAGACATAAACTGACTAAAGAAAATATAATTGCTGTCTTTTGCAAATCGGTCGTCAGTATTCATAAGACGATTGTTAAAGTATCTTGACAATGTTATCCTTTTGTCTCTATTGTCATTCCAGGAAAAGTGACCAGTAGGGAAAAGATATGGAAATGTCTTTGCTTCATTGCCTTGTTCTTGTAACATCCTCACTGGATTATTTCCTTCACCCGGTGCAATATTGTAAATATCATCAAAGTAATGATCAAGGACTTCTTGGGCAATATCCACAGGCTGTAAACAAGTATCTGTTGCAATGTTTTGTGGATCATCATCGTCTGATAAGTCATGATTTTCAGATATTTCATGATCATTTTCAACATTTCCTTTCCAACTTGTGTCAATCGATACATCTTTATACCAGTGGTTGTTCTGTTTCAAAAAACTCAAAGCCTGAAATATTTGATTTGGATCAACAAACTGGTATTCAACATACCCTTTGTAATTTAACTTTCTCTTCAGTTTTACTCTAAGTAACAGATCATCTTCAGGCTTCATTGGTAGCTTTGTAACTTTTCTCAAGTCTGATGGTACACATACAACTGGTCCATGAATATTCTGTTGTCCTCCATGAGGAAGAGCAGAGACTTTCATAAATGGAATATGCATAGCAATCAAGTGTTTTTCAAGGCTGTTTAGTTGTTTAAGTTCTCTTGGAATATCTTCCAGTGCCATTCTGTTAATTGCTGCCTCTGCAGGAATATTTCCTGTCAATATTTTCCTATGACATGTGTAACAAATCCATATCTTTGACTTGATGCAATTTTCAGGACATGAATTTGTGCATTGGTGACTGTATTTATCCTGAATGCACGTGTCTGCAACATTTGCTGCTTGCTCATTTTTGGCGTATGTGTTTCGTTCACATCTTTGAACTTGGTTTTGAAACAGCAGTCGATCACAACAACAACACGAATAATCATTGCCTAGCATTGCCTTTGCTTTAAATACTTTTATAACCTCTTCCTCATTTTCAAGGATAGTTTGTTTAGCAAGTCTTTGACATTTAATTCTTTCCTTCTTTTCGGTTTTTATAGTTGCAGAAGAGTCATAGAGATCTTTACTTGAAGCCCTCTTTTTTGACCTGAATATGTCATCCAGTTTATATTTTTTAGCCGCAGCTGAAAGTTTTTTCTCTCGAAATATTTCATTTTCCCTGTATCTCTTTGTACTTGAAATATTGACTTCCATTCTGTGTTTTTTATCAATCTTGTACTTCTTGTTGCTTTTTGCTTTTACATCTTCTCTGTGTTCAGTATCGATTGCATATTTCTTGATGCTCCTCATTTTGACTTCATTCCTATGTTGTTCGTTTGTTGCATATTTCTTGATGCTTCTTACTTTGACTTTATTCCTATGTTCTTCGTCTGTTGCATATTTCTCGATGCTTCTCTTTCTGACACATTCCCTATGGTTTTCATTAATTCCATATTTCTCGATACTTCTTATTTTGACACTTTCCCTATGCCTTTCATTCATTTCATATTTTTCAACACTTTTCTTTTTGACATATTCCTTATGATCAATATCCGTGGCATACTTCAGAATACTTTCTTTTTTGACACTGTCCTTGTGTTTTTCATCTGTAGAATAATTCGTCTTAATTCTTTTTTTCGTTCTGTTTTTATATTCGATGTCATTTCTATATCTCTCCTTGCTCACCCGTCTTACATTAGCTTGAAATTGTTCATCTTCAGAGTATCTAATAAAGGCTGCTTTTAGTTTGTTTTCTCTGAATTCCACATCTTCGTGGTATCTCTGTCTTTGAGAAGTTTTTCGTTTCTCGACACCACATGATCTTCCATGCAAGTCTGATTTTGATTCCCTTTCTTGCTTCATACGTGTGCGGTTTTGGTGTCGTTTTTTATACTCTTGAGGATGTTTGTTTTGTTGCATTGGGGTTAAATCTGATTCCTCTCCAGTTACAGAAAGCACTATATTGTAATGGTTTTGTTGATGATGATTTAAGTAAATTGCTCCAGGTCTGCTTTGCATACAAGTTTCTATTTGACAGACTGAAAACTTTAACCAACATTCTCCAGAATATGTATAAATATCAACATTCAGTAAGTGAGCTGTTGCAAAAATTTCAACCTCAGTAGCCCACGTGCCTTCTTGTAACATTTGGGTGGAAGAGAGGTAGCAATCAACTGTCTGTGAACTATCACGTAAAAACGGTTTGAATAAGTCTTTGTTTTTGATCATGTGAGCACAAACAGCATTACGAATTATATTGTGGAAATCCTCAGAGTTGGTTAAACTGAATGAAATAGCTCTAAAGAAGCAGTTTCCATCTCCTGTAATTGCCTTTTCATGCCTTGGTTTCTTGATATTTGTCCTATAACACTGGGTGTCATTAGAATTGTCAGTGCTGATGTAAGGAATATTTAAATATTCACAGAGGTATTTTTTCAACTTTGCATCAAGTGGAATATAATCATATTGTACATTGTCACAACCAACCATTAACAAATCATCATTTTCATCAGGTGTTTCATCTGTTCTTTCCAGTGGCAACTTCTCTTTCTGTGATATACCCATATCTTCCTTGTCTTCATAGAAACAATTTGTATTCTCCAATGAAATCATCTTGCAGGAAACGCTTGTCAAGTTACATTCAACGCTCCTTGAATACCCCATAGAGAGAGCAAGATTTTGAAGATGTGAATACACTTCTTTATAATCTTTTAGTAAAATTCTTGTGCTCTTTCCAGTAACGCTACACATTCCATTTATAGATCTAGAATGGGAGTCAAAAGCAAAAAAGCCACATTCTGTTTTGCCTAAGAGCAGAGTGTTTCCACCAAAACACACAAAACACCCATCAGTGTCTGCAAGTGCAATCTGAATTGCGTCATCTAAGTGTAATGCATTAAAATCTGCATAGTTTAAATTATCATCAGCCATAACAACAGTTGTGATCGATTCATCTGCATGAAATTTGTAAGAATGATCAAAACACTCAAAGCGTTCTGGCAATTCTTCTACAAGCAGGTACCTATCATTAATTGTTGAGCTTCTTTGCAAATATGTGTACACCTCGTCGCCTGTGATCAAAACTCTGTCCATGTCAACAGTTTTCCAAAACTTTGCATTCTTTAGTTTGTGATAGGCTAATCCTGCTAAACAATTAGCAACACATTGTCTACCAGAGTTTTCTAGAAACAAAGGATCAGCTTGATGAAATGAACCTTGCACTGAGCAATATTTGTCATTGTCACTTTCATTACCTGATTGTGTTGAACACTGATCTGCGTTTCTTTTCTTCAAGTTTCTTTCATTATCTATATCTGAAATATGTTTGTCATTGTTTTCATTTCTATTTGTTTTCCGTTCAGTTTCCTTTTTGTTTTCCGTTAAGTAGCCCTCATCTTTTGTTTTCCTGCTGGTCCCTCCATACATAGAGGTTTCCAGCTGCGCCTGACCTGCTGGTCCAGACACGTGCACGGTGTCCGGTCCAGGTGCCCTCGGTGGAGCACAAACCCTTTCTAGGGAGTCAGGGGACGGTGCCTTGTCCTGCTCACGGACAAACAGACTTCCCCGAGGAGATGGCAACCTCGGGGCAGGTGAATGCATTTTCACTCGAGGCGAGGCCTGCACCCTGGCCAGGGGTTTTTCCTCTTTAGGTGGACACCCCATAGAACCATGCCCCGGAAAATTACCGGGAGGAGCTAAGCAAGCTCCGTCCTCTGTCCCGCAGGGGACAGAAGATATCGTTACAACTCGTGGTACATCTTCATGGACAGGTTTCTGTCTTTGCTGCCTTTTTCTTTCTCTCTCTCTTTCACGTTGCTTTCTTTTATTGACTGGTCTTTTCCTTTTTGGCATCTATAAAAAAATGTATTTTTAAATTAACTTTCATTTTCTCCAAGTAATTTTGACAAATGAGAATTGTTAAAACAAAGAGGCATAATTATTAATTGAAATGCACATAAAGCTAACACCACTTATAAATAAGAACCGTCCGCCATGTTTCTCTTTTATTATTGCTATCCCTACAACCGCTATATGCCGCAGACCTCTTATCAGCTGAAAGTATTTCACTGTAGAGATCTCACCTGTGTGGATGTACATCTTGCTACATTGTGCTACTCTGTCGAGACTTATTTTAAAATTATCAAATTTTACACACTTTCTTCAAGATAATACTAACATCAAATACTGTAAACTAAGTTTTATTCTTGACGATTTTATTTTGAAAGCTACCTTATAAACTGGTTCATGGGTACTAATCTTTGCATTTAAGCATTTAAGAAACCAGTGATGTTATTCTCATCTGTTCAGAAAGGAATGGCTCGTGTCGAGAATTATTAGCGACGTGGCTCTAGCGAATTTCACAAAAAAATTTTGTTCGCAAATAAAAAGTTGATTTAAGGTAAAATGGCTGATGAATTATTTACAAACAGAATATGTACATAAAACAAGAGAAAAGCTGTCAATGTGACAGCAAACTGGGTTTTCTTTTGTTTGAACAGTATCCATATTCCATTTGTTAACCCTGAGTAGATGAACAGTACCTATCCCGAAACATAGGTAATCACAGATTACAAAGCTCATCGAGGCGAGGCATCACTTTTATAAGGCATCACCTTTATGAGACCATCATGTTATATCATTTAACAACAAACACTTCCATAAAGCAGGTTTGAGTGAGGTAGGAGATTTTTTTAGCATCCTTGATAATGAAGATCAGGTTCTGCATCTGAAACTTCCTTTGGGATTCATTTATATTATTGTTAAATCAACTATGCAAGATCTTATCTATAAAACACGATACCTGTTCTAAAAAAACTAAACCTCATCCAGTATTCAAAACCTATGACTCAGATTCAGCATTCAAGCCTGTCATGCGCATCAGTATCATAAGACACACCATTCATGCAAGTTTGGTGACGTTAGGACCAGTAATAACTAAGATATAATCATCAGAGGGCACCTGCTCGAAAAACTTTAACCTGAGCTCTGAAAACCTTAACCTCCTCCAGCATCCGAAACCTATGGGTCAGATTCAGCATTCATGCCTGTCAGGTGCATTAGTATCATAAGATGCACCATCCATGCAAGGTTGGTGAAGTTAGGACCAGTAATAACTAAGATATATTTTTTAGCATCCTTGATAATGAAGATCTGGCTCTGCATCTGAAGCTACCTCTGTGATTGATTTATATTATAGTTAAATACACTTTGAAAGTTTGATATAGTACTATTATCTATAAAACATGTGACCTGTCCTAAAAAACTATACCTCATTTAGCATCCGAAACCTACAACTCAAATTCAGAATTCAAGCCTGTCAGGTGCATCAGTATCATAACATGCATCATCCATGCAAGTTTAGTGAAGTTAGGACCAGTAATAACTAAGATTTAATCATCAGAGGGTACCTGCTCGAAAACCTAAAACCAGCTCTTAAAACCTTAACCTCCTCCAGCATCCAAAACCTATGGCTCAGATTCAGCATTCATGCCTGTCAGGTGCATCAGTATCATAAGACGCACCATCCATGCAAGTTTGGTGACGTTAGGACCAGTAATAACTAAGATATAATCATCAGGGGGTACCTGCTCCAAAAACTTTAACCAGCTCTAAAAACCTTAACCTTCTCCAGTATCTGAAACCTACAGTTCAGATTCAGCATTCAAGCCTGTCTGGTGCATCAGTATCATAAGCTGCACCATCCATGCAAGTTTGGTAAAGTAAGGACCAGTAGTATCTTAGAAATTGCTATCAAAGGGCACCAGCACCAAAAACTTTAACCTGCATCAAGAACTTTAACGTCCTCCAGCATCTGAAATTCATAGCCCAGATTCAGCATCTAAGTCTTTCAAGTCCATAAGTAGGTCCAGATGCATCATCCATGCAAGTTTGGTGAAGATAAGACAGGTAATAACTTAGATACAGGACCTGCAACAAAAACTTTAACCAGGTTCGGACGCTGACGCCAAGGGTACAGCATAAGATTCCCAGACTTCGTCTTGGTGAGCTAAAAACGAGGTACTCTATCTACAATATTTTGGCAAAAAATAAATAAGTACAAAGGCAAGATTTTTTTTCATAATTAAACAGAAATCACAATCCTTGAAATATGCAGACCACTGATATATGTACAATTGATCTGCAAAACAACAACTTCCTATCTTGAAAACTGCAAAAGGTGTTTTCTATACAATAGGGGTACCCTATATGCATATTCCAAAATTAACAAAGTTCAACAGCAAGATTTTTTTCACAAATTACCAAAAATCAAATTCCAAGTAATATGTAGGTCTCTGATTTATGCACACCTCTGATATATCTACAATTGATCTGCAAAAAAAACAACTTCCTATCTTAAAAATTGTAGGAGGGGTTATTTGTACAATAGGGGTACCTAAAATGCAATATTTTGCCAAAAAAATGACCAAGTTCAACAGCTAATATATATATTTTTTTTAAATGATTAGAAAACAAAATTCTAGTTATATGCACACCACTGATATATGTACAACTGATCTTCAAAACAACAACTTCATAACTTGAAAACTGTATGAAAAGTTATATGTACCACTGGGGTACCCTATATGCAATATTCTGCCAAAACAAATGACCAAGTTCAACAGCTGGTACTTTTTCAATTATCAAAAAATCAACATGCACACCTCTAATATATTTACAATTGATCTGCAAAACAACAACTTCCTATCTTGAAAACTGTAAGTGGAGTTATCTGTACAATAAGGGTACCTTTTTTGCAGCCGCCCTCCTACCCACCTGCCATTTTCACCATTTCAATAACTGGTTCAAGGTCAATCACACCCTTTTACTCAAAAGTTCTGCTTATGTGAAGTATTAGCCAAATGGGTCAAAGTGGAAAGTATATATGCTCCTAAGAAAAAGAGTTTTTGCTTGATCCAATATGACTTTGACCTACAAACTTCATTTAATGTCACTGCACACCCTTTGACCATAAGCACTCTCTGAGTAAAGTTTGAGCCAGATTGGGCCAAGGGGAGAAAAGATATGTTCCGGACAAGAGATCTGGAACAGACAAACGGACGGACAAGGATTTTTCATATAATTCTGATATGACCTTCAACTTTGATCTAGCAGCATGGTTTAAAGTCACTGCACACCCTTTACCCAAAGGCACTCTTTGGGTGAAGTATGAGCCAGATTGGGCCAAGGGGAGAAAAGATATGTTCCGGACAAGAGATCTGGAACAGACAAACGGACGGAAGGATGGATTCACCGAAGGACGGACGGACAGACTGATCACTATAGGGCACCTGCTGAGTGGGACCCTACCTAAATATTTAAGGGATTTCCATAATTTTCATAATCATCTATTTCTATACACAGTATTACAGCATTTAAAATAAGTATTTTATTTCTGTGTACAATAATTGTTATAAAGTTTTATTGCATTAAATATGAAATATATTTACATTTACCAGTGTTTATGAGATAATACTTGAATCGATTTGTTTTGTAAAGTCGGATAAATTCAGGTATTGTTGGGGCGCAAGCGGTGTTTGCATAATTGTACTCTAATGTTTGACTGAACAATTGCTGAAATCATCTAAATATAACTAATAAGAAATCATTCAAATGGTTCAAAAAAAGATTTTTAAATAATTTGTCAACTTATTCAGTATTTTTGTATAAAAATTGACCCCCCCCCCCCCACTTGTCACATAACCATAATAGCCCTATGGATCATAATTTGAGCAAAGTTAAATGAACACCACCTAAGAACGCATTCACACAAGTTTCAGCTTTTTTGGCTAAATAGTTCAAGATTAAATTTTCCCTGTAAAATTTCAAAATCCCATTGTGGCCCCACTCAATATCCTGGAGATAATTTCAACAAACATGGATCTATACTACAAGTGGGTACTTTCTCACTCCTGTTAGGGTTTTCTTTGAATTGTGTCCTTAAGCTGAGGTAGACACACACATACATACATGCAGAGCCATAGTTGGCATTAGTTGCTGATAAAACTCTATGATTATTTATAAAATCTTCAGGAGCTCCAACTCTCAGCCTCAAAGTATTTTTTTTTATTTCATTTAAAATTCATAAATGAAATTACAGTAAAACATGCTTATAAAGAAGTCCCAGGGACGGGCAATTTTACTTCGCTATAAGCATAATTCGTTATATCCGTCACGTTTATAACATATAATAAAGTCATGGGGAATGAAAATCACTTTGTTGTAAGCGTGTTCGCTATAAGGCCACATAAAATTAATTTTTAGATTCTCATCCCCGCCCGCCCCTTTCAAAATGGCCCGCCCCGATGCATTTTATTTTATTTTGAAAAAAAAAAAAATTGTGTGGAAAAAAATTTAGGGAAAAAAAATCGGGCTCGGTGTACAAAAAATTCAAAACATTTTAATGGCTGCCTAAACATGTGGATTACAGTTTTGATTCCAGTCGTGTTTGTTATCATAAGGATACAAATGTCTTCATGCATTAACAGTTAAGTTGAAATAAAATGGAATTAAAAGATTAAAAGTGGGTTTGTGTATTAGCATTATAACAATTTAAAAGAATAGAGCAGTTGTTATTTCTAGAACATGAACGGTGAAAAAGGTGATTTTAAAAAAATAATAAATAAAATCTGTCCACCCGCCCCATATTTTTTGCAAATCAGGATGAGAATCTAAATATTAATTTTATGTGGCCTAACCATGTTTTACTGTAAATTAAAAGATATTTATTGATAGCATCCATGCATTTTACAAAGTTATTGCAAAATTGCCTGTGATGGATATAATGGAATAAATATAGAAGATGAGCTCAAATTTTAAATAAACAGTTGTACCAGTGCATCAGATAAATTAATACATATAACAGATTAATATTAGGACATATAATTAAAACATGATGCAAATGGGCCACATCCCTCACCTGAGCAACAAGAGACATAAGAAAATCAGCTTTATGAAGTCATATCCAAAATATTGGGACAATGAATGAGTAAAATAGATCTTGTATTAAAAGTTTTTTAAAATGTTTTCTAGATGTTCTTATGTTGAGCCATTTTTGGAACTGGATAATTTTAAAGTTATATAACATATTGAGCATCGCCATTCTTAAAAACATCTTAAGCGTCTGTTCAAATAAATATTAACCTACATCAAACTTTGAGCCCATTGTGTGGCCCAAGAAATATCCAAGTCCACAGTCTTTAAACTAAGAATCAACAAATAACAATATGCTTCCAGTGGTGAAAAAGAGGTAGTTTTAGAACCATAAATCAGTAGCATTGCACGTGGCCTTTTTCACTAAATTTAATTAAAGCACATATTTTTATATATTACACATGTAGTGGGGGTTTGTGATTATAGTAATTAATGATTTCATCTTAAATATAACAGACTTTTGAAATTTAGTACAATCAACACATGAAACAAAAAGTTTTCATGCATTTACCTTCAAATTATTAAGCTATTTTATTTTTAGAAAAAAATCTTCCAGTGCAGCAACTTTGCTTAATAAAAATAAGCTTAGCTGACAAAATATAACATATAAGAATTTCTAATTATCTCCCCTTGAAAGAGGGTGAGGACCTTCATTTTAACAAACTTGAATATCCTTCACCCAATGATCCTTTGTGCCAAGTTTGGTTGAAATTGGCTCTGTGGTTCTGGAGAAGAAGTCGAAAATATAAAAAGTTTACAGACAGACGAACAGACGGACGGACAGACAGACTGACGCTGGACAAAAAGTGATCAGAAAAGCTCACTTGAGCTTTCATCTCAGGTGAGCTAAAATCCAACAGAAATCACTGGACTGATACATCCATCTTATACTAAAAAAATATGTTACACACGAAAAACACACAATTTCCTAAAATGCACTGGCTGTCAATCAGACCATTTTTGATGGTACTTATAAGCATAATTTAAAAGCTAACAATTTTTCAATATATTTTATATTGGGCATTAATGAAACTAATAATTATATGTGCAGCATATTTTGTCATAGATTTACTTCTTTCCTTTATTCTGTGTAAATATTCTATTGAATTGTTGAAAAAAAAAAATAAACTCAATAAAATATTAGAGCAGCAGTTAAAGAAAAATTTAACTGACAAATGAAATAGTCAGATGTACAGTCTGAATGATTGACCTTATAAACAAAACAGGCCACCACCAATTAACTGACTTGAGTATAAATGAATTATTCCTAAAAATCTGCAAGGGGCTGATTCAGTCTATCTTGCTTTAGTCAATGTGCATATGCTTAAGTTTTACTCAAGTCTATTACAGCTGTTTTAACCGAAATATACCAAATTATAGTTAATACGTACCATTTCCATTTTGCACAATGGATTTTTTGTACCCGAGATTTCAATATCTTACCTTATATTTGCAATTTCTTAACATTAAATTTTACTTTTGTACTACACGGTATTCAATATAGATATCCAATAACATTTCTTCATATCATAAACTTAAACAATTCAGTACGTCTAACATGGATGTACTACTTAGATATTTGCCCTTTAGAAATTTTCAACATTTAATATTTCATAGGATTTATTTATAGTTTTTATGAACAATATCATTTATTATCTTTGTTAACCTATCTATGAATTCATAACTGTATTAGCTGGGCTCATTGCTATATAGCTACTGTGCACAGCATATGATGTCGACTGAACAACTTTTGAAATTGATCTTTGCACAAAAATGTAGTTTCAACTTAAAATAGAACGTACAATGTATATTGTATAACATGTCAGTTAGTCAATGTAAGTTTACATATAATATATATTTAAATAATAAATATCACAAGGTCATCTTTATCTCTGTCACATTGTAAATACTTTGAATTAGCATAGTCAAGTTGTTTCGCAGCAGATTTCATGTTTATACATTCTAAAATAAGAGTTGAAATTCAAATTGTTAGAAGCTTGCACAACAATAAATCTCAGTTGGGGTGTTAAATATCTCACTCTCCCATCATTTATTTACAACAAGAGATGTTTGTGAAATACTTATGCCCCCCTCCCTTGGAAACATCCACGAAGAAAACGAACGTAAACTACAAATAATTGGAATTTTTCTAAGTCAAAGGGGCATAACTGTTGAAAATTGCTCCATTGTAACCAAAATTGAACTTGATCTACACATTATTATGATACATCTGTATACAAATTTCATTTCAATACATGTATGTGCAATCTCCGTAAAGAAAATGAATGGAAACTGCAAATAAGTGGAATTTAACTAAGTCCAAGGGGCTAACTCTGTCTAAAATTGCTCAATCATACCCAAAATCAAACTTGACCTCGATATTATTACAATAAATCAGTATACTAAATCTCATTTCAATATGTGCAACTTCTGTGAAGAAAATGAACAAAAGCTATTGGTGGACTGACCAACCGACATATCGACCAACAGACAGACAGCAGCAAAGCAATATGCCCTCCCTTCTTCGAAGGGGGGCATAATTACAATATTAGTATAAATATGTATTCTAATTCACATGCTTATGAGCTCAGTTAATTCATTAAAACTGAATTTATCTATTTAGTTTGCAAAAGTATTTTGCAAAGATAGTCAATATTTATGATAAATAAAAATATCAATCATTAAAATTTTACCACTATCAGTGTTTCAATCCGGGAATGATTAATCTGATCAGTAGCATTCTAAAACTACTTTAAAATTGGTGAATAAAGATTTTTTTCCTTATCAAGATTTCAGATGTTTTCTCCCCCTCCCATTTAAATCTGCTCCAATTCCTGTAATAAAGTCATAATCATGAAAATGTTTTTAATGCTTATCACAGGACTGATGGAAATCCATTTTTAGATTAATAGTTTTTTGAAGACTCATATAACAACATAGACTTTTAAGTTAAAATCAATATAATCTATATATTTTTTAAACCCTTTGATTTTTCATTGAATTTTATTATGGTCAATTTGTTATTAGTATTATTTACTTAAATCATTTAAAATAAGTATACATTTGAAATAAAATGATGAGTTTTGTGATTTTGATCTTCACAGCTAAAATTGCAGGTTAAGCCATTCAAAATCATTTTTAAAAATAAAAAACAAAATCCACCCACCCATCCATTCTTTTTTTTGTGGAGCGAAGCAGGATGAAATCCAAGTATTATTTTTTTTTTAGTGTCTTAATTGGTTATTTATGTCCATTTTGAGATCATTTATATAAAACAATATCAAATGAATGATATTAAACACCTACATAGATTTTGACACAACTTAAATCAATGTCAAAGACCCATGCTAACTAAAACATATAATTACTTTTGTAAAGATCTTTTTAAAAAATCCATATTATAAAAACATAAGTAAATTGTTTATATTTTGATGGAAGCTTATGAATAAAAAAAATGCAAAGAGGATTATGTGTGTTGAATTATAACTCTCATAAAGTAAGAAAAAATCATCGACAGGTACCAAATAATCATGGTACTAATGACTAAATGATTTTCACAATGGTACAAATGACTAACTTCGTGATGACTTACATGTTCATATAATATAAATACTTGAATATATCTGTATGTTTATATGGAAAAAAAAAAATAAAATAGTTACCAACGACAGCACGTCAAAGTTATATCATAACATCTTTAAACATGTACCTCGTTACTGGCTATGCTAACTATATATTAAATGTTGTGTTAATTACAGTACCATGTAAAATAGTTACTGGGACAGCGAAGGAGAACAATAACATTGCCAGTGTCTAAATAGTCAGTAAAGCAAATTCGAGTTATCGGACTTGAATTTAACCAGAGATAACTCCGATGTAACAATCACCAACAAAGTATCGAATATAAGAACACGGAACAAACAACAACAAAATAACATATCAACATATAATTTTCTTTCACTAAGACCCCTATACGACTTCCATATAATAACGCTAAGGGAATTCTGAATATTGGTCAATACATGTATCGTTTCACAATGGCGGCTTTGTGCCGAGCTGATGGCGATACAAGATTAATGTTTTTATTCCCAAAATAAAACTTACACTGTTTACCAAGTCTGTAGAGATCAATACAACTTAACACTTTAAATGACTTGTACTTCTTATGCTGTTAAATATCTTTAGGCGTTGTAAAGCTGATTTGCTTGCTGCAAGTTCCAATATTTGGTAACTGCGTTGTTCATGTACCATCCGCTGTTCTAATTATTCACCCCACCGAACCGAACTGATTAACTTGTACGATAAAATTTCGTAAAGATAATCAAATCACATAATTTGTGTAATATTCTGACGGCTTCACGCAATTTTGCAGTGAAATTAGAAAAATATTTCAATTTTACATATAGTTCTTAGTTATGTCTAATAATTATAATGTTTTAATAGATAAATTAAAGGAAAAAACGTAGTAATTTTTATATTTTATTTTTTATTATGAGAATGAAAGATGAGATAATATTATTTTTTCATCGCGCCATATCATCACATAGGCGTCGTAACCGGG
>WFKH01011925.1:31452773-31468497 GCA_016163765.1 Magallana hongkongensis | reverse complement strand
ATTTTGAATGCACAAATAAGGCATTTAAAATGATTAATCGAAATGATTGTCAGTTGTTAAGTTTTATGCAAGATAAAGAGTTCACTGTGACACAAGGCTTTGTAATGTAAACAAGGATTGTGCAATGATTTTGTTTACATACATTAAAGACCAGTTTTAAAACTGAAATCAATGTGTAAAACGATTGGAAATGAAAATTTATGTCAAAAACAAACTAGCAGATAGAAAAAATCTTCTTGAAGGAAAGTTTTACAATAAAACTTCTTTATAACAAACACAAGAAACATTGACAAACTTGTTGGGTACTTAGGCTAATTTTTCCATATAAGTAGTGTTGTTTATGATTAAAATAGATTATGTCAATATCTTTAAAAAATATGAAAAGAAAAGAAATAGATTAGACTTAAAAATAACTTACATTCTTATCCAGATAGCAATAAGGCCTTGAATGAGTTTTCTCTAGTTCCAGGTGATATGTTCATCTAGCATCTGTTTCAGTAGCCATTGCTACTTTCTGATTGGATAATCTTATCACATGTCATAGTTGTTTGGAACTCTTCTGAATTCTTCATTGTTGATGATAAAACCAAAGGCATTCCGAAAGAAATTGATTTCAACTAACAGTAAAGTCCACTAGATGGACTAGATTTTATAGACAAATCTCAGACAAACATTTATTGGGTTTGAGTTATCCAATACCCAGTAAGTGTCTCTGGAACACAATGAAAGCAATTGGATTATTGGGTATACCCAATAAGTCAAAAGTACCCAATAAGTGTTCCAATGACATAAATTGAACCCAATAAATATTCTCTCGTGAACACAGACGGACAGACAGACGGACAGACAGACAGACAGACGGACGACAGACAAAATGTGATCAGAAAAGCTCACTTGAGCTTTCAGCTCAGGTGAGCTAAAAATGTGTTAAGCCTAATGGGGTAGCCGCGGATATAAATTTATATGACATTTTTATCCGCTACTTGTGTTAATGTCTGGTTAAAAAATTCTGAACCTGTTCTCCCCCCCCCCCCCCCCCACCAAGCATCAAATAATGTTTTTTATCTTTGAAAAGTCTTTATTTCATTTAATTATTAGTACATGCATTGTAACCGGGTCTTGATGCAGATGACATAATAACACCAAGTTGATTTTATAGGGTTCGATTCCTTTTTCAATAAATTGTAGGAATATGGTAATTGCAGGATATCACACTAGAACAACACATACATAAAACATATAAGCACACAACAAAGACAATACAAACACAAACATCGCACAGACATTGACATAAAACATATATTTACTTAGGTCACCTATTAATATTATCAGCAAGGAGCGATAATTTGATAATTTATATTTAAACAATAAAATTTTCCAAATGATCAGAAATATTTACGGTAATAAATATCAATAAAACTATTCACAGCAATGACAGAAACATATAGTAACCAATTTATGGAACTGAGTGCAGGTCCTATTTACTGGATTTTATATCATGAATCGATCACCATATTCACGATATTAATTGTACACACTGTCAGCAGTGACCAATACTGATTAATCAAAGCGTAGAATAAACACACCTTTATACAAATGGAATATTCCAAAATCATTTCTTTACTCTATATATTTTGACTTAACCATCATTTTAAATAGGAGTGTTTAGGTTTAATCACACACAACACAGTTAGTATTGCAGTGCAGCGCAAAGAGTGAGAGATTGAATGAATGAGTGAATGAATGATATGTGAATCAAAATACCTTAATACTATACAAAACTAAAATTAAAACTAAGTAACACTACTACATTTTATCATTATCTTTTGTTCATTTTATTTTATTTACTTTTTTTTTTTTGCTTGTCGAAGATTTTGAACTAATTTCCAGGCTGCCCTCACCCTCTTTTATAAACATACTACAGGTGTGTTATGTCAACAGTACCTTTAAATCATTCCAGGTTCTAACATGCTTGCGTTTCCCGGCTAAAGGAGACTACCTCTCAGAAACAACAGACATTCATGGGATCTCCAAATCATCTGGTTGTCTGGCTGTTCATCGAGTGGTCGATGCTGTCTGCAAAGCTTTGCAGAACATCGAGTTCCCTACAAGGAGGGAACACATTTCCCGTACCAAAGCGTCGTTCTACAAGATTGCTGGGTTCCCAAATGTGATTGGTGCCATCGATGGGACTCAGATACCCATACAAGGCATGGGAACAGATGATGAACATCTGTATGTCTGCAGAAAGGGTTTTCATTCCATAAACGTGCAAGCGGTTGTTGACGCAGATTTAAGGTTTGGATATTAAAACTCTCAAGTTAGATAAAGATGAATTGCTAATTAAAAGTTTAAACGTTTATATATACACCAAAGAAATACTTATGTTTTTATTTTTCAAATATTAATTGATTTCCAGGTTCACAAATGCCGTC
Source organism: Magallana hongkongensis (assembly GCA_016163765.1). Taxonomy (NCBI): domain Eukaryota; kingdom Metazoa; phylum Mollusca; class Bivalvia; order Ostreida; family Ostreidae; genus Magallana; species Magallana hongkongensis. Next base: position 31,466,062 of record WFKH01011925.1, on the reverse strand, counting down.
TGCAAATTCCCAGGAGCAACCCATGATGCGTTCATTTTGCAAAACAGCTCCTTGCCAAATTTGATTGAAAGCCTTCAGGATAAAGGTTGGCTGATAGGTGATTCGGGTTATCCCCTTAAAGAGTGGCTGATGACTCCTATCAGCAACCCGAGGAGTGGACAAGAAGAGCGGTACAATTCGGCTCACTGCCGTACTAGAAATGCTATTGAAAGGGCATTTGGTGTGCTTAAAGCACGTTTCAGGTACGTCACCTTTTAATCAAAATATCAAATTTAATTCAGATCAGGAAATGGTGTATTGAAAAAAAGAATTTTCTTCTAAAAGAGTGAAAAGCCTAAAACATTTCAAACTTATAAATCAACAGGTGCTTGCACAAAACTGGAGGATGCTTGCCTTATAGACCAGACAAATGTACGAAAATAATTGAATGTGCTATGAGGCTACACAACTTGGCCATAAATGAGAGGGTGCCTCTCATGGTAGAAACTGAGGAAGAAGATGATGTCCAGCAACCATTTGCTCCAGTATCCCCAACATTTGTACTGCAGCAATGCTGAGAGATAGACTTGTACAAAGATTTTGAAGAGGTATTTAGGTTTTAAGTTGCTGCAATTTTCATGTTAAATTTTTTTGGGTAAATTGGAAGTCTTGCTATTCTATTGACCAACAATAAAATGATTTCCAGACTTCGACTAGTCATATTTTTGTTGAGACCCTTTTTAGCTCACCTGAGCTGAAAGCTCAAGTGAGCTATTCTGATCACATTTTGTCTGTCTTCCGTAAAGCCAGGAAAGCTGAAACTTGTGTGGAATCATCCTCAGGTAGTGTAGATTCAAAGTTGTGAAATTCATGACCCCTGGGGGTAGAGTGGGGCCACAATGGGGGCTCGAAGTTTTACATAGGAATATATAGAGTAAATCTTTAAAAATCTTCTCCTCAGAAAATCATGATCCCTGGGGGTAGGGTGGGGCCACATTTGGGGGGGGGGGGGGTGTTAAAGTTTAACATAGGAATATAGAGAGTAAATCTTTAAAAATCTTCTTCTCAGAAACTAATCAGCCAGAGGATTCTTTATAATTGTTAAGACTTTGTCTCCAGGACAATTCTTTGGCCTCACAAGAAGGTTCAGAGTTTGATGTAGCTTTATATCCCATATATAAACATTTGTTAAGGATCTTTTTGAGAACTGCAATACTCATCATGTGATATGACTATAAAATCATCCTGTTAGAAAAGGAACTAATGATTATAAACATAAGAATATCCAGGGGGGGAATGGATTTTATTTATACAGAATCTACATGTATTATTGTACATTGTCCAGATTGTTTGTATTATGACTCCATTAAGCTGATTTTATCATACCTATTGTTCCTCAGGTGAGCGATGTGGCCCATGGGCCTCTTGTTTGAGGTTCTGATTGAAGCAAAACTACATTATTGTCGCCCTGTACGCAAATCGATTAGTTATATATAGCATTGTACAGGAATCTTTATTATGATAAAATTAAAGATTTGTTTTCACCCATTATATCACACAGGTTTAAGTATACACACAGAATTATTATATTAGCATCTTTAGGTAGCAAAATAAATTTCTCAGAAATACAGCTCACATTGCTTTAAATGTTACTTTATTATGATGACAGAAGTTAAATAATTGTACATGGACAATATATATCAATATAAAAAAACTAATACATGTACTAGCATTTTGATATAATAGTAACCAGATCACAAAACAATCAACAAATAACAAGCAGTTTCTAATCTGAAAAACCATTATACTGGATCCTGCAATCAACAATTTTCTCTCCATTTTTAACAATTTATCATCAGAGACTTTCATCAGGACTCCACAAAAATACAAAGTCTTACAAATTAATAAATGTACCAGCAATTCTTTTTTTATTAGCATTAAGATATGTATCTACAGTTTTCCCTATTAATAATATCATGAACATTTCAACAAGAGGCCCATAGTTCACATACAGTAGTAATATGAAACATTTTTTGAATATTGTAATGATTTTAAATTACCATACATTAGAATGTAGCTTAGTAGTTCTTGAGAAGAAGATTTTTATAAAGATTTTACCCAATGATTTTTATGAAGAACTATTTTGAGGGTCATTGTCTTAACAATTCAAAATCTTTACTAAATATAGAAGCTTTGATATAAATATTCTTTAGAAGAAGATATTAACCTACCTTAAGTTTTTTAGTGCATATATTAAGAGAATTTAATTACAGGAGATAACGACAATGACAATGGTTGAGAATTTCCAGACTGGTGCATGGAGTTGCTTATGGATTCAACTGCAATGGTGCTTCTACGTTGTAGTTCAAGCATTTCTTCAAGAATCTTGATTTTTCTGGATCTGTATGTCTCCAGTTTAGAAATCTTCTCCTCTTCCATAGATAACAGCTGTGATATGTGTACCGGAACTTCATTTTCTTTTAAAGAAAAGTTTTAGAAAGCATGAGAATAGGTTTTCTTTTTTTTTAAATATCAATTCATTCTAACAAAGTCAATAAGGGTTTTTTTCTCTAAAGGTTTTATCTACACTAAATAGACTGCTGACATTTAACAAACATTTTTTTAACTAACCTCCTAGTGTAAGACTTGCATGAGAAAAAATGGCTGTCATGTAAATTATTTGTTGAAATCAAACTTAATAAGATATCATTATGACAAAGTAGTGTGATGGACAACTTTTCAGTTCTCTTTAACAATATCACTGACCATATGCCTCCTTAAAGAATTAAAATTCACTTTACAAGGCTCGATTTCATTGTTACCTTTCCTTTGCACCCTTGTCTGTTTTCTTGGCCTTTCTTGACTTTGACTAGACTCGCCTGAAATTAAATTTGTAATAATTCAATATCCATTTGTAATGCACTATTACACTTGTTTAAACTTGTATAAACTTGTTTTATGCCTTCACAATCATTAGTGCTTAAAAACCTATCAATTTGTATAAAGTTATATGTTGATATTTTTTGTCTCATGCTATCAAACTTTTGATACAATATTGTTAAATTGTTATTCATTACATTGTGTTGTTTTAAACTTACTCTCAAAATTCATGTCTTTGTATGTGCTGCTGTTGATACTTGTCATTCCTTTGATAGAAAGAATATGATTAATGAAACAAAATTATCAATCGAAAAAATTATGTTCAAAAGAAATTGTTATATAGTTAATAATATGCATTTCATGAAAATAAATATTCAATTCAATAAGTATATATCAGTTATCTTGTGTGAAGGGATCATCAGATCTAGTACATGTACATACTTGCACATGGGGTTGAAGCAGACTCGCTCAGTTCTGAATTTTCTGATGCCGGAACTTCATGGATAATTATCCCTGCAGGGACCACTGGGGATGGTCTACTTTCTACAAAATGATTAATAAGGTTACTTTTTGCTATTAGAAACTGAGACACTTCTTATGATAAACATAATGGTGGATGGTTTGAATAAAAAAACTTGTTTAAAATATTCAACATCAAGAACTATATTATTTCATTTTATGAAAAATTGCATCAACATAAAAAGTTTGTATTACATGTGATTACAGTCTGGGTGTAGTGAGTTACCTTAGGTTAATATCAATGTGAAAATTCATAAATATATATAAAAAGCCAGTTTACCACATTCTGCGGTATCAACTCCACCACTGATGCCTTCAATTGCAACATCTGATAAAGACTGTAGAACCTTTAAAAAATAGCATACCTTTACTAAAGGAAATGATTTGTTCATGACAGACAGACAAATATTTTACTACTTATATTCATAAGAATTTTTTGTAAATATTTACCAGATTTTCCCATTTTTGAATATGAAATTTGGGGCTGGTCCTCCTCCTGTCTGTTTCATTGATCTCCTCCTCTCTGCTTCCTTTTTCTTTGTCAGACTTTGCATGTCTGCCCATTTTTTTTTCATTTCCTCGGTTGTTCTGTTGACCATTGCAACAGCATTGACTCTATTAGAATATAAATATTTGCCTTAAGTACTTAAATATATGTTTTTATATATCAAATTTGTGCAGTTGTAGAGTGTATCTGTGTACACATATACATGTATTTGCACATTGTTTGTGCTTATAGCCTTATAGATAATGAATTACTATAGCTATATTCCACTGAGAGCAACTTAACAGCTATATACCTGGTATTAATCAGTACCCTGGGCTATCAATAAGGTCTACTGAGTGAAATATAACAGCTACATATTACTATTTTTGGCTATTGATACTGTCACTGAGAGAGCAACTTAACATCAATATTAGTACCCTAGGTTATTGATAGTCTTCTGAGAGCAACACAACAGCTATACATTAATGTAACTTGCCTATTGATAACTTTTCTGGTAAGAACATAACCATTGTACCTTAGTACAGTAAGCTATTCATATGTTCACCCAAAAACACCATATTGTGTTATGTATGATACCCTAGCTTATTGATATGGTCCTCTGAGAGAAAATTCATATCATCCAATGAGACCAACATGGCATTTCATAATAACATCTTAGGCAATGATACAGTTCACTAGGATTAACACAACAGTTTTCAATAAGTAATCTAGCCTTCCATCAAATGTTGTTGCAAAAGCTACCAGTTTTACAATAGTATGTAAGGCAATTGATACAGTCTAATGAGAGCAACACATTAGTTACACATTTGTTATACAATACGATTCACACTGTCCTTTCAGAGTAACATAACAGTAATACATCAGAGCCCTAAGCTATTGATATGGTCAACTGAGAGCAACACAACAGTTATTCTAAACAACCAAGGTCATTGGTATGGAATACTGAAAGCAACTGAGCAGTTGTACAATCCAGTTTTATAATAGTACTCATGGCAAATGATATGATGCAGTTGATACCAAGTATCCAATGCTATTGATACGGTCTACTAAGACCAACAAAACAGTCATACATAAGTACTCGACAAAATTCATACTTTCCACTGACAGCAATCCAACAACTATCATGGCTATGCACCTGTATCCTAAGCTATTGAAACTTTCAATATTAGAGCAACATTACCTTTGTTAATATGTACACTGGTCTATAGCTATATTCCACTGAGAGCAACTTAACAGCTATATACCTGGTATTAATCTGTACCCTGGGCTATCAATAAGGTCTACTGAGTGAAATATAACAGCTACATATTACTATTTTTGGCTATTGATACTGTCAATGAGAGTGCAACTTAACATCAATATTAGTACTCTAGGTTATTGATAGTCTTCTGAGAGCAACACAACAGCTATACATTAATGTAACTTGCCTATTGATAACTTTTCTGGTAAGAACATAACCATTGTACCTAAGTACAGTAAGCTATTCATATGTTCACCCAAAAACACCATATTATGTTATGTATGATACCATAGCTTATTGACATGGTCCTCTGAGAGAAAATTCATATCATCCAATGAGACCAACATGGCATTTCATAATAACATCTTAGGCAATGATACAGATCACTAGGATTAACACAACAGTTTTCAATAAGTAATCTAGCCTTCCATCAAATGTTATTGGAAAACCTACCAGTTTTACAATAGTATGTAAGACAATTGATAGTCTAATGAGAGCAACACATTAGTTACACATTTGTTATACAATACGATTCACACTGTTCTTTCAGTGTAACATAACAGTAATACATCAGAGCCCTAAGCTATTTTTATGGTCAACTGAGAGCAACACAACAGTTATTCTAAATAACCAAGGTCAGTCGTATGGAATACTGAAAGCAAATGAACATTTGTACAATCCAGTTTTATAATAGTACTCATGGCAAATGATATGATGCAGTTGATACCAAGTATCCAATGCTATTGATACGGTCTACTAAGACCAACAAAACAGTCATACATAAGTACTCGACAAAATTCATACTTTCCACTGACAGCAATCCCAACAACTATCATGGCTATGCACATGTATCCTAAGCTATTGAAACTTTCAATATTAGAGCAACATTACATTTATTAATATGTACACTGGTCTTTAGCTATATTCCACTGAGAGCAACTTAACAGCTATATACCTGGTATTAATCAGTACCCTGGGCTATCAATAAGGTCAACTGAGTGAAATATAACAGCTACATATTACTATTTTTGGCTATTGATACTGTCACTGAGAACAACTTAACATCAATATTAATACCCTAGGTTATTGATAGTCTTCTGAGAGCAACACAACAGCTATACATTAATATAACTTGCCTATTGATAACTTTTCTGGTAAGAACATAACCAGTGTACCTCAGTACAGTAAGCTATTCATATGTTCACCCAAGAACACCATATTATGTTATGCATGATACCCTAGCTTATTGATATGATCCTATGAGGGAAACATAATAATTGTACAATAGTACATTAGGCTATTGATGTGAATCACTAAGAACAACATTATTTCATTAGTATACCGGAAAATTCATATCATCCAATGAGACCAACATGGCATTTCATAATAACATCTGTTCACTAGGATTAACACAACAGTTTTCAACAAGTAATCTAGCCTTTGATCAAATGTTGTTGGAAAAGCTACCAGTTTTACATTAGTACTAAAGGCAATTGATACAGTCTAATGAGAGCGACACATTAGATACATATTTGTTACACAATACAATACACACTGTCCTTTGAGAGCAACATAACAGTAATACATCGGAACCCTAAGCTATTTTTATGGTCAACTGAGAGCAACACAACAGTTATTCTTAAGAACCAAAGCCATTGGTATGGTACACTGAAAGCAACTGAACAGTTGTACAACCCAGTTTTATAATAGTACTCAATGCAAATGATGATGCAGTTGATACCAAGTATCCAGTGCTATTGATACGGTCTACTAAGAGCAACAAAACAGTCATACATTAGTACTCGACACAATTCATACTTTCCACTGACAGCAACCCAACAGCTATGCACCTGTATCCTAAGCTATTGAAACTGTCAATATTGGAGCAACATTACATTCATTAATATGTACACTGGTCTAAAGCTATATTCCACTGAGAGCAACTTAACAGCTATATACCTGGTACTAATCAATTGGGCATAAAAAATACTTTGATAAGACCTCTGGAACAAACTAAGAGGTAAAAGGTCCTTTTTATTCAAACATTTAATGCCTTTTAGCAATAACTGTTATATGTGGAAAAGAAAAAAAATCCCCAGGGCAGAGAGTAAAAAATTATGAAAAAAATGTGCAAAATTGACACATTTCAAGCGAGATTTATGTTGAAAATTAACAAACTTTGAGATGACCCCCTAAAACAAAGACGTGGTATATGTAGCTAGTAGAAATTCAGATAAAAAGTTTCATTAAAAAAGCTAGGGCAGAACAAACTAGACCCGGCCTCGTTAAGTTGAGTGATTTTCCCATCGATTATAATAAAAGGGTACTTGAAGGGTTGTAATTTCTTACACCTTTACAAAGAAGTGAAATCATAAAAATAGGAAGTTGGACACTTTATAGTACCCCGGTCTCTATCGACTTAGGTAAGACCACAAATGAGCTAGACTGTGATGAAAACGTGGCATCAACGACACCTGTATTTTAACAGTTTAGTAAGACATACGCTTTTGGAACCCAAGATGGCCGATGATTATTTAAAAAAAATCCTCCCTAATCTTTTTTATTACCAATAAAAAAGGGGGAAAAAATGCTGCCCTCTCACATCTATTTCTAAGAAATTTGACCCGAGAACATTATTTCAACTTTATGTGGCCTTAGTTCATAAACTGAACTCTCAGCATATTATAAATGAAATAGAAATTACTGTTAAATGCTTTGAGACTAACTTGAGATCAGGAAAATAATGCCTTATTTGGTTTCTAAGAGAGAAAATTAAATATAAGCATACCCACCCCTAAAAACAAATGGGTTTCACATGTTGAAAAACAGACTCAACACCATCCAGGAAGTTGCATCATTATGCGCATCTAAAAAAAATATTTCCATTTAATTCAATGTGACAATTCCACTAAAGTAATAGTTTTACTAGCAAATGAGTCTAGAATCAATAATGTAGGCCTAAGATAAGATGCCATAAAGGGAAATGAGATATCTGTGATAATCCTTAGTGATACCCTCGCTCTTATGTGAAAATACATAACGGCAAAGTCGTTTAACAGGAGGTTGATGTTTGATTTGTAAAAAACCCCGAATCACACCATATAGCATGTCTAAACAAAGAGTGTGATAAAATTTCAAGCAGTTGCGATGAATAGTTGCTGAGAAATCTGTGACGACTATTTGTTTGAAAATTAAGGATACAAATGAATAAAGGCGTCATTTAACAAGAAATTGAAATCTTATTGGTACAAAAATGAATCCCACCAAAAGGCATGCCTAAACAAAGAGTGTGTTAAAATTTCAAGCATCTGCGATAAAAACAATTGTGATGGACATACACAGAGAAGGACAGACAGACACACAACGGTAAACAGTTTACCCCTCTCCTTTCGAGCGGGGGTATAAAAAGAAATTGTGACTATATACACATATATGGAATGACTAATAACTACAATTAACTAAGTTTATTTTGATTGTCTATTTCCTTGCTAAATACCTTTAAGAAGTCAACTAAAATTTCATGAAATTAAATGAAATTTGCAGAAAATATTTATCAGTTATTTTTAAATCTCTCATACTGTAAATTCCTTATTTTACGCAAGTACTTAATTCCGCAATTCAACTGTTTATTAAATCGTGAGAATATGAAATTGCGAACAGCGAATTTGTATCCTGATTTCTAATTATCTACATTCATCTGGAAAAAAAGGCGAAATTTTAAATTCTGCGAGATGTGCTCCTCGCGATTTTATGTGGATATTAATTCCTCGCATTTAATTAGGAATTTACAGTATGCTAGTGTATAGAAATCTACTTCTGGCTTTAAGGGATGAAAAAGTATTCTGATCTACTCTTAAGATATTGCTGAATTCTGGAGTAAATGTTTTTTAAAACTCATCTACTGTTTAGTAAATAATATTAATGCTCAATAAAATTTAATCAGTGAAATGTTGAAAAAAAAATAAAATTAAATGAAACCTGAAATGTTTGAACTTATGTGTACCAATTCAACTTTTAAAATTAATTAATAGAATTAATTAACTATGAAATAAGAAGTTTACTACAGGAATTAAATAGCAAAAAGTTAATAATTTCAATTCTAAGACAAAGTCAGGGACTGCAAAAAAAAAAATGGTGCCAGAAGAGACTTCCATAATGTACCTGGGAGCTTTGATAATGGTGGTCACTGATTAATGGCTAGTGATTAAGATAACGAGTTCTTTAGCAAAGGGAGTGATGAGGCTTTTTCATCAGTCATCAAAGAATGGAGTTTCTCTTAGAAGACATGGCAGCTCTAAAATAAATAAACAGGATGAAAGTTTACAAAATACATACCTGTTAACCTTTCACTGCTGCTATGTGGGAAAAGATTTTGTGTAAACGACGATTTTGCCCATGAAATGCAAATAGGGACCAAAGTGGTTGTATCAACAGCAGTACAAAACATAGAGCTCACCCAGATGAGGCATCACCTTTACGAGATCACTCTCATCATATTTTATGAAAATCATAGTTTTTAATCTTTATTATTATATCATATATTAATGTGTGGTTTGACACAATATCATATTATTATACCTTCATATATTATTTTATAAATAATATTTATAAAACTTCATATTTCCCTTCCATAGTCATATTTTTTTTTTATCATATTCAACCCCTTTGGAGGCCTTGTGCACTTTCCTGCAAGAGTTGTCATTCATTTAAAGAAAACTCCAGAGAGTAGCAGACATCATTATCTACGAGGACTGTTCGGAAATTTTTGAGATATTCACTCTTATTCCTTTGGAAAAATAGATAAACACTTGAAAATTCACCAGAATGTAAACCAGGATAAAATTCATTAATGTGAAAATTTTCTAGTCCATGAAATCATTTTATCATCTTGGGTAAGCTTACAAACTTGCCTTTGTCCAGTGACCCGGAGCAACCGCAAACTAACAGCAACATCATTTAAACATATCCTCTTCCTCCTTTATTTTAAATACCTTACAAACCAATAGTAAACATAACATATTCTTTATTTTGCATTGAATTTTTTCATTGAAACTAGCCTTGCATTTTTTCTCCATTCTTGAATTTTTTGTAAACAAACTTGAGTTATTGGTACCCAAAAGTAAAATTACTGTGAAGCATATCTTACAGTCAATCTGTACATATTTTATAACAGTTGACATAAGTTGGTGTGTTATAAGTACTTGTTATTAAGCCCCTATGTTTTAATTGTAGTTAAACAATTGGTCAAAATGCCTGATAAACTAAAGCTCTTCACCCTTTCCATCATATAGTTTTTGTTTAAGCAGTTGCTTTGACTGTAAAGGTGTTCTTCTGATATTCTAACAAATTTGATATATATATTTGCTGTGCCACCTTGATGTAATTTGATATACCGTTGAAGTCAGATTTCTCAAGCTAGGTAAACTACATATGCTATCTCCGCATTTCAACCCGAACACAAGTGAAACTTGCACAAAATTTCCGGTGTATTGCGATATTCGACAAAAAATATCGTATCGCGATACATTTTTTCAATATTGGTACACCAGTTGAATTGATCAGGCTCGAAATTTCGTTAAGGACTCGATCAATTCAAAATTCTGTTTGAATTAAAAATGACTAATGCATTTGTACGTTACAAACACGAAAGAAAAGTCGGTGGTTTTGATATAGTGACTGCTAGAAGAGCTTACCGAAAGCCAAAACATGTTGACATGCTGATATTCTTAATAATTTGAAGAAGGCCCTGTTGCAGTTGTAATTATATCTCCCTGCAGGTTGATACAATCAGTCAAAACATTCATTTCATACAGTAACTGTAAATTCATTTATTGTTGTGCATGTTTTATTTTCTTTTTCCACAAGATCAGTGGACTGCCTAAAATGCATTGTACCAAATATACCTAATATTAACTGACTACCTGTGTCTAGTTTTGCTAGATGATAAATCATCTAATTTTTCAAGGTTTTTTTTTTTTAAACAGTTTATAAATTAACAAAAAAATGTTTTATTCTTTTACTTAATATGTTAGACTTAAATTGCAAATGAATTATGTATATAAATCTATCAATTACAGTCTATTAACATTTTTAAAAAATTCAAATTTTGATTAAAAAAATATTTCAATACACATCGTAATACATTCTAAAATATTGCAATACTTCACCATACAAATTTTCCCATCAATTCCCAGCCCTACCTCCTCATGATTATGATGCCGATTTTCTTACTCCCACTGTATCAAGAATTCATTGCCTGAAAAATAAAATGGGGTAAAGCATAATACGCAGCCCCACTTTTAATCTAAAAAATAAAGCTGAAAAAATGTGTATTTATTTTTAACAAAACTTTACGGTATAAACTGAAATGAGTTGCTAGTTTGGATTATATTCACTGTTGTTTAAATCAAAAGCACTGACAGGAAAATTGATTCTGAGATACAAAACCAAAATCAAATATAGTCCAAAATCAAAACTGTAGGCCTAAAATAAGGTGCCAAAAAAGGAAGAAAGAAAAGAAATTGTCTTTTATATGGAACTACAATTGACTATGTTCAGTTTGATTGGCTATTTCCTTATGTAAGACATTTAAAACAACTAAAAGTTCATAATATTTAATGAAATTTGCAGAAAATGTCTAGTAGTTATTTATCTCTCATATTATTTAGGTGTATGGAAATCTACTTTTGACCCTAAGGGATTAAAAAGTTTGAGATAACTCTTCTCAACAGATTGCTGAATTCTTGACAAATTTCTGTTTAAAAAATTCATCTACATGTAGTTCATAATTTAAACATATTAGGTAATCACAGATTACAAAGCTCACCGAGACGAGGCATCAACTTTATGAGGCATCACCTTTATGAGACCATCTTTATCATATTATATGAAAATCATATTTTATGATCTTGGATATTCATGGATTCTGTTTTGACACAAATTTGTATATCTTATGTCAAAAAATTGTATGATAATCATATGTTCCTTTCATACAGTATTATAAGATACAATGTTTATCAAAATAATAACATAAAATATAATATTGCATCCTATGATACTTACAATATATATCAACTAATACAATAATTATATAAGACTGTAATAAATAATGATGCAGTATGATATTGTTACATATAATATATTGTATTGTGTTATACATTATTGTATTTAATCACATAATACGTAATATCTAATATATAATACAATATAGTATTATATGATACTATATCATATCACATAATACATCACAATATTGTAACATATATTATATTGTATAATATAGTATAGTATTGTATCGCATGACATTGTATCCTATTTGATACATAATATGATATTGAATCATATGATACAATATAATCTGATAAAACATTGTATCACATCATATGATACAATATCATCTGATATTGTAATATATTTGAGAAATAAAGTACAAGTTTTCTTGAATGTTGCAGAATAACCTCCTCGGTCTCAAAATGTTGTTTAGAAATATAAAAGCCAAGGCAAAGCCGAGGAATATAAAAACCGAGGCGAAGCCGAGGCTTTTATATTTCTAAACAACATTTCAAGACCTAGGAGGATATTCTGCAACATTCATGATAACAAGAACTTTAATTATTTCTATTCTACTAACAGCTTCAACTATCAGCTGATCGGTTTATCTATAGAGAGAGGAGGAAGTACATAGTTTCAAGCAAGATGAATCTGATTGGTTGAGATGGCTGTTCCGCGTAACCCCAAAGGTTTTGTTAGTAATGACTTGTTTGTACATCGGCATGTTTGTTTACAAGTACATCGATTGCAGACTATCGATGGTAATCGATATGCAGACGATTTATTTTTCGATGAATGAAATACACACTTAAATTATTTATGAATTTTTTTTTATTAATTTAGATTAATAAATTCGATTATTAACGTATTAATTTGTTTCTTTTTATTTTGACGAACAAGCAATGAAAATGTGTTGGGGGAGGGTCTTGGAACAGCCCCGATTAGCTCTTTGAAATAAACAATTAAAGGGAATACACATCGCTTTTAAGGACCCTAACCCGTGTTATCACGGAGAATTATGTCCGCGGCATCTCTTTGATCTCCACAGTAACTGTAGTAAAATATTAATATTATATTATACAATTATATCATATTATACAATATTGTATTATT
>WFKH01011925.1:31377559-31394963 GCA_016163765.1 Magallana hongkongensis | reverse complement strand
TGCATGTCCGACAACTTACTTGTCAACGGAGAGTTATAAATGCAAGTTAATATAATCTATTTTTTATGGGAAAGCAATTAAAGGTTTTTGATTTTATTAAGTTTTATAAATATCACAATCTATTGCAATAGAAATCAGATTTGTAAAACAAGTTTCATTTGAAATATATATATATAACAAACTATTCATCCAGATCAAGAGTGTTACGTCATGAAGTCGAAAAAGATGCTAGAATCTCAAGGGGCAACTGAGTCAGCTATTATTAGCCTTACAGCTTCTAATCATAATATGTCGTCTTTAGCAACAGCTCCGAGTCAAGAATTAGATTATACTCACACTAATTCAGAAAATACCCCCAGTTCTCTGTGAGTATATACTGTATAATGTCAATGTAAAGAAACAACGGTAATTTATTTATATTGATGTCGATTTTTTTTTTCGGTTAGTTATAACATTACATCTCGTGTTTAATTGTATCAGAATTGTATTTGATATTTATCATATTTCATGCAGAATTATCAGTGTTGTCTGCGTCGTCGTTGGATTCCCTGTATTAGCTATTGTCGCACTCGTAGTTAACAAATCGAGGAAGAACTTGCCCTGCTCAATAATATGCCGTAAGTCGAATTTTACAGTATTCTAATGAATATAAAACTAGTATTGTAAGAAGAACATTGAATTTAACTTCTATAACCGGTTTACATATAGTAATGCGTTTTCTTTACAGGACCAACTATTGAAGAGAATAGGGCGCGATCTGGTAAGAAAAACGTAACTTCATTTGTGTATGTATGTGTTTGAACAAATATCGATAAAATGTATATTGTATTTTTATATTTAAAATATAAACGGAATCTATGTATATCCCTCTTTCTAGAGGAATACTCGACATCAGAAACGATGGATTCATTTGATGAAGAAAAGGAAAAGCTTACACTGTACAACACTTATTTCGAATAACCAAGGATTATGCTAATCTAATGAAACCAAAGATAGAGAAACATTTTAAAACATCAATAAGCTGACATACATTTTTAAATAATACGTTATGTAATGTACATCGCTGAAATTGATTTTAATTTGTTATGTTTCTTACATTTTTGATATACATATAGTTGTGAATAATATATATGAAAAAATGCTCAATATTGTCGTAAATATTTGCTTGATTACAGCAAATATCTTGATGTATACGTTTGTTTAAAAAATCTGTAAACGAAATAAATACATGTAATGTGAAAACTAAATGTATTACATGAATATGAATTATCATTTATAATATAAGTTCCATAACTATGATTTAAACAGGAAACTGCTTTCAAAATAGCATTATATCATGCATGATTTCAGTATTGTGTTATCCGCTTTGGTCAATCTCATAAACTGTTATATCCGTATAAGGCATCTGGCAAATTTCAATATATGCGCACAGATCACGCCGCTCGTTTTTGTGTAAACTAGAGAGTAAGAACTTCATGCAAATGTCCAATTACATGTTTAGTACTTACAAATTATTTTGACGCATTGGTCTTGAGATACAAACTAGTAAACAGTTTCAAAATGAATTAGATAATGTTTTCTTTATATGTGAATGAATTTCTTTCGGAATTTGTACTACATGTATGTCTTAACAACTGTACTTCCTCCCCCCCCCCCCCCCCCCCCCCATTTATACTTTATGCATTTTTAAATTTGAATATATCTTCTTAAATATACTCACAATTTTTTATGACAATTACACAAAATTTAGTCATCCACTAATTTCATCAATTGCGACCCTATTACGCAAATTCTAATATAATGGCTTTGTATTCCACAAGACATATGATTATATAGCAAATGCGCTATTTTTAATCGAGAAGAAGCAAATAAAATGAAAACATGTTGTTGTTTTTTTATAGTAAATTGGCACCATGAATATCGACTTAAAACAATACTGACAATCAAATAAATCAAATTAATTTTTAAAAAGAACCTATATTTATCATATACAATAAATTGTTTTGCGATGATTGTCATTTTCAATAGCATGTACGTACAACCATACTTAAAGTTTCCTGACGTACAAAATAATTAACATCAGCATTTATTTATTGACATAAGGGACCCAATCTTACATGTATACTATGAATGTATAACTTAGTCTTACTGAATTATATTACATGTATAAAGATGAGTCATATCTATGGCACATGGATAATTCTGAAAACAGATAAGTTCTAGGGTTATTTTTCTTTTGACAAAAGTAAACATAAATAAGGTATATAATGTATTATTTAATTCAAAAGTTATCAGATAAGGTAAGTTGAGTAAGTGTAGTTTTTTTTTTGTTGCATGTCATTAATTTCATAACTTTTTAAATTCGAATTTACTGTGTAAGATGACATCATATTTCGGTTCTTCGAATTTATATATTTAATGACAAAAACACCTAACCAACAAAGTAGAAAATGCAAGACCTTTAGTTACCATTATTACCCTTGAGTAAGTTTCTGTTGGTGTTTAAAGAATGCGGTGGACAGAATATTTCAAAATTGTTTGTATATTATCAGATAAAACCATTTTAATCATAAATGATATAAAATATTGCAGATGCGAAACCATTGCGTAATAATAATTTAAAACGATGAAATACATTCCTGAAGATTTATAAAAGCATCCTTAACATTTAATTTCAAATCAAATAATATTTGATAAATGATTCTTCTATAACAAGAATACTACAGATTAAGATTATCTCAATTATGTGTAAATTGGAGAATAAGATTTTCTAAGATTGATCATTTTGTTACCATATGACTATATTGACCAAACCCTATAGCATGAACACCTGACCAAGGGACCATGAATTTCAGAATTAATATTTAGTTAGAAGGCTTTGTGGACATCATAACTTTCTCAAATATATATGGTAGTAGAGTAAGAAATTTTTATAAGATTTAATTCATTTTCACTATATGTTTATATTGGTCCCGTTTCAAAACGCACTTTGAAAAAAAAACTTTTAGCAAAAATCGAAGTTCGTTAAATTTGAGACTTTAAACCCCTGTCACACCGGAACTGCGTCCACATGGCGATCCTGCTGCGTCCTTGGATAATGTAAAACACCAAGGTACACGCAGTAGAGTCTCCTACAGCGCCGTAATAACGCAACGGCATCTTCATTTGTCGCGGTGGGATCGCCTAGAACATTATAGAACGCCATTCGACGGCGAGCACTTTGAACATGCACAAAGTACACGCCGTAGCTCTGCGTTCTGATAAACACGCCGTAGAAACGGAGTGAGGTCGCCGTGACAGCGCCGTATGGTCTTTAACAACGCCACGAGAGCTCCGTTGGTGCGCTCAAGGAACACAGCTAATCGCAGTGTAGACGTAGTGATAAGTCGATTGCGCTTGCACAGAGACCTCTCGGAGTCCTTTGTGATGTCACTGCGTCTCTATCGCGCTCTCACTGCGCATCCACAGCGTTTGAAAGAGTTGTTTTTCATTTGGCTGCGTTCACACAGCGACCCCAAAGAGCTGTTGCTTCGTTCATCGCGCTCTCTTGACGTTTTTTCTGCGTTCATTGGCGTTTATTCTGCACTTTTACGGCGTTTCTGGTGCGTTGTCAGCCAGACCACGAAAACTCGAACTATGGCTTTTGTACAATAGCAAGCGATTAATATTTTCAAACTTGATGTGGATGACTAATCAAAAAGTAGCATTTGCTAATATTCCAAGACCTATAAAAGGACGTGGATGGAATTCATGCCATTTTGTTCTTATGTTTTTACATGTTTTCTTTGTTTTCTAATAACTAATAACGGCTTTTTGTAGACCTGTAGACATTCTTATTTTTAGGATCTTCCGTTTCCAACGGAAGACCCTCTTGTTATGCTATTGTTTCTTTTTGTTTACATTTTCTTTTTTTTCTGACTCCTTTTCGGCTTCATAACTCAAACAGTTTTCAACCTATTTTAATGAAACTTTCAGGGATTGTTGCACGTTAACGTCCCTCAAAGATGTTAAAGTTTTAAATACAACGTCACTTCTGTTTTGACGTTACGTCATTTTTAACATTTTTTATAAAGTCATTTTGTCCGGGGCTTTTCTCAAAAATGCTTTAAGATAGAGGCTTGAAATTTTCCGTGATTATGATTTTGTCTTTTGACCTCTGTAATAAGGCTGGAAATGAAAATATCTTACTTCCGGTCGAAACCGAAAGTAAATCAATTTTTTTCGAAAAATTATATGTTTTTATCAAATCAAAAACGTATACAAGTTTTGTAGGGAACATTCGGTTGAATCTAACAGTAAAATTCGTTTTTAAGGAGGCCGACTTTAGTTTGCATTGCGCATGTTTTTGCGCATTCTAATATAATACAGTTGATTTATACTTCTTATGAAATTTTTTCGATATCATTTATAAAATTGAACACAATAAACAAAATACAGATAAAAATATTTAGATTTTTTAAGGAAATTTTTATTTTTAAAACGATTTTTACGTTGTGCGGTAGGGGAGCATTGCCATTGCACTTTTATGACGTTATGATAAAATGAAGCTTTGTAGGAGTACGTTATAAGAAATAACATAAAAGAAAAAGTAAAAATTGTACGCTGTTGAAATTTTATATACAGAGTGATGCTATCCTCGAGGACATTTTCCTTATTTTTTGAATGAATCCATTATACCAATCATCATTCGTGATGATACAAATAATATAGCAAAATTTGGTGCATTTTAATATTTTGAGATGGCCCCCACTAAAAACCAGACGGTAGAATTTTGTGTTTTTTACGTATAAGGTAGGAAATGATATTACTAATCATATATAACAATTTGAGAAAAAAAGCTATTGTAGTATTTTTTTTAAACTGCTTTGATGTGCGGAAAATGACAGTTTCCTATATATTCCTATAGTAAATGTACCTCTATTTTGAGATGGTCCCTAAAAAGAACCAGACGGTCGATTTTCATGAACCTTCGCAAATAAACTAGAATTGGTTTAAATTACATATGGTTAAAAAATAAAGAGTTTTGCTATTGTAGTTTTTCCGCAAAAAAACCCAAATCGGCCTCCTTAAATCGGGTCACGCATTTCAGAGATATTAGGGTTCAAAGATTGATTTTTCCGGAAATTTTGATTCCGCAGAAAATAAGGAAAATAGTCTTAAATTTAAAGTCAAATTCACTCGTACCAAAACTAGTACGATAATTGCATGCGGGTAATAAAACCGAACTTTGTGTTATTAAATAGTTAATCAGAGTGTGCATTGAAACGATATCGTTAATTTGATGGATTACTATGAGCCGGTCGTTAAATATGTGATACTGGTTTTGATAATAGTGATTTGTATACCGGAATCATAACCCGAATTAAGCTGGTGGAACACACTGTTCCCGATTTTAATAGCGAAAAGCTATTAAAAATCATTAGTTAAGAAAGACTTTGCTGAGATATGATAAAAGCGAAATGAATTTGCAATATTAGCCAGGCCTATTTGTCACAGACTGTTGTTGAATATAATCGAACATCACGCACGTACCCTGATATTGGATCATTGAATGAAGAGTTTGTAAATATTTCAATATACCTAGGCCTGTTTATTCTAATTTTTACTTGCAAAATAAATGCAAAAGTGCAAGTTATACGTGTTAATTTTTACTAAGCATATCAAGCACAAACATGTTTGTTTTAATCGAAATAAGTATTGTACGATCCGCCACGTGAACATGGTGAACGCGTCTTGTTTTGATTGCGAACAGCTGGCAGCGAAGTGTCGACATTTTCATATGATGCATGGCTTGCAAAACTTCGATAGTGGAAAAAGAATCTCAACTATCGTTTGAGAAATTATAAAGGTATGTTGTTATATAGGATATGTCTTGTTGACTTTTTCTTTTCAAAATAATTGCACTTTTTAGTATAACCCGAGATTTCTCTGACTCTAAAATCGGAGTTATGTCAAAGACACGATGTAGTATCGATATCGACGATATTGTATCGATATCGATTCCCTAATTTCAATATTATAGAACATTAAATACATATCGGTACTAAGCATTTTATACATTCTGTCGATATCGCATCAAAATCTTTCACCTTCTTTAAACACCATAGTTATGACGACTTTATTTTGCATAGGTTCATGCTAAGACATTTCCCATTTAAGTATCCGTATCGATTCGCATAAGTGCACAACTACAGCTGTCCATATTCAACGTCGATATCAACAATATCGTATCGATACCGATTTTCGTTTGTACACAACTGAAACTGTCCATATTTCTTGTCGATATCGACGATATCGTATCGTTATCGAATCGCATATGTACACAACTACAGCTGTCCATATTTAACGTCGATATCGTCGATATCGTCGATATCGACGATATCGTAACGATATCGAATCGCATATGTACAGAACTAAAACTGTTAATATTTAACGTCCATTGAGTTTCCATCGATACTGAGTTTCCTTTGTTCACATCTGAAGCTGTCCATATTTCATGTTGATATCGTCGATATCGACGATATCGTATCGATATCGATTTGCATATGTACTTAACTACAACTGACTGTATTTTGAGGTCGATATCGATTCGCATATGTGCACAACGTAATCAAGTACTTTTGAAAACTGTACCATGCTTATCTTAAGTTTTGTTTATATAAATCGCATTTATATCATTTTACAATGGTTAAATACCACCATTCAGACGTTCTTATTGCTATTATCTTAACTTGGTGTTGATATCGACGATGTTATATTGATATCTTGATAAGTTATGAACTTATGTTTCAAAATAACAATATTGATATTGATCAAATTGTATTACCGATGGACTCAAAGGAATTCATAAGAGTCAATAATGAGATTGATATTATTATTTTTATTGATATTGTTATATTAGTTCTATGCAGTAACCCAGATAGCAAGCTGACGTTGGGCCAACGCAAACCCAACGGTGGAAATTGCGTTGGCCCATTGTCAGTTTTCACCATTTACCCAACGTCGTCTTGCTCATCGGCCCTACGTTCAACCAACAGGTTGGCCTGATGTTAGCCCAACGTTAAACAGTTGGTAATCTGACATTGGCTCAACATTGGCCCTACGTATGGAGTTCTGACCAATGTTGACCCAACGTTGGTCCGGTGTTGGTAGCGCAATAACAACAATGGCCCAACATTGGTCCAACAGTAAATAAACTTGTTGGTTCTATGCATGTTGGGCCAATGATATACTGATGATCCTATGGTTGACATAAATACAAATTCAATAAAGAACAGTTTTAATTTTTTTGACATCCTCATACGCAGAATATAAGTTTTTAAATGAATAAAGTTCACATAAAAAATTAATCTGAAGAAAAAAAAGTTCAACTGAGTGTCAGTAATCATCAGTGTCCTCCTCATCCAGTTCTTTAGCGTTTCAAATCGTTTTTCTTCTTGTTTTTCAGTTTCTTTTTGCCTTTTCCTCTCCAGCTCTCCTCTCTGTGTTCTATTCATCCATCCCTGCCCCTGCATACTGGAACCAGTCTATTGCTATGGCTGTAATTTCCACATCTGTGGAATTGGATCATACTGGGTTTTTTTCTTATTATGTTATTAAAAATTATTCTTAAATTGAGATTTCACAAAGTAGTGCATGTACAGATGAACTTCAATATCTCAAATACTAATAACAGTAAAGTTGAAATGACAAAGTGATTTGGAAGTTTCAACCCCTTATTCTTTAAGTATTAACCCTAGATATCTCAAGTAATTGGACATTTCAATATACGCGCTTATTCTTAATATAAGCAAAACAAACAAAGCAACAATACATGTACCTTTTTCTCATCAATAACACAGGGACTGGTAGTTTATTCTATCTTTATTTCCTCCCATATGAGATTGTATGGAGAATAACATTTTAACACAAATTATAAATAGAGCACATGAGTGACAAAGTTAATAGAATATATAGTTAATACAAATAAATATGTACATTGCTATTGCTGGCGAGGACATATTTCTCCTGATTAAGTAGTATGATAAGTTTATTGAGTAGTGTCAATTCTAATATGCATTCTGCACAAAAAGAAAATAATGAAGATTTTGAATCGCGTATTAAATATAACTTCAGTGTTATGTGATCTACTTTAAAATTAAAACAACTGTATTAAAGAAAACAACTACAATGGTACTTACATTTCTAAGAACAATGGCTAAAATAATCCTTTATCTTTCTTCTGTTCACTGTATAGCGACCATTCACATGTGTGTTTTATTCAGAAGTGCTCAGTAATTAAAGATGAAATGCGAGAGTTTGCGAAGCATCTTTCATAACGGAGCTGATCTGGAAGTCCATTTCATAGGAAACTGGCCAGTCACCTGCTGAGCCAGTGAATTTCACCACTGACCTAACTATTTGGAGCTCTAAAATGCAGCACTTTAAAACCATGATGCTAAACTAGAGCAGAGCTCGTGGCAAAGCCACGAGTAGGTCTTCCGTTGTTGCTGCGAGTTAAAAATATATATGATTTGGTGTCAAACGATTATAATGACTAAACTTTCAGTTCTGTTTTCGTTTTAAAAACGTGTTGTGACTGAAAGCTTGTATGAAAACGTGTTTTGAAAAAGATGGGAAGAAAGTGCTTTAGGAAAACTATTTGTCGAACACAGTTTGTGTAATCGTTTAAGAAACTCTATAAACAATATGAAGTTTATTGGAAGCAAAATTTTTAAAGGATAGCAAGCATTGTTATATAAATGTACTCGTGATTCATGTCGGGAATTGTATTTTAAAAAATACGAACCCGTCTACAAAACACGAAACTGTTTCTTTTAGATAATTTCTGTATTTTAATCTTTCTAAAATTTTGAAGACTAAGTGCAAGTTTGAAATTGTTAAGTGCTGTCAAAATTTAGTTATTAGTCAAAATTGATGGCATCTCTGAACATTTCTACAAAGAAGTGTGTGTCCTCTGATATTATCTAATGATACGTGTAGAATTGGGCATTCAAAATAATAATCACCTATCAAAGATCAGCGGGAGAATTTATGCAAAAGTGAGCGTCGAAATGTTTACAACAGATGGTGCTATTTCATAGAGACACCGTTATGTAACATGAAATTAAATAATCTTATTTACGGAAATGAATAATACTTCTCTTGTTGATGCAATTATATGCAAAATCCCTATTTTTAAGTCAGTTTTTTTTCTCCTTTATCAGTTCAAATTCTCTCTGAGAAAGTTTACTTAATATGTATTTTGAAGAAGAAAAAAACCGGGAGAAAATTCTATAAAATAGGCGGAAAATCGGTTTTTATTTTCAATTAATTTAAATAAATGTGCATTTCCGCTAGCCAAAGGTTTCTGATCCGCACCACTCCTCACTAACCTTTGGCAAATCGTGCTATCAAAAGTCGGGACTTTTTCGTCACGTGACTCCCAGCCTACTTATAAATCGTACAAATGATGAAAGATACCGTACTTTAAACGCTACTGGTGCATTAATGACAGCCTCCAAAGACATTAATATTGACAAGTTGAAAGAACGTTTTAATGTCCAGTGTTTTCAATTAATAGGAATATTGTTAAATATTACATACATATATAATAGATCGAATTCATTTGAAGGTTGTAAGACTGGGAGAGGTAAATCCTTGAAAGTTAATCTATGAGTGCATGTCTCTTTTTTATACACAGATTACGTGGAACTTGTAATTGCATCATTGCAAGTTACAACTAGAAAAATTAGTGTTTTGAGCTATGCGTGTTAGAGACACTCGTGAGTAAACAGTATGAAAACATTGTTAATTACATCAGATGTGTTTTGCATATTTTTGATTGGTCGAACGGTTTCAGTAAACCCCAATCAAATTCCAGGGGAAAATCCAAACTTTTGATAGCACGATATGCCAAGGGTACGTGAGGAACGGTGCGGATTAGAAACCCTTGGCTAGCGAAACTGATAAATGTGCCAAAGGGGCATACATGTATTCGTTCGGATTTTTTGGGGTACCATTTACATAAAGTAAATTCGACGCACGTTCCATGTTTTTTTGTTTAATGCTTTCCTGTTTTATCATAAATATATATTAAGAAATTAAAGTTCCATAACAATCTAAAATGTGCAGATTTAAAGAGGGTGAAGTGTTTGTTACATGAATTCATGTTTGTATCCTTGGGTTTAGCATTGTTTAGGATTATGTAAATTAACCGCTCCAACTTAACACTTGCAGTACTTTGATTATTTCTTTGGCGACCGACTGCGTTGTATTTCCCGAGAGCAAATTTTATTTCAGATTTTTTACTTAAAACTTTTAAGTTATAATATCTAATGTACTATTCTGTTCATAACCATGGAAGTTTGGCGTGTTCACCAGGTTAATGATTATTTCTTTGGCGACCGACTGCGTTGTATTTCCCGAGAGCAAATTTTATTTCAGATTTTTTACTTAAAACTTTTAAGTTATAATATCTAATTACAGCATTATTGTAAAAAATAGCATTTATGTAATTTGTGATATGATATATCTATACCAGTACCAAAAGTAATAGTTTAGTCTAAATATTATGGTTATCCAAATTCTTGAGTATTTTTGAGTATTTAGCTGATCGTCTTCATTGTCTGCATCAGCCAATCAGAGTACAGCGTTTTTAGTCGCGCGATGTTTTGACTACGTCATCTTAACTGTCAACTTTGTTAGAGGCGATTGTATCTCTAGTGATTATTTCCCCGAGGTAGGCTCCGTCCAGACAATGGCGATAGATGTTTGTATAATCGGACATTCGTTCATTCGCCGTTTACAGGAATATTCGGTTAGTGATGTTACACTGCATAACTTAAAACTCGACCAGAAATTTTTCAATGTGTACTTCCGAGCGAAGGGAGGTCTTACTTTCAAACGACTCTCACGATCTACGGAATTTCTGAATTTCCTCAAACCTCCCGCTGTGTGTTTCATCCAGTTAGGTGAAAATGACTTGTGCCATACGGATCCACAAAAAGTGACTAACGACATTCTATCATATGCGGAATACCTCAAGGAGGGGGTTGGTATCCCCACAGTTATCATAGCGCAACTACTTAGACGACAACCATGGGCCTCTCGGACATCCTTCAATGATGATGTCGTGACTGTTAACAAGCAGCTCAAGGCAGAGACTGAAAAGCTTCAAGGAATTCATTTTTGGTCTCATCGTGGTTTCTGGGCGGACCTGGCCTACCTGGGGAGAGATGGTGTACACATTGAATTTGGTTCCCGTCACATGAAGAAATACCTTCACAACATCAGAATAGCTGTCCTACAACATTCAAGATAAGCAGTCTGGCATATTTTTATTATTCCATGAGTCAAAAATGCTATTCATTCATAGTTTTTAAAACATTCATAGGAATTTGTAGGTGTATATATGTCTGTTAAAGCTGCAGAGTCAAAAACATATTCCTGTGGAAAAAATTGCAATCTCATGGTTATTTTATTTATTTTTCAAATTAATACAACTATGCTCATGCTTAGTCATATGCAGAGCCCCTGTAATATATTTTCTCTTTCCACATGCACTGATTCATGTGTACTATTTTTCTGGGTCACATATAGAGTCTTGTGTATTTTTTTTTTCTTGTGCACTTGTAGAGTCATGTGTACTATTTTGCTGGTTCACATGCAGAGTCATGTGTACTATTTTTCTGGTTCACTTGCAGAGTCATGTGTACTATTTGGCTGGTTCGCATGCAGAGTCATGTGTATTATTTTGTTGATCGATTCACATGCAGAGTCGTGTGTACTATTTGTCTGGTTCACATGCAGAGTCGTGTGTACTATTTGTCTGGTTCATGCAGAGTCATGTGTACCATATTTCTGTTCCACATGCAGAGTCGTGTGTACTAATTTTGTTTCACATGCAGTCATGTGCACTCTTTTTCTGGTCCACAAGCAGAGTCATGTGTACTGTTTTTTCTGATTCACATGCAGAGTCATGTGTACTATTTTTCTGGTTCATAATTGCAGAGTCAGGTGTACATGCAGAGCTTATGCTCATGCAGATTCATGAATACATGTTTAATGTGTATATATTGTTACATGTATGTAGTCTTACATGTGAGTCTATAATTAAAGATATACACTGTTTTGGTGTAAGTCTTGATTTGAATATTTTTATGTTGTTTATTTGTGTGTCAAAGTAATGAATTAAATAATAATTACTTAACTATGTGCTCCTATCTGCATGATTGGAGTGTAAATTTGTACACTCAAGAGATGTATTAATTTTACATTTGGTACAGTTAGAAACTTGATTTTAACAGTTTTAACTATCTTGTAGGCGCAACCATGCCAAAACGCAAAAATCCTGTGGAGACAATTGAAAGCACTAGACCAAAACATAAACCCCAGCCTGAAGCAATCGACTACCAAAGACTGGCGCAAGAAATTATTAAGCTGCAAAAACCTAACTCCGATGCATCAATTAGTACAGTGGTACCCCTAGAAAATGCTGCATCTGCTACATGTGCAAACACCGTCAATGAGTTACCTGCACCAACGATTGCTTCTTCCTCTACGCAAGATAACCCTATATTGGCAGTAGTATCTCAACTCTTAGAAAACACAGGTGAGCCAGTATGCACAAACAAAGGTTTCTACAATTCTGATAATCTTATCTCTGTAACAAAGGGAATTCCTCTTGGTGCAACAATACCACAAAAGATAAAGGCAAAAATTTGGTCAAATGAATTTTTTGATTTAAGAGTATTGTTGTCGCACCAAGATGAAGAACCTCTTACACTGTGCATTACTCCGGGGGTCATTAATGTGCAGCATAGTTTAAAATCAAAAAACCCCATGTTCATCAGTCAGTGGACTGATGCCTTTCTGATCTTTATTAACAGTTGAATTCAAAAACACCCATCAGAAACTCCCCATTTACTAAAATACATGAGCTTTATTAGAGAAATGCAAAGACTGCATGGTGATGTTTCTTGGAGAACATATGACGAATCTTTCAGAAAGCTTAGGGAGTCTTTGGCTGAAGATTGGCAAAAACCTATTGAAGAATTAAGAGGTAAATGTATTGCCTTGTCCAACAAACAGAATTTTGGGCAGCCCTTTCGTAGTAAACAATCGGGCAAAGTCCGTTTCTGCTTTGCCTACAATCATGGAGGAAAATGCAAACACTTTCCCTGCCCATACTCCCATTCCTGCCAATTGTGCAATGGTAACCACCCAAAGCACAAATGCTCATCCTTTACCCAGCGAACCCGGGAGGCTAGAAATACCAACTCCAGTAAAGTGGGACAAACTAAATAAAGAATTAGAAGGGTATGATCAAGATCTAAGATCTTACTCAGTTAATGGGTTTAAGAATGGTTTTTCCATAGGTTGTGTTTCTACGCCCAATGCACCCTTTTCTAAAAATCATAATTCTGCTTTGAAACATAGTAATGTTATTCAGGATCGTATACGCAAAAGTTTATCTCTTAAGAGAATTGCCGGACCCTATTCAACTCCACCATATTCTCCATTTGTCTCATCTCCTCTAGGCGTAGTTCCTAAATCAGAACCAGGAAAATTTAGAATTATTCATGATCTTTCCTACCCAAAAGAGAATTCAGTCAACAGTAATATACCAAAAGAATACTCTACAGCTCAATATGATACAATTGACTTGGTCATACAACTAGTTCAAACATATGGAAAAAACTGCCTTATGGCCAAGACAGACATAGAGGACGCATTTAGAATCATTCCAGTAAACCCTGCTGACTATCATTTGTTAGGATTTTCATGGGACAATGAATTTTATTTTGATAAATGTTTACCTATGGGCGCGAGTAGTTCATGTCAGGTTTTTGAACATTTGAGTGTTGCATTACAGTGGATTATGCAGACAAAATACAAAGCTGGTGATATGTCACACATATTAGATGACTTTTTCTTTATTGGGCCAGCTGATTTACCAAACTGCAAAAATGATTTAACACATTTTCTGTTTCTCTGCAAATCTATTGGGGTGCCTATCAAAATGTCTAAAACTCAAACTCCTACAAAATCTATTATTATCTATGGCATTGAAATTGACTCCACAAAAATGGAGGCTCGCCTTCCTCCTGGAAAGGTTGAAAAGATTAGAAAACATCTTTTGAACATGCAGACTAGGAACCAAACCAATCTACGTGATCTTCAGTCTTTAATTGGTCTTCTTAATTTTGCCTGTTCTGTTGTTGTTCCGGGTCGTGCTTTCCTTCGTCGTTTGATAAATTTGACCTGTGGCGTTCAAAACCAGGACGATTTGATAGACCTTACAGATGAAACAAAATCAGATATTGAAACATGGGTTTCATTTTTGACCTCGTTCAATGGTAAATCTGTGTTTTTGTCTCAAAAATGGTTTTCATCAGATCATCTTACACTATATACAGATGCCTCAGGTTCTTTAGGTTTTGCAGCTATTTTTGGTTCAAACTGGTTTGTTTCAAATTGGCGAGAAAATACGAAAAATTATCAAATTGCTATTAAAGAGCTCTTTCCAATTGTCTTAGCCATTGAGGTTTGGGGTGAGGAGATGCAAAACAGAAAGGTTCTCTTTATGTCTGACAATTTAGCTGTTGTACAGATTATCAATAAACAGACTTCCAAAGAAATAACTCTCATGAAATTAGTACGTCGTCTAGTGTTAGCAACCCTGAAATGGAATATTCATTTTCGAGCCAAACATATACCTGGCAAATATAATATTGCAGCTGACAAATTGTCTCGTTTCCAGTTTCAGACAGCCTTTCAGTACATGCTTCAATTGGAACCCAACTCAACACCCATTCCAGAATCCTTGCTGGAACCTTTACTTTGCAAGCTCAGCAGCTTTTAGGTGCGGCATTATCTAACAACACAAAAAATGCCTACAAAAGAACATGGAATCTCTTTATTCAACACTTTCCAAATGTAACTTCCCTTCCTCTTTCTCCTGTGCTTGTATGCAATTTCATTGCTTGTCTGTTTTCCCTTGGCTATTCCCCAAATAGTATATCATCTCATGTTTCAGCCATAAGCTATGCACACAAAATGCTTAGCCTTCAGGATCCATCTGAAACATTTTTAGTTAGGAAAATCATACAGGGATGCCATCATTCTGCACCTAGTAAAGATTCCAGGTTACCGATTACAGGTCCAATTTTGGCAAACATGTTAAAATCAATGGATCTTTCGGTAAAAAATTTGTCCACTAGAACACTTCTAAAATCCATTTTTTTGTTAACTTTCAATGCTTTCTTGCGATTAGGCGAGATTGCCATAAAATCCAAAGCTGATCAGTGTAAAGTAATTCAAAGAAATGATGCTACTTTTGAAATGCATCAAACAACACCTGTGGCTGTTGAAATTGTGTTAAAAAATTTCAAGACAAATAAAACACATGACATTTTTCAAATCCATCTAAAAGCATCGGATAATAAGGATATGTGCCCCGTTCAAGCATTATATAATTACCTACATACATTTGGTCACAAGTCGGGTCCACTGTTTCAATTTATGGGAGGTGAACCAGTAACTTATGCATTTGTAGTAAAAAATCTTACTTGTATTATTAATTTTGTTGGTTTAAACCCTGCTCTATACAAGGGTCACAGCTTCAGGATAGGGGCTGCAACTCATGCTGCACAAATGGGTTATTCTGAAAACTGCATTCAAAAAATGGGAAGATGGAAATCTGATGCTATGCGCAGATACATACGTTTGTCAAGCTTTACATTTTAATAAGTTTAGCAAATGCTATATATATATATCTTCTTCTTGAAAGGCTTTCACAGTTCAGAAGTTAACTGCTGTGTAATATATTTATATTTGTTATGCATTGTTTGTGTTTTTAATTAAATGTATAGATGAGTTGTATATTAAATATTCTATTCTCATCACAATTCACTACATATATCACTCGTCATATATTGGACATTATTTAAAGTGTGATACATGTAAAACATATATTTATGCTATGTTGCTGCACGTAACATAACACAGGTCAGAAGTAAACTGTTGTGTTTATGTGTTGTGTAGTTAAGTAACAATTATTTATTTATTTTTTTTTTTTTTCTGTTTGTGTGATATTGTCATGTGATTAACATGTGCCTACTGGTTCATCTGACAATGTTTGATTGTATCTGTATTACTACATGTAGCATATACATATTCTTTTGAAACATGTTTTATAGTATACGAAATTTTAAACTACATGTGTATTCTAGCTACTGTTATATAAGCACAGGTCAGAAGTCAACTGATGTGTTTATATACGCTTGCAAGGTTAAGAATAAGATGTTTCTATTGGTATTCAAATTTTAATTGGTTTGTTTATTATAGTCTGTGCCTTCATGTTAAGTTAACATCTCCATATAATGCATGGGTTAGTCACTGCCATATGTGTTGTGTGTGCTGCCATCCTTCATATTGTTGACTACCATGATCTGGCTAGTCCACTTTGTGTGGGATCTTTTTGTGCAAACCTGCTGTTTGCCTTTGGTGGCTGTTTTTGTTCAACAACATTTTGTTGTATGTAAATTTGGTACATGTAGATAATGTATACATCTATGTTTAATCTGGGGGAGGTCAGTTTGCTCACCTCTTATAACTTACATTCAATTTTTGGTAATTAATATTATTACTGTTTGAAGACCTCCCCTTATTGCCTGATTTTTCTCATTATCAGAAATAAATGGCAGTATATATACACACAACCATGTTTCATGTTTTTTCTATCAGTCCTAGCCAGATCAACAATATTACATAATATAGCATTATTGTAAATAATAGCATTTATGTAATTTGTGATATGATATATCTATACCAGTACCAAAAGTAATAGTTTAGACTAAATATTATGGTTATCCAAATTCTTGAGTATTTTTGAGTATTTAGCTGATCGTCTTCATTGTCTGCATCAGCCAATCAGAGTACAGCGTTTTTAGTCGCGCGATGTTTTGACTACGTCATCTTAACTGTCAACGGTCATTAAGTTTGTAAACACTGCAATCAACCCACCCTCCTTCCCCTGCATCACCTTTGTAGTTAGAGATTCATATTACATTGTATTATACATGTATGTTGCTGTTGATGTGTGAAATGCTGTTTTTGTTCAACAACATTTTGTTGTATGTAAATTTGGTACATGTAGATAATGTATACATCTATGTTTAATCTGGGGGAGGTCAGTTTGCTCACCTCTTATAACTTACATTCAATGTTTGGTAATTAATATTATTACTGTTTGAAGACCTCCCCTTATTGCCTGATTTTTCTCATTATCAGAAATAAATGGCAGTATATATACACACAACCATGTTTCATGTTTTTTTTCTATCAGTCCTAGCCAGATCAACAATATTACATAAATACTATTCTGTTCATAACCATGGAAGTTTGGCGTGTTCACCAGGTT
>WFKH01011925.1:31319162-31329579 GCA_016163765.1 Magallana hongkongensis | reverse complement strand
ATATACTACTATATGCTCTACGCAGTATTTTTATGTAAAATGTCTGCATGTACCTGTGTGTATTGTTCAGATATGTCGTTTAAATGTGACTTTGTGTTACCGTCTGACATATGTCTTGTATGTACCTGTATATTTTGTCTTATTAATGTGATTGTGTGATGTAATATTGTGATGTCATTTATGTTTATAGTGTTGCATGCTAATGTGTTAGCCTTGTACTGTTAATTACTTTGTATGTTAATAATGTCAGTCAAAAGCTTATTAGAGCTTGTGTTGTCTTTTTTATCTACATTCTGACTTTAAATAAAGCTTATCTATCTATCTATCTATCTATCTATCTATCTATCTATCTATCTATCTATCTATCTATCTATCTATTTATCTATCTACGGAATAGACTTGGTTTTTGCAGTTATACTTTTAAATTTGATAATTTTTTTTATTTCGAATTCTGCTTGTCTTACTCATTCAACCTGTGCTTGCACAGCTATGGGTTAACTCTGGTTACAATCATAATGATATAGCACCAAAAGTAGTGAAAACTATATGCTTGTATCGTAAAACTTCCAAATAATGCAATGGAATTTTGCGGAAAAGTATTGTAATCAATGAGGACGAAGAATTATGCAGTTCAAGACACCTTAGATTCAATGCGATAGAAATTAATCCCTCGGTACAGGCCAACGGAGAATAAAATAACATTATTCCTATATTTAGCTGACTTGACATCTGATCAGGAAAAAAAACTCGTTAAGAAGAAAAGGAACACTTGTATATAACAAAAGAATTGACCTATGGGGCCGGTATTGGTTTCTGTCTTTACAAAAAGCATATCGATTTCCGTTCCACTTCTAGATTTTAGGCCATACACAGTAAACTCTTAGCTATAGGTTTTAATTCTCATAATGTATAGTGATTCGAAAATAAGTTTTACAGTCGTTGTCCGAGCAGTATGAGTTTTTATGGACGCTTTTTTTTTTTTTTACTTTATTATCTTCAAATTTTATTTTCAGTTTACTTTCTATAATACGATATATGTACTTTGTATGCGGTTGACTCTGCGCGACAAATAATGAACGTCGCCTAATTTTTCCAATAGAAATATCAGGAGGAGTGATGTTTGTAGATGTAGAAGGATTTTTACGAGGCGTTTGAACACTATCATCATTCACTGTACATTCAACTGAACTTTTTTTCCGTATTAACAGCTGCATCCTTTGTATAAGGCATGATTTTTTTACGTGGCACCTGTCTCAAGTAACACAGAGTGAATGATTTTGTCAGTTCTCAAACAAATCGTGCTTACACTAAAGTATAGTAATGGTTGATTGCTCCAATTCGGTACATGTCTTCAATATAAAGATCAAACGTGCATTAAAGGAAGAATTTGCTGAGTTTACTCAGGTGACCTAAAAAATTAAGATAAAAATAAAATACAAACTGATAATTTTGAAAAAAGAGAAATCATGCCAACAAGTGAAATCGAACCAGAATAAAAAAAAAAACCCCTTAAGATATGCAATAGGTGACAGCGATGAAACAACTGAGCTATTCAGATCTCACAGGTGTAACAAGTACACATAAAACACTATAATACATAAAAGTTTTTTTCTTTTTAAATTGCAGGTTTTTTGCAGGGGTGTCCCTAAAAAATTTTATCCTAATTTATTCCTTTGATCAAAACCTATCAAAATATTTTATTTTTTTTTGGATTTTTTTTTTTTTTTTTGGGGGGGGGGGGGGGGGACGGGCCTGCCCTGATTGATTTCTAAGCCAAAATTCATGCAGAAATAGACCGTATTACAGTATAAATGATGTTTTAGCCAACTTTGAAGGTTAATTTAAGAATTATAAGCGTACTATTCTAGGTTCTAAATGGAAATTTGAAAATGTTTGAAATATGTACAGTAGAAAATATCAAATGATCTGGGATTTTTAAAAGAGATTTTTTCCGGAAAATCGATCTCCCTATAGGTCAATTCTTTTGTTATGTACAAGTGATCCTTTAAAGTCGGATGGACGAGACTCGCCTAAAATATATGAAAAACATTGCCACCTGTCTAAAATACAAAGTGTTTGAGAATTCGGAGCCCTTGCCAAAACGTGCACGCAAACCAATTGCAAAGGCATTGAATTGTAACCGGATTTTCTGGGAGAAAAAAATCCGGTTATTGAAACTGTAAAAATGGCATGCGGGTGGCTACCAAAAGGCTACCCCAAATGTACGGATAACTTTTTCTACAGTTTTCAAGATAGGAAGTTTTTGTTTTGCAGATCGATTGTAATACATATACATCAGAGATGTGCGTATTTTCTTGCAAAATATTGCATAAGTACTGCATGTTGCTGTTTTGTGGAAACTATTAATAATTTAATTTTTTTTTAGTGTTGATTATAATTTATGCATCTATTAATAACTATAATTTACTCATTTTAACAATTTACAATGTAAATCAGTTAGGAAATTCTTTATATCCTATATGACAACTGATTCTATAGAGATATAATTATTTTTTCACTTTACCTTATAAAGGTAAATTTCTCACCTGACAGGTTAAAAGTGATTATAACATTTGTAGGCAATATTCTATCATATTGGAATATTTGTTTTTTCCCAAAAACTGCATCTTAAGCGGATGCAAAACTGCTACCTTTGCACTGGCATTGTAATCCGATAGAGTGTTTATATCTGTTTTGTTTATAAATCACAGAAAAAACTCTCATATAATGTTGCATGGCTATATTTTGAACAAATACTGATCAAGTTGGAGTTCAGTGTCTATATACCTATTTCACAGTCTTGTGACCGTTTATATACATGCATTTATTATTTTTGTTTTTCTCTACTTGATGGAGCTATTTCCCTTTGATAAACCACCTATAGTAGTTCATCACTGTTATAATATGATGGCTTGGGTCATATGTTTAGGCAAATTATCAAAAGAATTGTACGCAATACATAGGTTGTTTAGACTAAAATTTATCTGTAGCATACACAAATAGTATTATGAAAATACTTTCAAGTTAACTCTTGTTCATGTATATTCTTTGTTTACTTTTCCCTACTGATGTCTAGCTTATTTTAGGAAGTTTTCCTTCTGTACAACTTACTAAAGGAATGCCTAAACTTTAACAAGCCTGCTAGTAATAAACTTTATAATTTATGTTACAGTTATACTATTTCACATTTGGTCAAAACAAAACATGTACGCATATAATGAACATGGTCATTGGATTGGTATTACGTGCACTTAATGTATCGATGAGAAACATCTTTGAAAACAAGAGGCCCATGGACCACATTGCTCACAAGAGCAACAATAACTGATCAGTAAAACTGTTGACAGTGTTTAGAGGTTTAAATACAGAATATCTAAACAATTGAGTAGAGTATATTTTGTTCTAGAAGATTTTTAAATTTGTCTCCACATATTGTAAAAGTTAAACATTGACCTCCTTTTGATGTTTCAGTTTTTGATACTTAGATTTTTAAAAGGTTTTGTCTATTTATTCCTGTTTAAGAAATTTGACACCCTTCATTGTGACCTCACCCTACCCTAAGGGATCATAACGAACAAGCTTAAATCTACACTAATCGGGGATGCTTCCAAACAAGTAACAGTTTCTTTGGCCAAATGGTTTTTGAGAGAAGATTGAGGTTTTTTGGGTTTTTTTTCATTACATTCTTTTGTAAAAATTGGACCCCCAATTGTGGCCCCACCCTTCCTCGGGGATCATAATTTAAACAAACTTGAATCTACAATATCTGATTTTCAAATTTTCTCCATCTAATCTTTAATTCAATTTTGAGCTCTTTTTAATGTTTCAATTTTTAGAATAAGATTTTAAAATGATTTTTCGTATTTATTCTTGTGTAAAAATTCCAATCCCCGCTACCATTGTGGCCCCGCCCTACCTCCATGAATTATGATTTAAACAAACTTGAATCTATACTACCCGTGGATTCTTCCACTTAAGTTACAGCTTTACTGGCTTTGGTTATTAGAAGAAAATTTTTTAAAACTTTTCACTTCATACTTTAAGGTAAAAATCGACCCCCTCATTTTGGGCCCAACCTTCCTCAAGGGATTATGATTTGAACTTTAATGATGCTTACACACAAGTAACAGATTTCGTGACCAGTGTTTGATTTTTTCTCTCTATATACTCCTATCACTTGTCCATGTAAAAAAAATAGTGTGGCCCCTCCCTTACCCGAGGTATATAAATAAAAAAAAATAAATAAAAACCGCAGGTAGCTTCCACACAACTAACAGCTTTTCTAGCCAAATGGTTTTGAGAAGAAGATTTTTTAAAGATTTTTTTCAATCATTTCTTATGTAAAAATTTCAACCTCTCTGTTTGGCCCCACCCTACCCCGGGGTATCATGATTTGAACAAACTTGAATCTACACTACCGCATGTTGCTACCACACAAATTAAAGATTTTCTAGCCAAATGCCTTTTGAGAAAAATATTTTTTAAATATTTTACTCTATCATTTTCTATGTAAAAATTCCACCTCCCTTTGTGGCCTCACCATACCCTTGGCTATCATGATTTGAATAAACTTGAATCTACATTACCTAGTAAATCTTCCACACAAGTTTCAGTCCTTCTGGTCAAAAGGTTTTTGAAAAGAAAATTTGTGAAACATATCAACAAATTATTAATAATTCTAAATGATCTCCGCTTTAAAAGGGGACGTGACCCTTCATTTGAACAACTTGAAAGTCTATTCCCACAGGATTATTTGTGCCAGGTTTAGTTAAAATTTGCCCTTTGAAAAAGTTTGCAACGGCAACAACAACAACAACAACAACAACAACAACGACGACGACAGACAACAGACAAAGTTTGAAGATCACTAGAGGTTCGGCTCAGGTGAGCTACGAATTGTGTATTTGCCATCAAACATGGCGCCTTTAAAATACTTTGGTTTATTATTCAAAACGTTTATTAGTCCTTTGATAAAGCATTTTGATTTATTCCAACGTTACAGTGCTATTATTATAAAAAATGTTAACTGTTTTTATAATTTCAAAAACATTCAAACAAAATAGAAAGCACACACACACATATTAAAATAACATTTTCTTCTAAAGATTCGCTAAATCTCCTCAAAAGTTTAAGCCTAAATCAAGATAATGATAACTGCATGGGAAATCAAATAAAACTGATTGTTTGTGAAGTCTAATGTTTGAATTGTCACTTTATCCCCTTGTTATATACACTTTGTAAATTCAGTTGAGTACATATTTTAGATGAATTGAATTTCTAAGAAACACTTACGTCTCTTGGATGTGTGTATTAGAAATGTTAGCTATATTACTTATATATACATGGAATATAAAAAAAAAAATGTAGAATAATGACAACAATTTAGATTATCATATACAAAGATAATTAAAAAGTTAATAACATAGTAACCTTCTAAAATAAATATCATAAAGTCACACGTCTCAATACTAAGTTAATTTAATTAACTTATTTGGACATACATCTTGTTGCATATAGATGTTTTATACAAAATATGTACAGTACAGCGTACAAATTTTGGTAACAATCTGCGTAATGGTAATAGTTACAAATCTAAAATATGTAGTCTAATAATAATATTAATTGAGAATGTACAACACATTAATTTAACTACAGCAGTTGTTTGAATATTATGTCGATCATTAAGTAAAGTTATTTGGAGGCATGGTTCATAAACTTTCCTAAGTTACAGAGTTCTTTGAAATTTTTTACACATTATACAAATGATGTTTTTTTTTCCGATATGCCTGCATATCTAGTTAGTTTGGGGTTGGGCAACCACATTTTTGGAGGGTCAAATGGGTGTGGGGGACTAACACAGTATCCTATGGAACAAATTGTAGATTCCAGTGTAAATGGTTATAACTTTTAAAAACGGTCAAATATAATAACTTGAATATCAAATCAGAATATCATATATGATAATCATATATTGACTGGTGCAGGCAATAAATTGGGTATACTAGATCTGGCCCCTACCCCCAGGATTTAAAAATGAGAAAATATCTCAAAATCAGTTGGGACCCTGACCCCCAAACCATATATATTGTTGTTTCTTGTGTCGTGGCGCATCAAAAAGCATGTAGGTCATAAGCCCCGTGGGGGGGGGGGGGGGGGGGTGGTTCCTGACATCCAGGAAAAAGAAATGGCCACATTCTGAAAACGGCTGAGATGCCCACCTCTAAACTATATATATTCTTGTTTCTTGTGTCAATAGGCATCACATGATATGTAGGTCACGAGCCCCGGTGGTGGTTCCTAACGTGTTCATTGCAATGCAACAAAATGCGTAGTCCTGTTTTTTTTAAAGCTTTTTCAATATTTTAATAAATGCCACTAGAAAACAAAAAAATAAGCACATTGTTGTTTACAGGCATATATGTATGAATCCCTATCCTATTAAACATTTATGAATTTTATACGAGAAGACATGTCTTTGTCTTATTAAAAAAAACCCAAAACAAACCAAGTCTAAAATACTATGATCACAATAGCTACATGTGTATCAATGAACATAAGCATGTGCGTAATAAACTTGTTGTGTTACATCATTCATAGGATATCCTTGTATTAGAGCTATACTTGCTATAAATACCGTCAACTTTGAATGACAGTGAAAACGCATGTGATTATTTACTTATAAATTACAGTTGCCTTTATTCTGTAAATTAAAATGGTGAATTCCATTTCGCTTCAAAGTTATAGAATTCTAATTGTTTATTTTCCTGCCAGGAAAGTAATGCCATTATTGACGATGGAGGAGCAAAACCGACCTCATTGTGCATGTCAGCGGGAAATCAGGTGACCGTTATTGTTGCCAAATTACATACCCGTCTCGAATCTGTATATGCTTAACAGTTGTTAATTTGTAATATATACATGTATTATGAGTTTAATACGTTTTTCATTTACGATACCCTTACTCTTGCATGTTTAAATAGGATAACACTCGCACAAACTGAAAATAGCTCATAAGCTAAAGGGAAAACACATTGGCCGACATCATTGTTTTAAGCTGCATGGTCCGATTTTTTTTTTAGCTGTTACAGTATCACAGTATCAGATGATTTTCCATACAAACCAATTATCTTAAAAGGTTATAAACTGATATATATATATATATATATATATATATATATCTGCTTTCATCAATAGGCGGACATGGTTGAAAAACCATAGTTAGGCAGACATATATAATTTTTTTTATATCTCAATATTATTCATTGTCCATCTCAACAAGCTATTTAAAACAAAAAAGTATGTTCATTGGTAGACTGTTGTTGAGATATATTGCATCCAAAGAGATATATATTTTAAGAGGTCTGCCTAATTTTCCAAAACCATGCAGTAGACTTTAAGCTGACATTATATAAATACAATATAAGGTATACATATATTAATATTTGAAATGCCTATCAAGCAGACAATTCATAATAATAATTTCAATATGCATTCAACAGTGTCAATTAAAATGCAAAAGCAATCGCATTCTACAAACATTAATTTTTGGTAACCTAGCTCCTACCTTAATTGTATAATCGTATAAAAAAAATTTAAGTATTGTCGTATTTGATTTTCTAAACATATTTGTCTATATCATATTCAACCTTCATGTCTTAACACATTTTTAAGTGTATGTTGCGCGACTTGTGCCACCAAATCTGTTTGAAAACTTATATTTTATATAGACATAGGTAAATTTTTTATTCATATCTAAATTAACACATTAATCATTAAAACTTAATGAAGACATCACAACATCATTACTATATTTTTTTTTAAAGGAAAAACTTTTTTGTTAAAATTGTATACTGGAACATGTAATATAACAAACCTCTTATGAATGAGAAAAAAAGCGATTCCAAGTTTTAATATTTTCAATATTAAAACGTTGATTATCAGAAATATAAAGATGAGAAAATTAAAAATGTACAAGTATTACATATGAAAATAACACGATATCTCATTTTAATTTGTTCTGGACATAAAAATTACTACATGATATTGTATTTTGATTTGATATGTACTCATGTTGTGAACAGATCAACACAGTGACCGAAACAACTGAAGCACTGATATAAATACATGTATCATAATTATATAGATGTTAACATGCTCAATAACTAAAATAAATCTAATTCATTATTACTTCCATTATTGTACAAAATATAAGAATTATATATTTAGATTCAATGTATTAAAATTATAAAGATACGTATACAGCTTAAACTTTAACGGACTACAGAGTTTTAAAAAAAAGAAAAACTTTGTCTGGTTGTACAAATCCATTTAGTTTAGTTAGTTTGATCTACTTAAATTAATTTTAGGAGGAGGTCATTATATTTTAATAAACAGTAAATACCTAACTATTTCATGTAAACATGAAAACATATTAACTCAACTATGAATATTCATTAGCATTAGTTCTAATAAATTGAACCCAGGTACATGCACAACATTCTCATAATAATTGATAAATGTTTAACATCACACTAGTTTTTCCTTACTAGATTATGTTCAATAAAAAAAAAAACACCAGTTGAATCAATGCACTCCAGGGGCCTGGTTTTTGACTTCTTTGCCTTAAAACTATGTAATATTTCTGAAACACAATCAAGCAAGTGTCAATCAAAGAGATGCCGCGGACTTTATTCTCCAATATACCACGAACGTCATCAATAAATTATCAGATCTTAAACACATACCAAACTCGAGTCGATCATGAGTTTATAACTTAAAAACGTGCTCTTTATAAAAAAAAATTGATAACACGGGTTAGTGTCCTTTAGAGCGATGTGTATTCCCTTTAATGTTTATTTCAAAGAGCTAATCGCGGCTGTTCAAATTAATACGTTAATTATCGAATTCATAAATCTAAATTAGTAAAAAAAAAAATCATAAATAATTTAAGTGTGTATTTCATTCATCGAAAAATATATCGTCTGCATTCGATTCCGATCGATAGTCTGGGGTAGGGTTACTAACCTTTGGGGTTACGCGGAACAGCCGTCTCAACCAATCAGATTCATCTCGCTTGAAAATATGACCTACTTCCTCTCTCTATAGATAAACCGATCAGCTGATAGTCGGAGCTGTTAGTAGAATAAAAATAAAGTTCTTGTTATCGTGAATGTTGCAGAATAACCTCCGAGGTCGAGAAATGTTTAGAAATATAAAACTTGTATATTTCTAAACAACATTTCTCGACCTCGAAGGTTATTCTGCAACATTCACGAAAACTTTATTTCTTAAGTAAACTTAATAAATTGCTATCAGTTGTGCAAAAAAAAAAAAAAGAAATGGGATTTGATGGGGAAGAATTTGCTTGTAAAATCTTTGTGAAGAAACATTTAATCATTAAACAGGTAGCTTCATCTTCACTGTTTGTTAGAATAACAGAATTTAAATTTGGTTTAAAAAGTGACGAAGATAATTTCCCAACAAGAGGCCCATAGGCCACATCGCTCACTTGTGCAACAACATACATGATGAAATCAGCTTTATAGGGCCATTTATAAAATATCTGAACAATGTAGAAAAATAGATTCTGTATAAAAAGATTTTCAATTTCCTTTTACACATATTCTTATGCTATACATTGAGCCTCTTTTGAAACTGGATGATTTCATTATCAATTGTCTACATATTGAGCATGTTGAGCATTTCATTTCTCAAAGAAGAACAGGAAGAACTATTCATCAAACTACTCATCAAACTTTGAACCCATTGTGTAGCCAAGGGGCCACATTCCAACAACTGAGAATCAACAAAGGTCAAGATGATTGCTTATAAGCAATACTATATATTATAACATTTGATTTTTTGAGAATAATCAAAATTATTTCCTATGTAAAAATACCACATCCACCAATTGTGACCTAATTATACCCTCAAGATCATGATCATGATTTGAACATGATGAAATTTGCACTACCTGATAATGCTTCCACACAAGTCACAGCATGGCTTTTGAGAAAAAGATTTTTAAAGAAAAAAGATTTTAAAAGATTTTTCTCAATATATTCTTATGTAAACATTTGACCCCCCCCCCTTTCCATTGTGACCACTCCCTAATTATAACCTTGGGCATCCTGATTTAATCAAACTTGAATCTACAGTACCTGATGATGCTTCAACACAAATTACAGCTTGTCTGGCCTATTAGATTTGAGAAAAAGGTTTTTGGAAGATTTTTCTTTATATATTATTTA
Source organism: Magallana hongkongensis (assembly GCA_016163765.1). NCBI lineage: Eukaryota > Metazoa > Mollusca > Bivalvia > Ostreida > Ostreidae > Magallana > Magallana hongkongensis. The sequence goes on along the minus strand of WFKH01011925.1, from coordinate 31,319,329 downwards.
TATATATATTTATATATTATCCCAATGTGGCTCAACCCTACCCCCGTGGATCATGATTTAAACAAACTTGAATCTACACGACCTAAGGATGCTTCGACACAAGTTCCAGCTTTTCCTACTAAAGGGTTTTTGAGAAGATTTGTTAAAAATATGATATATAAAATATA
>WFKH01011925.1:31252500-31288515 GCA_016163765.1 Magallana hongkongensis | reverse complement strand
ACCGTAATCAATATGATGGTAAATGCATGCAAACATTTTTATTGCACATGTTGATATTACTAAATTTCAAAAGTCTTATATTTTAGTTGATATCGTTAATTACTAATCAGAAACCCTTTCTACATTTATAGTACATCAAAATCTATGCTGTGAAATATACGCGAAAAAGACCGCGCGCGATGCTACCGTTTTCAGTTCAAAATCTACCTATTTTTCATCACTGGAGGTTAACATGTAAGGCAGTTGAGGCGTTCCATATCTTTGAGTTTAATTTGTGTTTATATGTAAATATATGTGAATGCTTATAGTTCTAAGGTTGCAATAATAATATATGTCTGTGTCTGTTAATGGATTGTGCATCACTGTCATATATGCATGTTTGTGTCTGTTCATGGATTGTGGGTCACTATTGTAGATTAATTGTAATATTTTCCCGTACCAGGTAGTTTGTTCATGACTTTTTTGTGTCTTTGAGTTTAGACATTTGTTTATATGCAAATATTTTAAAGGGGCACGGTCATGATTTTGGTCAAATTCTGTTTTTTCTGTTTTCATTATTTACAATGCTTTAGGATATATTTCTAATGATCGAATGAAATTTGAGAGTCAGTTGAAGAGTTACAAGCAAGATACAAAGCACACAATTCTTTGTCATGTAAACAAGGCTTGTGCCCTGTTTTTATTTACATAGGTTCAATATACAAGTAAAAAATCTTTATCAAGCTGATTTGTCTATCTTTTTATTCATTTTACGAATAAATAAACAGTTCCTAACGTTTAACACATTACAAATTACATACAAACTACATGCTATGTTTACGCAGTTATACACTCCACGTACAATTTAATGCATTGGGCATTCAGAAAAATGTGTTACCATATGTTCCTATAAAGATCTTCTATTGTTCACATTAATCTTTCATTTACATTACTTAAAGATGTGATTTACATGTAATTTCTTATTTAATTTTGGTCTCAAGCATTTTGATATAAGTATGATAGAATGCTGGAGAGAATTGTATCTAATTTGTTTGATGAATTATTGAACTGTATATACGTTTGTGTCTGTTCATGGATTGATGGTCATTGTCCTGTATATACATGTTTGTGTCTGTTCATGGATTGTGGGTCATTGTCCTGTATATACATGTTTGTGTCTGTTCATGGATTGTGGGTCATTGTCCTGTATATACATGTTTGTGTCTGTTCATGGATTGTGGGCCATTGTCCTGTATATACATGTTTGTGTCTGTTCATGGATTGTGGGTCATTTTCCTGTATATACATGTTTGTATCTGTTCATGGATTGTGGGTCATTGTCATATATACATGTTTGTGTCTGTTCATGGATTGTGGGCCATTGTCGTAAATTTTTTATTCTAACATTTTTTCAGTTGATTGTTCATGAGTTTTTGTGTCTGTGAGTTTACTCAAGAGACATTTGCTTTAACGGCTTACTGAACAACTTGTAACTTGCAAATAAAATGATTTGCTTATGGAAAGGAACGATATGATTAACATAATATGATAAACAGAAAAACTGTGAAATTAAGTGATAAACTTCTAGGTTTAACACTTGATACGACTGGATTTATGCACGATAGATCTGTATACATGCTTGATATGATAGGACTGATAAATGATATGATAGTATAAGACTGTAAAAAATTTTGATGCGGGTACCATATATATATGTTTGTATCTGTTCATGAATTGTGGGTCACTTTCATATGTTTGTTTAAACATTTTTCATGTTGATTGTTCATGGGTTTTTTTGTGTCTTTAAGTTTAGACATTTTGTATATGCATACATACATATTGAGTTTAGACATTTGTAAATTCAAAGACATATATGTGAATGCTCGTGGTTTTTGGGGTGTTGTCATATATAAATGTTTTTGTCTGTTCATGGGATGTGGGTCACTCTCATAGATTGTTTGCTCAAACATTTTTCCTGTAGATTGTTCATTAGGTGTTTGTGTATTTGAGTTTAGATATTTGTGTTTATGCGTACACTGTTATATGTGTGAATACTCCTGGTTTTTGGGTCCCTGTCATAAATACATGTTAATGTGTGTTTATGGATTATGGCTCACCGTCGTGGATTACTGGTATTTGCTCAACATTTTCCCTTTACCAGGTAGTTTGTTCATGCCTTTTTTGTGTCTTTGAGTTAAGATATTTGTTTATATGCAAAGATGTTTATGTGAATGCCCATGATTTTTGGTTCTCTGTTATACTGTACCCGCAATGAATTTAAACATGATAATAAATTGATAGGATAGAAATCACGCACGATATGATAGGATTGACGCATGTTATACATGTACATTGAACAGTATACATGCAAGATATGATAGGAATGATACACCAGAGGAAAGAATAAATGATGTTCATGATAAACATATAATTATAGCTCTAAATGATCTTCAAAATTAATATGATAATGGCAGAGTTTGATAAAAAAAAAATGTACAAATAAAGATATCCGCAGAAATCTTTTTATTAACAAATGCTTAGTTGTTAATCCTAGTTGCTTCATTCATAGGGTATACAGAAATGACTTATTAGCTTATATGATTAATAAATTATCTGTATTTCTACATATTTTTTCATTACCAAACATTCCAGCCAATCGCTACTAACATCTCGGCCCAACATCGAATCCTGTGGAAAATAACAGGTTCAATAAAAATTCAACTGTTCTTCTTAATATGTAAAATCTAATATCTTACCTCTTGCTAAATTGTAAGGATATCATTGGTTAACAGCAGTCACGTGGAGACCATGTATATTCCATACATAGTCAGTAGGAAATATTACCCCCTTTGGGCATTATGACGTCATTTTAGGGCATTATGACGTCAGGTTACGTACTCAAATTGAAACTTGTAATATTATTATAACAGCGTGATTTTCATTCATTTATTTACTTTTTATAATTGAAAAAAAAGGCAGTCGGTAAGATGTTATCGTTACATGATTGTTGTTGACCTAATATGGTTTATACATGGTCAGTAAATTCCATATTGGGGCTCGAGCTCCGCTCTTGCCCCATATGGAATTTACTGACCATGTATAAACCATATTAGGTCAATTAACTACAATCCATGTAACTTAATATATTATCAATATTTTTGTTGTTGAAACAAATAATCCATACAATAACAAATGATATTAAATACAAATTACATGTAATGTTTGTGCAGTTATAAACTCTATGTACGATTTAATGCATTGGGCATTCAGATAAATGTGTTTCCAATATGTTTCTATAGAGATCGTTGATTGTTCACATCATTTCCATTACTTACAGATATGATTTACATGTAATTTCTAATTTGATTTTTGTCACAAGAATTTTGATATTAGTATGATAGAATGCTGGAGAGAAATGTACCTAATTTGTTTGATGAATTATTGTCATGTATATATCTATTTGTGTCTGTTCATGGATTGTGGGTCATTTTCATGTATATACATGTTTGTGTCTGTTCATGGATTGTGGGTCATTTTCATGTATATACATGTTTATGTCTGTTCATGGATTGTGGGTCATTTTCATGTTTATACATGTTTGTGTCTGTTCATGGATTGTTGGACATTGTCATGTATATACCTGTTTGTGTCTGTTCATGGATTGTGGGTTATCATCGTAGATTTCTTATTCTAACATTTTTTCTGTGGATTGTTCATGAGTTTTTGTGTCTTTGAGTTTACTTAATAGACATTTGTGTACTGGGTATATATGCGTCCATACATATTGAGTTTGTACATTTGTACTATTTAAAGATATATAATATGTGAATGCTTGTGGTTTTTGAATCTCTTTCATATATAAATGATTGTGTCTGTTCATGAATTGTGGGTCACTGTCAGATATTATTTGTTCTAACGTTTTTCCTATAGTTTGTTACTGAGTTTTTGTGAATTTGAGTTTAGGTATCTGTTTATTTGCAAACATATATGTGAACGCATATGGTTTTGAAGCTCTTTTCATATATACAAGTATTTGTCTGTTCATGGGATATAGGTCACTGTCATAGATTGTTTGCTCAAACATTTTTTCTGTGGGTTGTTCATGAGTTTTTTGTGTCTTTGAGGTCAGATATTTGACTGTTTATATACGTGCATATATATAGCAAGTTTAGACATATGTTTATATGCAAATATATACACTGATATGTGATTGCAGATAGTTTTTTAGTATTTAAACATTGGAGCATTATTTCTTGAAAGATGTGGTCACATAACTGGTGTGTATACAAATTGAATAACAAGCACTAGCACGTTATGAAAATGTGTTTGCACACACTGTTGCAGTAATCAGATCACCTGTTGTTGAAAAATAAGGATTTAATGGTTATATTTGTGGTTTTTACCTTTCTGCAATTTTGATTTATTTTTCAAAATTTCTGTAATTCTATGAGTAATGCGCATTTAACAGAAGAGCCTTTGGAACAGCCGAATCATGCTCACAAAAATAGTGCACAATGCTATAAACAGTATTCAATGAATATAACCTTTGATAAAGTATTAAATTGATTAATTGAATTCATTTTACTGTTAATAAATATTAAATAAATAAAATGTGTATTAGCATTAGTATAATATCAGGTCATCATGCGGTTGAAGTTGCGAGGAGAATCTTCAAGAAATAATGAAAGAAGATAGTATGCGTATGCACCAGATTTGGTGATTAGGTCTGCTTTGTTATGTGTAAATATTACTCAGATCAACCAATGCAATTTAATAGATGGAAGAAGGTGAAAGTAAATATTGTCATATACACGTTTGTGTCTCTTCATGGGATGTGGGTCACTGTTGTAGATTGGTTGTTTGAGCTAATTGTTGAAGTCCTGCTGTGGCAGTTCTGAGTCTTACATGTGTTTATGGTTTGTTGATCACTAGGTAATTAACATGCTTATGGAATTTCAGTCACTGTTTTGGGATTTTTTGTATTCAAACATGTATGATTATGTGTTTTTGTTCAATATAAGTATGACGGTTGTAAGATGCTTGATTGTGATGATTTTCTAATGATTGTTTTAAGTCCAATGAAAATGATTCTTTCTCATCACTGCTATCCCTCTATAAACCTATTATAAGCCCCAGACATCTAAACAATTTAAAGTATTTCGCTGTAGAGGTCTCACCTGTGAGGACATACATCTTGCCTCGCAATGAAATTATCAAAATTTGTGCACTTTTTCAAACAAGAAGAATACTAACATCAAGTAAACAGGTTAATGCATTATTTGCCAACAGTATATGCACATACAATAAGAAATAAATGCATACAATCCAAAGACCAAAAAAGAATACTATACGAAGGCAACAAGTATCAGTTGTGCAATCGGGTGTAATAAAATCAAAGGGTATATATATACATATATACCTTGTGACGGTGCGTATTTACGAGCAGTGTTCAGTTTTAATTTATTAATGTAGAGACCTTAATTTTCATCTTTACTCATGGTGTAAGTGCGTAAGTGCTTTTGATATATTGAAAAAGTGATAGTTTGTTCATTGATTAATATATCTATATTCAATTCTTCATCAGTGAAAGAAAGATATATGTATTGTACATGTATATACGAAAGGAATATCTTCTTTGAATGTTTTTCTTTCTTTTTTAAAGAAACCAACTTATAAACAGGAAAAGAAAAGTTGCTTTCAATGCAGAAATAGATCAAGGTAGGAATGAAAGTATTTCTAATTAAGTTGAAAAGTGATTTATTCAAGGGGATTAATTGTATGTTAGGGATTTCTGAGACAATTAGTCCTTAAAACTTATCCCATTTCAGATACTTTTCAAGAAAACTGGTGTTTAAGGATATAAACAATTCTCCTCATGCACCACAAAGTGATTGTGCACATTTTTTGAAGTTATTGTAAAACATTATTTTAACTTTCATGTACAAATGTAGAATTTAATTCACTAAAATATATTTATATTTGATTAACAGATTCTATTGAGGAACACAGGGATGGTATAGAATCAGTGGATAAACCATCATGCTCCACATTACCATCAAAGAAAAAATGGACAATGGAATAGGTCATTTGAATTTTATATGGACTTTAAAAATAAAAGTGTACCAGGAAAGGCAGAAGCACTGAAAGTAAAAAACAAATACAAATTTCTTGCTGATAGAAGTATTCATCAAAAGTATTCATCAGAAAAAGAGTAAAATGCAACATATGCTGAGACTTAAAAGAGTTAACAAATTTAGGACGTTTGGTCGTGCAGTCAAACATGATTCTGTGATAAACCCATTAAATTTGAACAGTAATTGGAAGATTATCTCCTAATAGAGTGCTTTGGACTTATTTATAAATTTATAAACAAGAGTCTACTGGATGTTTCATGTTTTAGATTGAAGATTGAATGTGTATGTATTATATCTGTATACTCTCTCTGCTTCCCATCTCCAACATGTGTACCTGTGGTGTGACCTCATGGTTGTAGTATTTATTTGTTTTAAAATCATAATGTCAGCAATGAGATGTTGTAATTTCTTATATGTTAATTTTTTGTTTAAGGTTAAGTGAACATGATTGAAATATGTATTGCATATATTTTAAAAGTATATTACAATGTAATTTAGAATACTTATAGTTTAAATGGACAATCATATTAATATCTAATATTTATATTTCCCCTTATGTTTGCATAGGACATCTGTGACGTTCAATTTCTCATGGCACCTCTGGTTTTTTAGCTCTGCTTGCATAGACCAGAAGAGTGTATGCGATGGTATAAGGTGTGTCACCTGTTTGTGTAGCTTTCTGTTTGTCTCTGCGAACAACTTTCAAATGCTACTACTATTACAGCTATCAAGAATGTTCACATATATATGTCTTGTGTATGAAATCATGCATGACACATTTTTTCTAACTTTGAGAAATAAAATATAATCTTTAACTGATCAAAGTGTTCCCTTATTAATGTTGTTTTACCTTTGCAAATAAAGGTATCATAGTATAAAGGATTTACCTTGTCTGTCTGTTAATCTGTGTGTCTACATGACAAGTGTTGAGGAGGGATTGCCATGCCATAACAATATTTTTGGTGGGGGTTATACATTTGGTGCTGCTTTTATTTGACACAGAGATGGGCATAATCATGTAGAGATTCGTCATGAACTAGACGTGGTATAATTTAGGAGAAGACTACCTAAGTTATTTAGAATTTGTGTCTAATTCATTTGATTTAATCAATAAAATACGTTCAATTCTAACGTGGACAATGTGATCAGGAAAATAATGATTTGGGTTATTACCTTAAGACAAAGTCACAAGGAAAAACGTATAGGACATTTTGGTGTGGCCTAAGCTATAACAGAGATAAGTTGTTCACAGCTTAATTTTTACAAGTAGTTTCAAACCAATGGCATTTGATGCTTAAGGCGTCAATGATTTTAGTTAAGAAGTTTTCTGGTCTGTTCCCAGATTATCTTTGAAGATATATTATTCAAACTTAGACAAACAATGTATTTAAAGATATTGTTTTATCTTTGACACCGGTTAAGGAAAATGTTTTGATCTGTGTTCAGCTTCTCAAAAGGGGTACACAAACCAAATTTTCTTCCTGAGGTGTATTAACATATCTATGATCATTTCAGAGAATGCTTTGCATGCTGCTTCTGACTTAAATTGCATACGTCTGTGATTCATTAAGCGCAGTATCTAAATCTTTTTATTTCAAGGGGTTTATAAAGCAATTTTCTCCAGTGCATCACTGGCTGCTCTGTTTAATGCATTACATATGTAGTAAAATCTGCCACCTTTTCAGGAATGGCCCATACTGTGCACTATTGCCATTAGGAGACAACGTTAGTAATTCTTCAGTTACTTTTATAAAACAAATTCCCTCAAAAAAGCCTATATATAAGTCTGACAAAATGATATGTTGTATTTTGTGCTCCTATACAAATCATATTTAGCTGTATGCTATATATCATTTTGCATCCATACATGGTTTGTGGGATATATCCCATAAAGAATCTATATATTGCCATGACATGGTTTGTGGGTTCCTACCCACAAGTATGTTATATATATTATCTACTATATATCACTGTGGGACGTATACCCACAATGTGGTGACCCACAACGTTATATATAACTTTGAAACCAAATATGAGTAATCTTTATATTTATCTTATATTTGGCTTCTCCATCAAAAACTATTCCTAAAAATGTGTTTCCTTTTGTAAAAAGCCTACCACAAATGTAGGGTCCCATAACCCAGGTTTATGGATCATGACGCGCAAACCACGTCAAGTACCTATATATATATTTAGTACATCACGTCCGCGTTCTGGTTTGTAACACAATTGGGGAGGCGCCGAAGGGGGTTGGTGTTTTACATTGTCACAGGAACGTGTTTCCCGGAAACGGCAATTCTAAATAGAGAATTTTTTTCATAATAACTGTTAAGTTTTATTTCTGAAATTTTAAAAATTTGTGCTGTAAGCCTGTAACTATATTGTAGTAATTTAATTGATTTGGAGGGGGCAGACTAAGAATTTGGGATGTTTTGCACCTTTTCTGTTTGAATTACAGTCAACTCATAAGCAAACTGACTCGTACCCAAACAGATTTGTTATCAAATTGTCGATGACTTCAATTATAATATTATGCTTGCCTTCAAAGAGTTGGAAGAATTTATAAAGTTGTCAATCTAATTAATCTGTTTTTAAAGAAAAGATTGCATGTAAACAGAAATTTTCTATCAAATGTTGATATAGGGACCTCTTTGTCAAACTTAAAGGAGATGACATTGTATTATCAAAAATTCTATATTCATTTATCTCATAATTTCTTAATTATTGTAATTATATCGAAACCTAGCCTTAACAGATTATCTTTAACATTTACAACCCAAGTATCATTGTTTACAATGGATTATTAGTCTGTTTGGGTACGAGTCGGTTTGGGTACAACTTCACTTGACTCTTTCTGTTTCACTCTGAGATGTTTTACACATATACAATCCTGAAACATCTCATGTTTTTATAATTTTGTTCTTTATTGTCTTTCATCTGTGATATTAATAATTCAAGCTACAAAACTCATTTTAATTCTGCATTTACATATATGCATCTTGATTGTTTTGTCCAAGAAATAGATCACAATATGTATATGCATGCAGTGTTTGTTTTAAGATGGCCTCTTCTTTTAAGGTAGCTGGGTTTATCTGGAATTATATTGGCCTTTTTTAACTTAAAATTTTGGCCAATATATTGAATGTAATAATGAACAGTTTGAAGTGCAAGTCTTCTAAAACAGCTTCTCGGAAATGTGTAAAATTTTGTTCTTATTTAGGACACATTGTGCATATTACTTGGACATTGTGATTCCAGTTTATTTTTAGGAATATTGGTCCTTTAGAACTTAAATTTTTGGTCATACGATGAAAATATTGAAGAACAATTTAGAAGCTCTTAACTTTTAATATGATGCAAGGATTTTCTTGAAACTTAGTAGATGTAATATATAGGACACAGTGTCTATATGTACATATTTCAGGACATATTCTTGATTGCATTATTTTTTGGGGGAAATTTGTCCCTTTTGAGTTTATAATTTTCGTTGTTTAAAGACGTAGGGACAAAGGAGTAAATGTGCAAATAGAAAGTTTTTAGCTGCTGATATTTGTGCTATATGCCCTACAGGGATAGACATTAACTTTTCAATCCTGTTGCCCTTTTGGCAATTGATCTCAGATACACAAGAATACCTAAAAATTTAAAAATTATAAATATCAACCTGATTAGATATGCACAAGGGTAGCTGTCACTTCATAATTATTGATACATTTTTTCTCTGTATTTTTTATAGAGACTGAGCAGAAGACAACAATTTTTCAGAATTTTTTTTTTATTAAAAGAAATATATCAGCGGCCATTGGCCAATATGAAATTTATTTTATAACTTTATGTTGTGATATCATATGAAATTTATTAATTTTGTTGTGGGCAACGGCTGCCGACATATTTGGCTATTCAAAAAATTACAGTGGACCCCGCTTAATATAAAAGTTATTTTGTCAGGAAAAATTATCATATTAATCGGACTATAATAATAAGCGTACCCAGCTAAATTCAATGTGTACAAGTATGCTAAGTGCCTATTCACGTCATGTATTATTACTATCTATTTCTAGACGATGTAATGTCCACAATAATTGATGATTTCTTCTAAAACTTTACTTTTAATGCTTCAAAAAAGTTAATTTCATGAATAAAGTTTACTATTACAAGCTTGGAAAATTGCAAGATCCGCCAATATGCTTCCGATAAGTTGACATGCTTTCATTTTGTTTTCTTCCTGTACTTCCGGTTTTGACTAAATCTAATAAGGCATTCATGAGACAATTCGTTTTTAATAACTTCTAGCTTTCATTAAAAATCAAATAAACCACAAAGTTATGCAGAATTTTCTTATTTTCTTGATTTATTTAGCCCATTCTTCCTATAAAATAGAGGCATATTAAAAAAAGACTTTGTCACTACTTCACTGCAGTACAAATCGTCAAATGGAACATCATGTACCATATGCTAAGCCATGTAAAATATCCCATTTGTTATAAATTTATTTACAAAAACATGAAGCATTCACTTATTCAAACTTTAAAAAAACCTCAATAATACAGCGATGTCACTTGTTAGGTGCATAGGTAAAGTACCCAAGCCACGTGCAGTGAGGCGTGACTAATCCTGTCTGGCCAGCAGTCGGTAAATTTCAAAGTGATTTGGGAAGTCAGAGTGTTTATACAAGCTTCTCATTGGGGGCTAGCTCGAGAAAAAGGTGTGAAACTCAATTGACAGGCATGATCTTTCTATTATATTAAGCGGGGTCTACTATTTAAGCTACGTAATAACCGATGTAAAATACAATGATTTATTAAGCAATGGTTTTGTGTTTTGAAAAACTATTATATTAACCGAACTATAATATTAAACAGGTATTATACTAAGCGGGGTCCTCTGTATATGAAATTAGACTTTGGCCTCTGGACAAGTTTTAGGGTTCTTAGGAGTTTCGTTTTCCAAAGGACTATAAAGAGAGACATTTTTATTTATAAGAAGCAATGATCTTTAATATCCATGTAAAATTGGCCTTACATTTCGTACCATTTAACACAGTCAAACTATTTTAGATTCTCATTCTCGCATTTCAAAATGTTTGTGAAAGTCTTTGTTGCACCATTGTTTATTTACAATGTTTTTTTTTATGCCCCCCTTCGAAAAAGGGCAGGCATATTGCTTTGCTGCTGTCGGTCCACCCAACAGTTTCCGTTCATTTTCTTTGCAGAGGATGCACAGGTGCTTGAGGACAGGACCGACCCCCACCCCCCTTCCACCCCCACCCCGAACTATAAAGACCCCCTGGATTTTACTCCTTTTTATATTAAATTATGCTTTTATGACATATTTCTAATATAATTTATACATTCATTGCACAAAATTACCTAAAACAAACATTTTTAAAAAATCAGACCCTCTATATATAAAATACAAGAAGGTTGCTAACTTCGTACATCTAGAATCAACGGAAGTGAGGGTTTATTGCAAGGAAGATAATTCGTAGCATTAATTTTATATTTCTCTTTTATGTCTGCTATTGTAATATATTCAGTATGAGTGCCTTCTTTTAGATTTTCCAGTACCCAATACGATAAAAAAGTTTTAAGTTCTTCGCGGCTTGATTAGAATTCATACTAATGTATTTGACTTTTTAGCTCACCTGAGCTGAAAGCTCAAGTGAGCTTTTCTGATCACCCATTGTCCGTCATCCGTCTGTCGGTCCGTCCGTCTGTCCGTCTGTCTGTCTGTCTGTCTGTATGTCCGTCTGTAAACTTTTTACATTTTGATCTTCTTCTCTAAAACCACTTGGCCAAATTTAACCAAATTTGGCACAAATCATGCTAATAAGAAGGTAAATATAGATTGCAAAAATAAAAGGCCAGATTTTATTCAAAGCGGAGAAAACCTCGAAACTGTAAAAAAGGGGGGTGCATTTTAAAAAATCTTCTTCTCAAGAACTACTGAGTTAATCTTAACGTAATTTAGCAGAAATCATCCTTATGGAAAGGAAAATATAAATTGCAAAAATTAAGGGCTAATTATGTTCCAAACTTGAGCTAATTGCGAAAATACTAATAAAGCGGGCTCGTTATTCCATATCTCGTAGACTGGCAATTCATTGAGATAGACTGGTCTTAAGACAGGCATCGCCAGTCTACCGCATCTCGAAAACGAGGTTCTTTGTTTGAAGCTGGCAGTTTGTTGTGCAACAGTTCACGTGCGAATATAATCTATGAAACATGGAAAATACATTGGTGCAGATTATTGTAAAGTAAATTGAGGTTAAATATTTCAACGCGTTGTCATTTTCACTTTTGAGGGTGGTTTTAGCTTGTTTTGATGTTCGTTTCATTTTGCTTTTTAACTTGGGGAACAATCGCCTTGTATTTGGAACATAGACTTCGGTAATTAGGCAGTTGATTGTTTACCTGCGGAAATGATAACATCTGATGCATTAACAACGTACTAAAGTGCATTTCCCTCTGTTTTTATTGTTTATCAATTCCTAATTGAGTGTCAACAAGGATCAAACAAGGGGGCGACTTTGGTTGAAATAATCGATTTTTGATCGGCAACTTCGCCGGAATTTCCTCCGAAAGAGAATTTGAAGTAGCCATGTATTCCGAGTTCATAATCGTGTAAATTAAATCCAAAGACAATAAAAAGATGTTTATGAATTTGAAAAGACGTTTTCACAGTCTCAGTTAAACCCTGTTGTGATTAATCACCCGCGACTGTCTTTTCTTTATCTTGAGATTATAAATACGGGTGATGCAAAGACATACCGTGCATTGAAAATTACAATCGATAATCATTACATTTCGTGTTGATACTACAATTGGAAGGTAACTTGTAATTATTTAATAACTTTGCCAAATTAATGCAAAACCGTTTGTTTACAGTTATCTTCAAAACTAAAAAGATCCTCTACCTAACTGTTGTAATTGGGTCATAGGGTAGGACTAATTCCTCCAAAATACACAAGTGCTTAAACTTATTCTGTGTCACCTGGCTAACTCAATTACAAAACATTTTATCAATATAAAGTATGAATACATTAAAAAAATGAAATGAAACAAATTGGATAAGTTTTTAAAAGTTGCCTATCATTCTACGATGATGCTGAAATGTTTGTTGATCATTAGAATTGTCTTACTAAACATTATATACTTGTGTACAGAAAAATCAAAAGGATGATGTGCTATAACTACTTTCTGGGGTCCATTCTCATTTGATAAATTATTTGAAATCTGCAACCATTTTGGTATTTTTCAAACGAGTAAATAAAAACTTCTTTTAAACAGTTCTGACACATTATAATTATGAGGATATCATTTTAAAGAAAATATTGCAGCAGAAAATCATCTTGGTTTGTAGCCGTTTGGTGTTTTTGAGGGAAGATGACATAACTGATGGGCCTTAGTACAAAACTGATACCTGTATGCCTGACAATACATTAAATTATATAGCTTTTTAACACGTCATGTGACAACATTTTCCAGTCGAATGTTTTCATCGATCAAGTGAGTAAGGTTATAAAACGTCGCACAAGTTTACACCAGGTAAACAATTATTTAAGGGACGACCAATTAAGTTTTTTACTGTAGCCTTAGCAACTTTTGCCACAGAGTTCAAACGCTGCGTACTGGCTTCCAGACTAGCTGGCGATTCTCTGTCCGTCAATCTTTGTTAGTAAACTTTCACATATGAAATACGAGCTGTGAAAATGAAATGTATCTCATCGGCATGGTATATTCATAGAGCTTGGCATCTTAAATAAACACACAAAAAATATTCACTTAGATGTGGAAAAATGAAAATTACACTAATTTAAGTTGGATATTTTTTTCATAAATACCAATAATACCAAACAAGAAATATTGTAGGTAAGTGGTAACTACCTTTTCCAGTATTTTCATCATATAAAATAGATATGTATTGCATGACCTCTAAGACAAAATGTTAATGAAATAAGATGTTGGCATCCTTTAATTGTGTAGATTCAACCTGTTCAAATTATGATTACACACAATAAGTTAGGCCCACAATGGGTGCTGATTTTTTAACTGATATACGTCTTAGGAAATGTATGAAATTTTTTATCTTAAATGAGCTTATACTGTTCACATATGTGCAAAAACTGTAGGAAATAATCAATGAAAAAATGACAATAACAAACCGTCAACCATCTCAAAAATCCATAAAACGAAATACAAATTCAAAGCAGAGCAACACGGACCTCCAAGATAGAGGTAGGATCAGGTGCCTAGGAGGAGTGAGCATCCTCTGCTGATCGGTCACACCCGCCGTGTGCTCTTTGTCATAATCGGGAAAATAAAAACCGCAAAAGTCCGTAGACAATTAGGTAATTAATTATAGTCTAACAATTAGTATGCTAATAGTGTGACCTCTAAGCAGCTTGTTTCAGATGTTCGAGAGCGGTAGTCTATCAGAACGGCTGATTTTAATCAGATGGAGAAATAATATACCGGTGTTATATATAATTTATATATCGCAATATATTTTCACCCCTATCCTTTTATAAAATATTGAGTCTTACATCAGAAAATGATGGTACTTAACTTTGTGTTAAGTCAAAGTAGTTCGCCATTGTTGCTCAGGTGAGCGATGTGGCCCATGGGCCTCTTGTTTCGAGTCTGCCATGCAATTCCGTTAATCTCTTACCCTTTTCATTGTTCTCGTGTACACTCAGAGCTTGTCTGTTTATGAGCGGAGTTATTTTCCTTGCAATAAACCTTCACTTCCATTGATTCTAGATTGATCGGTTCAAAACTTGCAACTTGTCGCTGAAAATTGTCCCAATTTACCCAATAAATGTATTTACACGGGCATTGCATGCAGATATTCAGTGAAAGGAATTATCGGGCTATGACATGAGGTCATCATTTTTACTGGTAGATGTATTTTGATAGTACATTTCAACTTATCGGCAGTGCTCTCAGCTGGCAGACAAAGTTAGCAACCTTCTTGTATTATATGTAGAGAGTCTGATTTTTTAAAAAAAGGTTTATTTTAGGTAATTTAGGTAAATTTGTGCAATGAATGTAAAAAATAGATTAGAAATATGTTATAAAAGGATAATTTAATAAAAAAAATTATAATAAAAATTCCCGGTGGTCAATATACTTGGGGGTGGAAGGGGGGGGGGGGGGGGGTCCTGTGCTCAAGCACCTGTGAAAGGATGCACATATTGAAATGAAAGGACGAGTTTTAGCGCTGAATTTACTTTATATAAAAAGCATGAAGCTTTACAACATGGTAGGGGTCAGCCAACACTTGTGATTTTGTATAGTAAATTGAGGACGGGCATTGATTTCAAAGCCTTTGTTTACTGTCAGCCTAACCGAGTACAAACTTGTGGAAAAGACAAAAGACACATCATACATTTCGAAAACTCCTGTGAAAATAAGAAATTTGTACTACATTAGGCTGGTACTTAAAAATGAAAAACGTATGAAAATTTCAAGGTTTTTCCTATAGCAAGCGAAAGTTATTACCTGCGTGACCCATGTTTGAACTCGGACATGGAATAAATTATTTCAAACAATCACGTGGGTTTTATCCAGGTAGACGTTTGTCAAATGTGCTCACTATATAACATTGACACGTTTAAATCGCTTTCCATCAACTTTGTATGGCCAGGAATGTTTGTTTGATAACTATGGTAATATGCAACTTCAAAGCTTAATTTATTCATTTTTTTTCAGACATAAAATAATGCATAAAGTATAATTCATCAAATGCGCCAATTGATCCACCAACAGAATAATGTTTATTTAAATGTGTCCTCCCTCTGATTTAAATAGACACAATTCAAGTAGGTTCGGTTCGATTTTTCCAGATTTAGATTATTTATAGGCATTTAAAAATCCTCAAATTTTTAAACTGTATGCTAATTTTGGTAAATTTAAGCGTGCATATAAATCAGAAGTATCCATCAGTGCTTAAATATTACAAAAAAAAGCAATTTGTTGATATTTTCTACATAAAAACAGCGCTGAAAAAGGGCCCATTCTCTATAGCTTCAGTGAACTTATTTTTTGGTATACAGGTTGATCATAATAATAAACATCTAAGTCAAGTTTATTTTTTATTTTTATTTTTTGTATTTTTGGTACCATTGAGCAATTATTGACAGAGTTATGCCCCTTGGGCATAGAAAAATTCCAATTATTTTTCGTTCATTTTTTTGCAGAGGATGCTTATATTGAAATGAAGTTTGGTATACAGGCCTTTTATAATAATATCTTGGTCAAGTCCAATTTTTGGTATGATTGATGAATTTTCGACAGAGTTATGCCCCTTGGACTTGGAAAAAATCCAATTATATGCAGTTTCCAATCATTTTCTTTGCAGAGGTTGTACTTAATGACATGAAAATTGGAATACAGATTATATGAAATAATATCTAGGTCAAGTTTTATTTTGGGTACAATCAAGCATTTTTATACCCTTGCTCCGAAGGAGAAGGGGGTATATTGTTTTACCCTTGTGTGTCTGTCTGTCCGTCTGTCTGTCCGTCCGTAACAAAAAACTCTGTCGCATTTATCTCAGCAACTATTTATCAAAAATGCTTGAAATTTTAACACACTATTTGTTTAGGCATGCCATATCGTGGAATATATTTTTGTACCAATCGGACGTCAACTTCCTGTTTAATGACGACTTTGTTTATTTTTTAGCCTAAATTTTCAAACAAATTTTCGTCAAAGATTTCTCAGCAACTATTAATGGCAGATGCATGAAATTTGTACACAGTGTTTGTTAAGGCATGCCATATCAAGGGATATATTTGTGTATTAATCAAACGTCAACATCCTGTTAAATGACTACTTTTTTTTATTTTTAGCCTAAATTTTCAAACAAATTTTCATCAAAGATTTCTCAGCAACTATTTATGGCAGATGCTGGAAATTTGTACACAGTGTTTGTTAAGGTATGCCATATTGTGGGGTATATATTTTTGTACCAATCGAACGTCAACTTCCTGTTAAATGACAACTTTGTTTATTTTAAGCCAAAATTTTCAAAAAAAATTTCTTCAGATTTCTCAGCAACTATTTATTGCAGATGCTTAAAATTTGAACACACTATTTGTTTAGGCATGCCATATTGTGGGATGTATTTTTGTACCAATCGGTTGCCACCTTTCTGTTAAATGTCGACTTTGCTTATTTTGCATATTCACATCAGAGCAGGGATATCACTAGTGAGCATTGGCTCACAGATATCTTGTTTGACAGAGTTATGTGCCTCGGACTTAGAAACATTTCAGTTATTTGCAGTTTCTGTTAATTTTTTTTGCAGAGGTTTCAATTATTTGCAATTTAGGTTCATTTTCTTGTCAGATCTTTCCAAGGGAGGGGGCATGAATGTTTTAGAAACATCTCTTGTTGCTTATTAACTCACCTGAGCCAAAGGCGCAAGTGAGCTTTCTGATCAATATTTGTCTGTTGAATGTCATTGTCGTTGCTGTTGTTGTTCACTTTTCACATTTTCATCTTCTCCAGAACCACAGGGCCGATTTTAATCAAACTTCATATTAGGCATCACTGGGTGAAGGGGATTCAAGTTTATTCAAATGAAGGACCACACCCACTTTAAAGGGGAGATAATTTAGAATTATTGAAAATTTGTTCATTTTTTAAATTCTCAAAAACCATTTGGCCAGAAAAGCTCAAATTTGTGTGGAAGCATTGTCAGGTAGTGTAGATTCAAGATTGTCCAATTTATGGTACCCAGGATTAGGGTGGGGCTGCAATGGGGAAGGGGGGGGTTGAAGTTTTACAAAGCAAAATATAGAGAACATCTTTAAAAATCTTCTCAAAAACCATTCAGCCAGAAATTCTCAAACTTAGGTGGAAGGATCCTCAGGTATTCTAGATTTACATTTTGTTTAAATCATGCTCCCTGTGGGGTGGGGAGGATTACAATTGTGGTTGATTGTTTACAGAGTAATTTATAGAAGGAAATCTTTAAAACTCTTCATCTGCAAATCAATGTTGCTCAAAAAGCTCAAATTTGTGTGGAAACATTCGTAGATAGTTTAGAATCAAGTTTGTTCAAATCATAATTCCCGGGGGTGGGGTGGGGCCACAATTGGGGGATGAATTTTAACATTGTATTGGTTAAATATCGAGGAAATGTAAAGACAAAGTTTTTTGCTAAAAATCTATTTGGCCATGAAAGCCTAAATTTGTGTGGAAGCATTCTTAGGTAGTGTAGATTCAAGTTTGTTCAAATCATGGTTCCAAGGAGGTAAGATGGGGCCACAATGGGGACATTGATCAAACTGGGCTTCGTCAATTTTGCCTATGGAGAATTTTTCTCTAAATTGGCGAAAAGAAATTGTGAAAAATCAATTTTTGATAACTCTTCAAGTGTAAAGTTTTCTCCTTATTGTGTTTCTCTTTCCCGGTCGTTTGTTTATTCGTTCATTCTGTATTAATTCAATCACCACGTGCAACCTGAAATCTCACATTGCTTCAGTGCACACAGCACTGACTACAGATTAGCCCCAGATTATTTATTGCTGCAGACAATCAATTGTTATGTAACACTTCCAAGGGTGCTCTCATTGAGTGGTCAATTGTTATACAATAAGAGTCTTACTGGAGGTCAACTATCTTCACTTTAAAGGTGCAAGATCCTTATTTGAGAATGGGGCTAATTAATTAAATTGTTGAACTATCTAAGGCCACATAAATATAAAATTTAGATTCTCATCCTGATTTGCAAAAAATATTGGGCGGGTGGGTTGATTTAATTTTTTATTTTTTTAAAAACATCTTGTTCACCATTCGTGAATTAGAAGGTATAACAACAATCTTTTTTAAATTGTTTATGGTAATGAGTAAAAAACGTAATATGTAATCTTATAATTCCATTTTATTTCAACTGATTTGTAAATGCATGAAGATAACTTGACTGGAATCAAACGATGATCTACATAGTAAGCAGCCGTTAAAATGTTCTGAAATTTTTGTATACCAACCCAATTTTTCTCTCGGAATTTATTTTGCACAATTTTTTGTTTTTTGAATAAAATAAAATACATTGGGGTGGGCCACTTTCAGAGGGACAGGCAGGGATGAGAATCTAAAGATTAATTTAACCATGTGGCCTAAACTTCTTTAGTTATGAACTGAATAAGTTATAAATCAGAAGTTTAAAATTTAAGCCAAAAATCTTGAAAAATACTTGTTCCCATTATTAGAAGTTATTTAATACTTTATGCAATGCAGTTGGATGCCATATAAATCATCAGAATACTGCAAATGATGCAGTTTTCTTATTTCTGTGAATGACCTAGGAACATATTTCACTTTACTTTAAGACAGAGACATATAAGTATTTGCCTCCCAAATTATTAATGCCGTTCTTAAAGTCACACTAAAGTGGGATAGATATGGGCAGTTCTTCAAAGAATTTCATTGTGATTTGTGCATTGATTACAAAAAAAAAAATATTGAAACTTGTTGACATAAAACCCAGCAAAATATTTTATTTTTACGTCCGACTTATAAAAATGGTGGCTTTCAGTCCATCTTCTTATCTAGTATGTGTATGAATCCATAAAGGCAATTTTGTTTTTGTTTCTTCATTAAAGAGTGTTTTGTATTTTTTTTTAACTTAAACTTAGAACAGTAGAAATTTTGTGTCTTAACGTTCCAAAAAACTTTGATACCATACTACCTAGAAATAATTTAGTGATGCAAATGGAAACGTGTCAATGAGGAGAATGCAAATGTACATATAAAATTGGTCAATACATGCATATCTAAAGAGTTCAAAATATTAATAACTAAAACATACAGACCTACATAAACATCCCCTTTCCGTTCTCCCTTTGAAAAAAATCTTGACCCTTGCATGAATGTAGAAAAATTATTATGAATATAGGAGGAAGACAGTTTGTTTACTAATTATAAGTAACCTTAATTTGAGAAAAATCCAAAATTATATTAAATCAAAGTTCAAGATGTGAAGAATCATAAACCCATATTAACTCATAGATTCTAATTTTCTTCTATGCTCTAATAGAATCAATATAAAATCGGACCAGGTTGTCCTTATGTGATGTTTAATTATGACTTTATTTGCTCAAAACCACTTCAAATGAATGGTACATCAGGTAGTTATACATATCAAATATTACAAATAAATAATGCCATAGGAATATATGTGCTAAAAGAAAATATATAGATTTGTTTAGATTGGTTTATATAAATATACATAATATACAAATTGGGCATGAATTAATATACAAAGAAGGATACACTTATTCAGATATGTTTAGGTCATTTAAGTCACTCAGATGACCTATTGCTATTGGTCTACATCTATCATCGTGCTGTGCACGTCGTCCATTTTGCGTTAACAATTTTACATTTTTAACTTCTCCTTAAAAACTACAAGGCCAATTGTTACCATTTTTGGTATGAAACATCTCAGTGGCAAGAGGAATAAAATTATGAAAATTATGGCTCTACCACCCCCTGCGGTGTTGTAGGTGGGCCAAATATACCAAAAAAGTCAAATTTTCAAACGTCTCCAGACGTGTGGAAAAAACGAAATGCATTGTATTTACATGTATCTTCTTTAAGCCCTCTTCAAATATTTTGAAATTCATGGCCCTTGGGTCAGGGGTTCAGGCCCTAGGTTGGGGCCTTGTATAAGTGTTTTTAATCTTAAAAAGTCTTTTTTTCTACTCCCTTATTAATTTGAGAAAAGCTATATGCATGGTTATTGATGTCCACGAAGCCCTCTACCTAAATTGTAAAATTCATGTCCCCTGGGACAGGGGCTCAGGCCTTAGGGTCGGACCAATATGTCCATATAGTAAAAATGAATTAGATCTGAAAAAAAATCTTGTTTACTTCCATATATTTTAAAAAAAGCTAAACCAGTATGGTACTGATGTTCGTTAAGGTCAAAGAAAATTTCTAAGAAATTCTTTTCATCCTATTGTCCATTGTTAGAGCGGGGCCTATTCAGATAGTAATTATCTCAATAATGTTTAGTTTAAAATTGTGTACAAAAATAATCATCTCATTAGCTCTTGCAGGGTATGAAAATGTTTATTGTTTGTGTTTTTTAGATGCCAAAGAGAAAACGTAAGGGCACGAGTGAAAGGGTCAGAGGCCTTAAAAACAGGCAGAGAATGAGGGACACAAGGCAGCAGGAGCCAATCTCTTCAGACGAATCAGATCAGTCTTTTGAAAATTCTGCTACCTCATGCGGGGTAGTAGAAGGAGCTGTCTCAGCTCCCCTCGGTTGTCTTCCGGGGCAGGTTTCCATGGGGTTTCCTCTGAAGGAAGAAAAACCCCTGGCCAGGATGCAGGCCTCACTTCGCGAGAAAATGCATCCGAATGCCCTGAGTTCTGCATCTTCTCAGGGAAGTCGTCTGTGTGCCCAAAACGGCGGCATGGCACAGTCCCCTGACTCCCCACTGTGGGTTTGTACCTCACCGAGGGTACCTGAGCTGGACACCGTGCACGTGTCTGGCTCAGCAGGACAGGCGCAGCTGGGTATGTCATCCTCCTGTAGTGGGGATGAGTCCAGGATATAAATTGATGCACCCAGAAACTTGACGAGAACTAAAAAGTATACTTAAAGGAAATCATATGAAAACACTGTATATATGAAAAATGATGATGATGATGATAATGATGATGATGTGAAACATGATATTGATGATGATGATGATAATGGTGGTGATGGTGGTAGTGATGATCATGATGATGATGATGAAACCAATGACAATAGCACATTTACAACAGATAAGGTATGTTTTTCTGTTCAAGGATCATATCATCAAGCTGTCATCATTTTTGGTGATAATGCAGGAACACAATGTGTAGCAAACTGTCTTGCTGCAGTAGCTTTTCAAGGGATTAAGGATACTAGTCGATGGGATAGAAGAGACATGAACACTGTTTTGTTTACAGGAAATGAGTTATATACTTACTTGCAACACAGTGAATTGCCTCAGTTTTTTGAGTGTTTCGGTATGACATATGAGTTCAAAGCAAATGAATCATTACCAAGTTTGATCAATCTATCCAGAGTTGAACCTCAATATGATGACTTCAATGCATTTCCACTTATAGAAGCTCTTCAGATTGCTCTTGCAGATACAGATGGATGCTTTGTTTGCTTTGGTGGAAATACATTTTTGATAGGGAGAAGAATGAAAGGGTATTTTACTTTTGATTCTCATTCAAGATCTACAGAAGGGTATCTGAGTGAAAGTGGAAAGAGTACAAGGGTACTGTACAAGACAATCCTTGATCTATTTCATCACATCGTGACTTTGGCCAGGTCAATGGGGTATTCTGAAACTGTGCAATGTGAAATAACTGGAGTGCACTGCTCATTAAAACAATTTCAATGTAAGGAAATATGTGTTCAAATGGAGGAAAACAAACAGTCTGTTAATGTTATGACAAATGCAGATACTACAGAAGTACAAGTAGGAGAAAGTTGCAATGCAGCATTAAACGCTCATTCATCACATGATGACATTGAGTACGTTTGCAGTGAAATTTACGGTTTTGATTGTATGCCTTTGTCAGATGTGAAGAAACAGCAGTTGTGTAATTCATTAGGAATTTTGTGTTCATTTAATGAACATTCAAAAAAAGTGGCAGATAAGGTAGTAAACATAGAAAAACCAGTTCAGGTGAGAGACATAGATCAGGATGGAAATTGTTTGTTTAATGCCATTTCGTTTAGTTTGACGCGAACACAAGACTATCATGAAATAATTCGCTCAGCGGTTTGTGATCATTTACTTCAGAACCAGTTGTGTTTTAAACCCTTTTTAAGACACGAAGAAGACTCTGTTGAGAAACATATTTCAAATACTCGTATGATCGAAAATGGAACATGGGCAACTGAAATAGAAATTATGGGACTGTCTCATTTGCTCAAGACTGATATCTATACATATTCAGATTCTCGATGGGTTCTTTTTTCTGGAAGATTGGTAGATCCAGATTTAGATATTGGTCAATCAGGGTCAATTTATTTGCATCATAAAGATCAGACTCATTATGATGTTGTCACAATGGTATCGAGTAGGTCAAGTAATATACAACACCAATCTTTGGCACCAAGTTTTGATGTTGAATACAGCAACAGATTAAGCAATCGAGAAAGAATGAGACAGAAACGCAACATAATGTTTAGGAAACAAAATGAAGGTTTGTCAAAACAAGTCGGAGAGCTCAGAAATTCCATACGCGTACTTGCTAAGAAAAAGATGCGGTACATGAATGATGATGCATTTAAATCTAAAACAAAAGAAACCAGTAAAAGAAGGTATTTGAGTAACGAAAATTACAGGACTAATTTAAAACTGAGAAGTGTGCAGAAATATGCTTTGGATGCTGAACAAAGAATTACTATGAAGCAGAAAAGCATCGCAAAGTACAAGACAGATGAGACACACATACAGGACGTGAAAGGAAGAAGCAAACTAAAATACAGCGCAGCTATCGTACATAAAGAGAACGTGAAACGTATGAGTACACGGAAATACAAATTAGATGGCGTGCACAAAGAAAAAGTTAAAAGACAAAGTACAGAAAAGTACAAATCAGATGAGATTCATAGACGAAATGTCAAAAACAGAAGTACAGAAAAGTACAAATCGGATGAGCTGCATAAACGAAATGTCAAGAAGAGAAGTACAGAAAAGTACAGATTATATGAAGAACACAGAGAGAAAGTAAAAGTTTCAAGCAAAGTGAGCTACCATATGAGTTCAGAGTCTAAAAGACTAAAAAAAGAGAACGTTTCAAAGAATAAACAAGAACGGATGGAAAAGCTGAAAGGTGAAAGTGAAGTAGTGAATTTGTTAAAAACTATTGTCAAACAAGGACCAGAGTACACATGTTGTTGTTGTCATCGTTTGATGTTTGAAAACCAAGTTCGTGGATGTACACATGAATTGTATACAGCAAATCAGGAGGCAAGAAATGTGGCAGATCAGTGTCTAGATGACAAATATGTTCACCAATGTGGTGTGTCGTGTACAGATTATTGTCCCAGATCTTCATTGTGGGTGTGTTTTACATGTCACAGAAAAATCATGAGTGGAAAAATCCCACAAGAGGCTACAATTAATAAAATGTCACTTGAGGAAATTCCACCAGAGCTCAGTGATTTAAATTCATTAGAACAACACCTCATTGCTCTACACATTCCATTCATGAAAGTCATGGCTCTTCCACAAGGTGGTCAAAGAAATGTGCATGGACCTGTAGTGTGCGTTCCGTCAAATATAAAGAAAACAACTAGTTTGCCACTGAACGTTGATGAGAATCTGTTACTGAGGGTGAAACTCAAACGCAAACTATCATACAAAGGCTACTTCGAATACCAATTCGTAACTCCACGACACATCAAGGCTGCTCTTGAATTTTTGAAAGAAAACAATAAATAGTACCAAGACGTTTCTTTCAACAGTAATTGGACTGACAAAGACGATAACTGTTTGTTGAGCGATACAATCGAAACTTCTGAAAATAATCAGGATATGACAGAAATGGAGAAAAATCACAACCAGGAAGTCGCAACTGACACATGTTTGCAACCTGTGGACATTGCGCAAGAAGTTCTTGATCATTACTTTGATGATGTTTATAATATTGTACCAGGTGAAGGACAAAACCCTGTAAGGATGTTACAAGAAGAAGGAAATGAAGCAAAGTCATTCCCACATTTAATCCCCTCAGGCAGATTTTCATGGAATGAAGAGAGGGATCAAAGGATAACACTTTCTAGATATTTCAATAACAGACTTATGAATACAGACAATAGATTTGCAAAGGACACGAACTACATATTTTTTGCGCAGTTTATGACAGAATTAAAACAGGTGATTGACAAAACACAAATATCAATACGAAAGTCGTTGTCCAAAACTAACGATGGAAAGTTGGTGACATCAGACATGCTACAAGACCCAGCTGTGCTTTCAAAACTTCTCAGAAATGACGAAGCCTTGCGATTCATGCAACCAATAAGAGAAACACCTGCATATTGGTCAGCAACACAGAAAGATCTTTTTGCAATGCTGCGGCAGTTAGGGATCCCTACGTGGTTTTGTTCTGTTTCGGCTGCTGAATTCAGATGGAACGAAATAATAGCTTGCATTTTGCATCATGAGGATGACAGTAGAAATCCATCTGATTTAGACTGGAGTGAAAAAAGTGAAATTCTTAGAAGAAATCCAGTCACTGTTGCCAGAATGTTTGAACACAGATTTCATGTATTTCAAAGAGAAGTCATTTTGGCACCAGCTAATCCCATAGGTAATGTAGTGGACTACTTTGTAAGAGTTGAATTCCAACAAAGGGGTTCCCCTCATATGCATTGCTTGTATTGGGTTGAAGATGCACCAAAATTAGGGGAAGATAGTGAGGAATGTGTATGTGAGTTCATTGACAAGTATGTGTCATGTTCCTTACCGTCCGAAGATGATCAGCAAGAACTAAGACAGACTGTGTTAAGTGTTCAACAACATAGTAAAAATCACTGTAAATCGTGTAGAAAAAAAGGAACAGAATGCAGATTTAACTTCCCAAAACCACCATCAGAGAGAACTTTTATAGCTGATCGATGCGAGGAAAATGCAGAGAGTTTTCACACCAATGTGCAAATGAATACAACACAAGCAAAGGATACTTTACTTAAGGTGTGGAATAAAGTTCTTGATGATAATAGTGAATCTCGAACAACTGAGGAAGTATTCAAAGATTTATCTCTGTCGCAAAAAGATTACGAAATCGCACATAGAGCACTAACATCAAGAACAACAACAATTTTGAAGAGAAATCCAGAGGAAATGTGGACAAATCAATACAACGAATGTCTCCTCAAATGCTGGGATGCCAACATGGACATTCAGTATGTTCTTGACCCATTTAGTTGCATTGTGTACATTATTTCGTACATCTCAAAATCAGAACGAGAGATGGGCATGTTATTGAAACAAACGAAAATTGAGGCAACTGAAGGAAATCTAAGTGCAAAGCAAACAATTAAAAAAATAGGATCAGCTTATTTAAACCACAGAGAAGTCAGTGCTCAAGAAGCTGTGTACAGAGTATGCAATTTAAAAATGAAAGAATGCTCAAGGAAAGTGGTGTTTATTCCTGTTGGGGAAAATCCAACACGCTTAAGCAAACCTCTTTCGCAACTGAAAAGAAGATCACAGTCAATCGACTATGAAGGCGATAAAGATGAGGAAGACATTTGGATGACTAATATTATTGAAAGATATGAAAATCGCCCACAGACTGACTATTTCAATCAGATGTGCCTAGCAGAATTCTGTTCCGAGTTCAGGGTACTTGCAAAATCTCAAATTCCACAGGTTGAAAAGGAAGGAGTATATGAATTGCGAAATGGCAAAGGTTACATCCAGAAAAGAACGAGAGGTAAACCAGCTATCATAAGATACCCAAGGTTCAATGCTGAAAGTTCACCTGAAAAGTATTTTCAATCAATACTACAGCTGTTTCTGCCTTATCAAACTCAAAGTCAACTGAAGCCACCAGGTTTTGATCTGTATGAATCATTCTTTACTAATGGGTTTGTCAGAGTTCGTAGCGATTTACAAGCAGTAAAGGATGTGGTCAGTGAACATCAAAATCAGTTTTCGAAAAATGAAGGAGCAATTGAAAATGCTGAAGAAATGTTTGAATTGATTGGCGAGCCTGAAGATGTATGGGCAAGTCTTTGTCCAGAAACTGAAATGAAGCGGGAAGAATGTTTAAATCAGAAATCAAAATTGGAGAAGGAAGACAATATAACTAACGAAGCAACTAAAGAAGTTGAAAGTGAAGATCCTTCAGATTTTATATATCACATCAAAGAAGCTTCAAATTCACGACAATAGATGCTACCTTTGCTGCAAAGCTTAAATGATAAACAGAAAGAGGTGTTTTATTCAGTGCGCGAATGGTGTCTAAAGAAAATATCTGAAGGGAAACCAGAACCATTCCATATCTTTATAACAGGCGGAGCCGGAACTGGCAAAAGTCATTTGATCAAAGCGATTCATTATGAAGGCTCAAGGCTTCTTGGAAAGATATTGCCCATACCCAACGCCTTATCAATTCTTCTAACTGCGTTCACAGGAACAGCTGCCTTTAACATTGGAGGAAGTACAATTCACCATGTTTTCTCGTTGACAAAAGCACTACCCATTCCATATGAACCCTTGAAGGAACAAACTTTAAATGCAATAAGGGTCAAATTAGAGAATGTGCAAATTTTGATCATAGATGAAGTATCAATGGTCTTCAAACGTCTTTTGTATTACATACATGAACGACTCGTCCAAATTAAAAAATGCAAGCAACCATTTGGTGGAATTTCGGTTATTGCTGTTGGTGACTTCTACCAGCTTCCTCCTGTAAAACAACGAAAAGATGAGAGGTTGTATAAGGTTAACGAAACATACCCTGTTGACTATTGGTTAGATTTCTTCAGAATTATTGAGTTAGACGAAATAATGCGTCAGAGAGAAGATGCTGAATTTGCTGCCGTTTTGAATTCATTGCGTATAAGAACTATTGATGAACAGATATCGAATGAAGCTTTTACAGTACTAAGAGATTGCATCAGAGAAGGTCCAGATGACGTTTTGCACGTTTATTCTACAAACGAAGAGGTAAACGATTTCAATCTCGAAAAGTTACAAACATGCTGTACAGATTTCATAGAGGTAGATGCAGAGGATTTCCAGAAAGACACTGCTTTTAGCTGTGAATGCAAGGGTTATGCTTACAAGAAATGTGAATGTGGAGGATGGCCTTGTAAATGGTGCAATGGGTTATATATCGCACTTTGAGTTCGGAAATGATCATAAGAAGAAATACATACAAGGAATAGGAGTGATATTTGACAGTAAAGAAATAGGTAAACTGCATGGAACAATTACTCCACACGGAAATCAGATCGTGATTCAAAGAATTCAGGAAGATGTCAAGGAAAAGAATACCAAAAATGTAGTTGGACACCAATTTCCCCTTAAACTGTCTTGGGCATGCACAGCACACAAAGTGCAAGGAATGACAACAGACAAGGTAGTGGTCAATTTGGATCGAACTTTTGCTGCTGATGTTGAAGCATCATTGAGCATCATGCAAAGATTTGACCCAAACGAAATGGGTGAAATTGGACAAATGCCAACTGACGAATGCAAAACGATCCTTTTTCTTGATGTGCAGAGTCTAAGGGCACATATACAGGACATCAAATCAGACAACAGACTCAGAAAAGCAGATTTGATGTTTAACGGAAACTTGGCTCAGAGACCAAGAAGACTTGGCGGAATTTGAAATCCCGGGCTTTAATTTTTATAGCATTTCAAGAGGAATGTGTTATGATAATTCATCAAACATTTTTCATAAATTAAGCCAAGCCAGAGGAGGGGGAATAGGTGTGTTCCAAAGGAAAGAGGAAACAATCAGAGTTCTTGAATGTCCCCTAAAGAACATTGAGGGTATGGCGATAGAGCTTTGCAAAGAGAACATTATCATAATAGTGATATACCGACCAGGCAATATCAACGTCGGCTTTTTTCTAGATACCCTTCAGAATGTTGTAAATGTTTTCAACGAACGTGGATTTCAGTGTGTTATAGTTGGTGATTTCAACGAAGATGCTAGATCGAAAGGACCAATTACTAGTACTCTTCAGTCAAAAGGATTTGAACAAAGAGTCGACTTTTCCACAACTGAAGGAGGCACTATCCTAGATCACATTTACGTCACTGTGGGAATGTCTGTTAAGGTTGTGAAAGTTCCTGTCTACTTCAGTTATCATGATGCCATCAAGGTGTACTTTCAATTACCAAACCGGTAATCGACCAATCGAAACGAGCTTAGTCATTTTGAGTTTTAAATATACTCTTTAGAAATTTTTTTCTATACTGAATATTTTTTTTTCTCAATTTCTATTATACAATTTTAAATTCCTGTGCCACTGAGAAAGATTTTTCATAGAAAACACTTCTTTCAAGGCCCATGTTCTAGCTGTGCAGTCTGTTTACATACAAACGAAATGCATGGTAGACTAGTTTGGAGCTAAATATTTTGAGAAAATATCATATCTTTCGCCCTGTTTGACTAAGCTGATAAGATAGGTAACATTTCCTTCAAATAATTTGTCAAGAGAAACTGATTTATGATTTTTTAAAATACTCCATAGTATTATATAGGGAAACAATTAGTAGCGTTGTACTTTAAAGGACTGTATGTTGCATTGTTAAAATGCCCTCAGATGTTAAATTTCAGTATGTTTTGAAAGAAATAATATAATGCAAATAAAGTCATAAGATATTCTTTTAAAATCATGTAATAAAACAATGTGAAAAATGATTTTTGGTGTGGAAGACATTGTCAAAATATGATTATTAAAATTCAAGTATATCGATTCTTTTAAGACACTGAAACCTAAACACTTGGTTTCTGTATTTTAGAGCCTGTCAAAGTGTATATATCAATTAAATTCACTCATAAACAATGCTCTCAAACTTTTACATAAATGAAGGCAACAATAAAATATCTATAAGTTAAGTCTCAGACTTGGACATTATGAAATAGAACATGAACATTCCATCGTAGACATTTTCTCTTCTACAATGCTTAACTAAATATGTCTCCCTTTCTAGATATATTGTGTCAAATTGTAAAGACTTTGGCCCTGACAAATACCTAATTACATCACAACGGGTGGGGCGATGAATTTTTTAAACATATATTGTTAAGATAAACAACTTTGCTTTTATAATGCATTACAAAATATTGATCATTTTTAAGTAATAAGTTGTAGACTTTACGAGTTTGGTGGCCCCTAAATAAAAGGACCAGCCCCTTTTTCTTGATTTCCTTGAAAGTACCTTTTGATTTTCCACAACTTTTGCTATATATGTCTTAACAAAATATCAACTGATAGAAAGATACAGATCAAAGCGCATGAAAGTTTTGAGTGAAAATTCATACCCAATTTTCGTGCCTAGGCGAGCTCCAGAAATGGCGCCTCTAGCGTAAAACAACATAATATTGCACAGCTTTAAACCATTGACTACCTATCCTGAAATTTTCATATTCATATCTCTATTAGTTTATGAGATTAGCTCTGCACAAAATAGGTCGTAAAATTGTTCAAAATGGCCGTTAAATTGGTACCGGAAGTGACGACAGTAAAACTTTCAAAATATATTAATTTTACATCAAGCCCCATCTTCTATATAAGAATGATTGAAATCGATTTAATAGTTTTTGAGAAATCGCGTGTTGTATAAGTATTTTAAATAAAAATCCGTACCCAATTTTCGTGCCAAGGCGAGCTCCAAGAACTGGCGCCACTAGGATAAAACAACTAAACAGTGCATAACTTCAAACTAATAGTCTACCTATCCTGATACTTATCCTCAAGCCCCATCTTCCGGTGAAAGGGGTTGAAATCGGTCGAATAGTTTTTGAGAAATCGCGTGCCGTATAAATATTTTGAATGAAAATTCGTACCCAATTTTCGTACCTCCAAGAAATGGCGCCACTGGTGTAAAACAACCTAATAGTGCACAACTTCAAACTATATCTACCTATCCTGAAAATTCCATTGTTATATCTCTGAAAGCTTCTGAGATGAGCTCTGCAAAAATAGGTTGTAAATTGTACAATATGGCCGAGATATCGGTAACGGAAGTGACGACAGGAAAGCTATCACAAATGAATGAAGTTTACATCAAGCTTCATCTGTGAAAAAATTGTTGAAATCAGTCGATTATATTTGAGAATCGCATGCTGAATAAAATTTTTGAATGAAAATTCATACCCAATTTTCGTGCCAAGGCGGGCTCCAAGAAATGGCGCAACTGGCGTTAACCAACATAATAGTGCACAACTTCAAACTATATCTACCTATCCTGAAAATGTCTTAGTCATATCTCTGATAGTTTGTGAGATCAGCTCTGCACAGAACAGGTCGAAAAAGTGTACAATATGGCCGATCACTCGGTACCGGAAGTGATGACAGAAAAAATATCAAAAATGTATGAAGTTCAAGCTTCATCTTTTGTGAAAAAATTGTTGAAATCGGGTCAATAGTTTTCGAGAAATCGCGTCCCGTATAAACATTTTGAAAAAAAAAATTGTACCCAATGTTCGTGCCTAGGCGTGCTCCAAAAAATGGCGCCACTGACGTAAAACAACATAATAGTACACGACTTCAAACTTTAGACTACCTATCCTGAAAACTTCATAGTCATATCTTTGGTAGTTTCTGAGATCAGCTCTGCACAAAATAGGTTGTAAAATTGTACAAAATGGCCGATAAATCGGTACCGGAAGAGACGACAAAAAAAATCTCAAAAACGTATGAAGTTTAGATTACGTCCAATGTTCTGTGAAAAAATGGTTGAAATCGGTCGAATAGTTTTCGAGATATCGCGTGCACAAAATTTGTGGGAAAAAAAATAATAACTAGACACGATCTCGTTACGAGTAACGAGTAGGTCTTCCGTTCGATTTTTTAAAATGATGCGATGATTTATCGATAAAACTTGACTGAATATTTTAGGGGCCACCCCTATAGATTTAAATGGGGAAATATATTGGTGTTTTAATTAGTTAAATGCAGACAATTTCTTTTCTACAATGCTTAAAAAAATATGTCTCCTTTAGACATATTGCATCAAAAGTTAAGGACTTTGGCCCCTAATTACGTCATAAATGGGCGTGGCAATGAGT
Source organism: Magallana hongkongensis (assembly GCA_016163765.1). Classification (NCBI taxonomy): domain Eukaryota; kingdom Metazoa; phylum Mollusca; class Bivalvia; order Ostreida; family Ostreidae; genus Magallana; species Magallana hongkongensis. Next base: position 31,256,624 of record WFKH01011925.1, on the reverse strand, counting down.
TTTTCAAACAGATATTGTTACGATCAACAACTTTGCTTCTATAATGCATTACAAAATCTTGATCGTTTTTAAGTTATTTGTAATAGACTTTACGAGTCTCTTGGCCCCTAATTTAAGGGGCCAGCCCCTTTTTCTTGATTTTATACTAAAGGTCTTATGAATACTTACATATTTTGTTTTTACACCTATCTAAAATTGTTGTTCATTTTTGAGATACAATTGATTAAATATTTTAAGGGCCAGCCCTCTAGATCCTTAATGGGGACATACATTGATATTTTGATTACTGGAATCGATTAGAATCATCATTGTAAGCATTTTCTCTTCTACAATGCCTTACAAAATATGTTTCGTTTTCTTGATATATTGCGTCAAAGTTTACGTATTTTGGCCCCTAAAAATCCCTAATTACGTCATAAATGGGCGTGGCAATGATTTGTTCTGTTAGATATTGTTACGATCAACAACTTTGCTTCTATACTGCATTACAAAATCTTTATCGTTTTTAAGTTATTTGTAATACAGTTTACGAGTCTCTTGGCCCCTAATTTAATGGGCCAGCCCCTTTCTCTTAATTTTATACGAAAGGTTTTATGAATACTTACATTTTTTGTTCTTACACCTATCTAAAATTGTTGTTGTTTATTTTTGAGATCAACAAATGATTAAATATTTTAGTGGCCAGCCCTCTAGATCCTTAATGGGGACATTCATTGGTCTTTTGATTAGTGGAATCGATTAGAATCATCAATGCAAGCATTTTCTCTTCTACAATGCCTAACAAAATATGTTTCCTTTTCTAGATATATTGCGTCAAAGTTTAAGTACTTTGGTCCCTAAAAATCCCTAATTATGTAATAAATGGGCGTGGCAATGATTTTTTCTGTTAGATATTGTTACGATCAACAACTTTGCTTCTATACTGCATAACAAAATCTTTATCGTTTTTTAGTTATATGTTATAGATTTTACGAGTCTCTTGGCCCCTAATTTAAGGGACCAGCCCCTTTTTCTAGATTTCGTTGAAAAGAACTTTTGATTCTCTACCACTTTTGTCAAATATGTCTTAACAAAATATCAACTGATAAAAAGATACAGATCAAAACGTATGAAAATTTTGAATGATAATTCGTACCAAATTTTCGTGCCTAAGCGAGCTTCAAGAAATGGCGCCACTGGCGTAAAACAAAATAATAGTGCACAACTTCAGACTATAGACTATCTATCCTGATAATTTCAAAGTCATATCTCTGATAGTTTCTGAGATCAGCTCTGCACAAAATAGGTCGTAAAAAACTACGGAATGGCCGATAAATCGGTACCGGAAGTGACGACAACAAAAATTTCAAAAAACATATAAAATTCATATCATGACTCATCATCTGTGAAAAAATGGTTGAAATCGGCTGAATAGTTTTCGAGAAATCGCGTGCACAAAATTTGGAAAAAATAATAATAATAATAACTAGAGCAAAGCTCGTTGCAAAGCAACGAGTGGGTCTTCCGTTAATGTCGAAAGTAAAGCTCGAAGTTCCTGTAAGAAGCAGAGTTCTTAAACTAATAACAAAAGTAACTTTAAAAAAAATAAAAAAATCGAATCATTCTTGGTACGACTTAACAAAATCCGAATGAATGTAAGTACGACTTAGCAAAAACTCTAACGATTTCAAAAACGACTTGACCAAAACAATTCCGAATGTGTTGAAGTACGACTTAACAAATTTCGAAATTTTTTAGGTACGAGTTAATTTAACTTTGAACTTAATACTATTTCCTTAACCCAGAATGCGGAATAAAAATTTCCGGAAAACCCAATTTTTGAACCCAAATATCTCTGTAATGCATTGTCTGATTTTAAAACGACTTTTTGTGTTAGTTTCAGCTTTATAAGCTCTACAAAACACGTTTACATTTTTAATTTGATTAAAAAATTCAAATTTTCGAAAAATTTGAATCACTTCCGGTTGCGACCGGAAGTTAAGGTTTTCCATTTCCAGCCTTATTGCACAGGTAAATAGACAAATTCATAACCACGGAAAATTTCAAGCTTCTATCTTAAAGCGTTTTTGACAAATGCCCCGGACAAAATAACTTTTTTGAAATTTTAAAAATGACGTAACGTCAAAACGGAACTGACATTGTCATTGAATCTTTAACATCTTTGATAGACGCTGACTTGCAACAATCGCTGAAAGTTTCATTGAAATTGATTGAAGACTTTTTAAGTTATGAAGCCGAAAAGGAGTCAGAAAAAAAAAGAAAAAGTATAATAATAATAACTAGAGCAAAGCTCGTTGCAAAGCAACGAGTGGGTCTTCCGTTAATGTCGAAAGAAAAGCTAGATGTTCCTGTAAGAAGCAGAGCTCTAAAACCAATACCAGGAGTTTTAAAACAAAAAGATATAAAAAATCGAATAATTCTTGGTACGACTTAACAAAATCCGAATGACTTTAAGTACGAATTAACAAAACTCTTACCGATTTCAAGAACGACTTGACAAAAAAAATCCGAATGTGTTTAAGAACGACTTAACAAATATCGAATCATTCTAGTTACGAGTTAATTTAACTTTGAACATAACACTATTTTCTTAACCAAGAATGTGGAATCAAAATTTCCGGAAAAATCTATTTTTAAACCCCTATATCTCTGTAATGCATAGTCCGATTTTAAAACGGATTTCATATTTTAATTAAGCTTAATAAGTTGAACATGTTTGCTTCAATAATGTATAACAAATTATTTTTCAGTAAATAGTTATGATTAAAAGACTTTGTAGCCCTCCTGGCCCCTTATTTGAGGGGCCAGCCCCTTTTTCTTGATATCAAATAAAAGTTCTCGCAAATATAAACATATTTTGTTCAACAACTGTTCACGAATTGTTAACCGTTCTAGAGATATCTGAACAACTGTGTTTTAGGGGCCGACCCTTAAACTCCTTACTGGGGCCACCAACAATTTTTTTTAAGGTGGTATATTGTTGAGAACATTATTTTTAGCATTTTTTCTTCTACAATGCTTTTCAAAATATTTCTCCTTTTCTAGATATTAATGATCAAAGTTTTGGACTTCTGGCCCCTTGAAACCCCTAATTACGTAATATATGATTAAGGTGTGGTACTGTATAGATAAACAGGGGTACAATAAACATTTTTGCTTCTATAATTGATAACAAATTATTGTTCAGTAAAGAGTTATTGCAAAAAGTCTTTAGAGCCCTTTTGGCCCCTAATTTGAGGAGCCAGCCCTTTTTTCTTGATATCAAATGAAAGCTCGTGGAAATTGAAACAACTTTTGCATTACATGTTTTAACAAAATATTTATACATCAAAAGATATTTGAGAAAATGTTCGAAAATTTTGTGAAAAAATTTGGTCCTAATTTTCAGGTTCAGGCGAGCTTCGAGGCCTTGCGCAATTTTAATAATTGGAAGCAGGGGGTACAATTTCAGACTTTAATCTACAATCCTGGAAAAATTTCAAGCTTCTATCTTGATTAGTTTCGGAGGAGATGCGTGGACAAAATGACCCTTAAAAATTTACAAAATCGTCAATATCTGAAAGCGGAAGTGGCGTCATCATTTGAAAATTTGACAATATCTAGCGCTGATGATGCTCAATCAGTCCTGAAAATTTCGTGCAAATCGGTCGAATAGTTTTTGAGAAATAACGCTCCAAAAAAGTCAGAAAAAGAAAAAAAAGAATAATAACTAGAGTAAAGCTCGTTGCAAAGCAACGAGTGGGTCTTCCGTTAACGTCGAAAGAAAAGCTAGATGTTCCTGTAAGAAGCAGAGCTCTAAAACCAATACCAGGAGTTTTAAAACAAAAAGATATAAAAAATCGAATAATTCTTGGTACGACTTAACAAAATCCGAATGACTTTAAGTACGAATTAACAAATCTCTTACCGATTTCAAGAACGACTTGACAAAAAAAATCCGAATGTGTTTAAGAACGACTTAACAAATATCGAATCATTCTAGGTACGAGTTAATTTAACTTTGAACATAACACTATTTTCTTAACCAAGAATGTGGAATTAAAATTTCCGGAAAAATCAATTTTTAAACCCCTATATCTCTGTAATGCATCGTCCGATTTCAAAACGGATTTCAGATTTAAATT
>WFKH01011925.1:31234351-31252400 GCA_016163765.1 Magallana hongkongensis | reverse complement strand
CCCTCTCGGTCCGTAATTTAAAGGACCAGTTTCTTTTTCTTGATGTTAATTGAAAGCTCTTGTCATTTCAAAAACATTTGGTTCAATAAGTGTTTACAAATTATGTACCGTTCTCGAGATATCTCAACAAGATCGCTTTAGGGGCCAAAACTTATAACTCCTTTTAAGGACTGAATAACAATCAAATTATAGTTGCATATCATTAAGCACATTGTATTGAGCATCTTTTGTTCAACATTGCTTTTCAAAATTTTTCTCCAATTTCAGATATTGATTATCAAAATTTTGGACTTCTGACCCCTAAAAATTCCTTATTACGCAACAAAGGAGCAAACACTTATCATGTAAAGATAAACATTGTAATAATGAACATAATTGCTTTTATAACGTATCACAAAATATTTCACAGTTAAAAGTTATTAATGAAATACTTTAGAGCCCTCTCGGCCCCTAATTTAGAGGGCCAGCCCCTTTTTCTTGATGTCAAATAAAAGCTCTTGTCATTTTAAACACATGTGGTTCAATAAGTGTTTATAAATTATGTACCGTTCTCGAGATATCTCGAAAAGATCGATTTAGGGGCCAACCCTATAACTCCTTTAAGGGGCCGGATAACAAAGAAATTATTGTTGCATATCGTTAAACACATTACTTTGAGCATCTTTTGTTCATTATTGTTTTTCAAAGTGTTTCTTCATTTTGAGATATTGATGATCAAAATTTTGGACTTTTGGCACCTAAGAATCCCTTATTACGTAGCAGAGGGGCAAACACATATCATGTATAGATAAGCAACGATTCGATGAACATAATTGCTTCTATAACATATCACAAAATATTTCACAGTTAAAAGTTATTAATAAAATACTGTAGAGCCCTCTCGGCCCCTAATTTAGAGGGCCAGCCCCTTTTTCTTGATGTCAAATAAAAGCTCTTGTCATTTTAAACACATTTGGTTCAATAAGTGTTTATAAATTATGTACCGTTCTCGAGATATCTCGAAAAGATAGATTTAGGGGCCAACCCTAAAACTCCTTTAAGGGGCCGGATAACAAAGAAATTATGGTTGCATATCGTTAAACACATTACTTTGAGCATCTTTTGTTCATTATTGTTTTTCAAAATGTTTCTCCATTTTGAGATATTGATGATCAGAATTTTGGACTTCTGGCCCCTAAAAATCCCTTATTACGTAACAGAGGGGCAAACACATATCATGTATAGATAAATAACGATACGATGAATATAATTTCTTCTATAACATATCACAAAATATTTCACATTTTTAAGTTATTGCTTAAAGACTTTAAAGCCCTCTCGGCCCCTAATTTGAGGGGCCAGCCCCTTTTTCTTGATGTCAAAAAAAAGCTCTTGATTTATTTAAGTTTTTTTGTTCTACACGTTTTAACAAAATGCTTTCGAGAAAACAGATATTCGAAGAAAATCAAGACAAATCATGACGCCTTTTTAATCTTAATTTTCGAGCTCGGGCGAGCTCCGGCGCTTTTAGAGATAAATATGATTAAAGACCATTAGACACTATTTCAGTCTTTCGTCTATCAGCCCTGAAAAGTTCAACATCATATCTTAAATAGTAAAAGAGGAGTTCTTGTGACAAAATACTCCTATAAAAAACGATAAATCCACAATATCTCAAGACAGGAAGTGACGTCATCAACAAAAAAAATTTCCAACAAGGTTCAGAACAATACCTATCAGATCTGAAAATTTGATGTAATTCGGTCGAGCCGTTTTTGAGAAATCGCGTGCACAAAATCGGTAAGAAAAAAAAATAATAACTAGAGCAAAGCTCGTTGCAAAGCAACGAGTGGGTCTTCCGTAAATGTCGAAAGAAAAGCTAGATGTTTCTGTAAGAAGTAGAGCACTAAAGCCAATACCAGGAGTAATTTAAACAAAAAGATATAAAAAGTCGAATAATTCTTGGTACGACTTAACAAAATCCGAATGACTTTAAGTTAGAATTAACAAAAACCTTAAGGATTTCAAGAACGACTTGACAAAAAAAATCCGAATGTGTTTAAGAGCGTCTTAACAAATATCGAATCATTCTAGGTACGAGTTAATTTAACTTTGAACATAACACTATTTTCTTAACCAAGAATGTGGAATCAAAATTTCCGGAAAATCAATTTTTAAACCCCTATATCTCTGTAATGCATTGTCCGATTTTAAAACGGATTTCAGATTTTAATAAAACTTAATGAGGTGAACATTTTTGCTTCAATAATATATAACAAATTATTTTTCAGTAAATAGTTATTATTAAAAGACTTTGTAGCCCTCCTGGCCCTTAATTTGAGGGGCCAGCCCCTTTTTCTTGATATCAAATGAACGGTCTCGCAAATATAAACATATTTTGTTCAACAAGTGTTCACGAATTGTTAACCATTCTAGAGATATCTGAACAACTGTGTTTTAGGGGCCGACCCTTAAACTCCTTAATGGGGCCAAAGACAAAAAATTTAAAGGTAGTATAAGGTTTACAACATTATTTTGAGCAACTTTTTTTCTACAATGTTTCACAAAATATTTCTCGTTTTTCAGATATAAATGATCAAAGTTTTGGATTTCTGGCCCCTTAAAACCCCTAATTACGTAACATATGATTTCAGTATGGTATTATGTAGATAAACAGCTGTACAATAAACATTTTTGCTTCTATACTTAATAACAAATTATTTTTCAGTAAAGAGTTATTAATTAAATTCTTTAGAGCCTTCTTGGCCCCTTATGTGAGGGGCCAGCCCCTTTTTTATGATATCAAATGAAAGAGCGTGTAAATCTGAACAACTTTTACATGTCTTAACAAATTATTTACACATTCAGAAATAATTTAGAAAATGTGCAAAAATTTTGTGAAAAAATTTGGTGCCAATTTTCGAGCTCGGGCGAGCTTCGGCGCCTTGCGCATTTTCCACAATATCAAACCCAGAGAATCATCTACAGACATTCATCTACTATCCCTGAAAGTTTCATGTTTTTATCTTTATTAGTTTTGGAGGAGTTAGGTGGACAAAATGGTCCTTAAAAATTCACTAAATCCTCAAAATCTCAAACCGGAAGTGACGTCATCACCCCAAAATTTAATAAACTCAAGTACTTTTGATGTTCTATCAGTCCTGCAAATTTTATGCAAATCAGTCCAGTAGTTCACGAGTAATAGCGTCCGGAAAAAGTCAGAAAAAAAATAATAATAATAAAAATAATCAATAGAATAACAAGAGGGTCTTCCGTTGGAAACGGAAGACCCTAATAAAGAAAAAGAAACCGTAGAATAACAAGAGGGTCTTCCGTTGGAAACGGAAGACCCTAATAATAAAGAAAAAGAAACCGTAGAATAACAAGAGGGTCTTCCGTTGGAAAAGGAAGACCCTAAAAAGAAACCGAAGAATAACAAAAGGGTCTTAAGATGGAAACGGAAGACCCTAAAAAGAAACAATAGAATAACAAGAGGGTCTTCCGTTGGAAACGGAAGACCCTAATAATAATTAAAAGAAACAATAGAATAACAAGAGGGTCTTCCGTTGGAAACGGAAGACCCTAATAATAATAATAATAACTAGATCCTTCATGGGGACAAATACTAGTTATTTGATTAGTGGAATCGATTTGAATCATCGATGGAAGCATTTTCTCTTCTACAATGTCTAACAAAATATGTTTCCTTCTCTAGATATATTGCGTCAAAGTTTAAGTACTTTGGCCCCTAAAAATCCCTCATTACGTAATGAATGGGCGTGGCAATGATTTTTTTCTATTAGATATTGTTACGATCAACAACTTTGCTTCTATAATGCATTACAAAATCTTTATCGTTTTTAAGTTTTTTGTAAAACAGTTTACGAGTCTATTGGCCCCTAATTTAAGGGGCCAGCCCCTTTTTCTTGATTTTATACGAAAGGACTTATGGATACTTACATTTTTTGTTCTTACACCTATCTAAAATTGTTGTTCATTTTTGAGATACAAATGATTGAATATTTTAGGGGCCAGCCCTCTAGATCCTTAATGGGGACAGACATGGGTGTTTTAATTAGTGGAATCGATTAGAATCATCAATGCAAGCATTTTCTCTTCTACAATGCCTAACAAAATATGTCTCCTTCTCTAGATATATTGCGTGAAAGTTTAAGTACTTTGACCCCTAAAAATCCCTAATTACGTCATAAATGGGCGTGGCAATGATTTTTTCTGTTAGATATTGTTACGATCAACAACTTTGCTTCTATAATGCATTATAAAATTTGTATCGTTTTTTAGTTATTTGTAATAAATTTTACGAGTCTCTTGGCCCTTAATTTATGGGGCCAGCCCCTTTTTCTTGATTTTGTTGGAAAAAACTCTTAATTCTCTTCTACATTTGTTCTATATGTCTTAACAAAATATCAACTATTAAAAAGATACAGATCAAAACGTATGAAAATTTTGAATGAAAATTAGTACCCAATTTTCGTGCTTAGGCGACCGCAAAGAAATGGCGCCACTGGCGTAAAACAAAAAATGCTGCACAACTTCAAACTATAGTCTACCTATCCTGAAAATTTCATAGTGATATCTCTGATAGTTTCTGAGTTTATAGGTGCACAAAATGAGTCGTCAAAAATTACAAAATGGCCGATAAATCGGTACCGGAAGTGACGGCAAAAAAAATGAAAATATGTATGAAGTCTAGATTACGTCCAATTATCTGCGAAAAAATGACCGAGATCGGTCGAATAGTTTTCGAGAAATCGCGTGCACAAAATTTGGAAAAAAAAAATAATAATAACTAGATCGTTCTCGTTGCGAGCAACGAGTGGGTCTTCCGTCCGATTTTTGAATAAATGAGATAAAACTCATCGTTTTAAAGATAAAATTGTGAGTCTACGCAAAAAAAAACGAAAATTTTTTTTTCGGCACTCGGGGCTTGAACCCGGGTCGCCTGGGCACTGTCCACGACCATAACGACTGAGCTACTCGGGCTCTCGCTTCAGGACTTTGACGCTTAATATCTCGAGAATGCGTTGATCGATTTTAAAACAAATTACTTATTCTGAATCAGTAAAAGGGTCGCTATAAAGCGTAAAATTTTTAAAGAAAAATATTTTAAAATAAAAAAGTTGAAAAATTCAATTTTCTAAATTTCCTTCCGGTGACGACCGGAAGTGACGGCGGACATTTTATTGACTGAGGTACACTAGGAAAATGCTAGATCTTTCGTCTCTAAAAATTTCAGCCTTTTATCTTTACTCGTTTTTGAGAAACGTCGCAGACAAATTTGACTTTTAAAAAATCGTTTAACGACGATAACTTCCGACCGGAAGTGAATTTTTAAAAATTGTCACGGGGGTACAAACTTCAGATGACTAGGCATTAGCCCTGAAAATATAAAGCAAATCGATCAAGCCATCTCCGAGAAATCGCCTGCACAAAATGTGTAAGGAAAAAAAGAATAATAATAATAACTAGATCGTTCTCGTTGCGAGCAACGAGTGGGTCTTCCGTCCGATTTTTGAATAAATGAGATAAAACCCATCATTTTAAAAAATAAAATCGTAAGTCTCCGCAAAAAATACAAAAAAAATTTTTCCGGCACTCGGGGCTTGAACCTGGGTCGCCTGGGCACTGTCCACGACCATAACGACTGAGCTACTCGGACTCTCGCTTCAGGACTTTGACGCTTAATATCTCGAGAATGCGTTGATCGATTTTAAAACAAATTACATATTCTGAATCAGTAAAAGGGTCACTATCAACATTACAGAAAATTATTTGAAAACAATAAACTTGAAAAATTCGATTTTTGAAATGTCCTCCCGGTGACGACCGGAAGTGACGGAGGACATTCTCTTGACCGAGGTACACTACAAAAAAGATAGATATATCATCTGTGAACATTTCAGCTCTAAATCTTTACTCGTTTTTGAGAAACGTCGCAGACAAAATTGACTTTTAAAAATCGTTTAACGAAAATAACTTCCGACCGGAAGTGAATTTAGAAAAATTGTCCGGGAGGTATAAACTTTACATAACAGGGCATAATCCCTGAAAATTTGAAAGAAATCGAAAGAGCCATCTCCGAGAAATCGCCTGCATAAAATTTGTAAGACAAAAAAAAGAATAATAATAATAATAATAAGACTAGATACGATCTCGTTACGAGTAACGAGTAGGTCTTCCGTTCAATTTCTTAAACGATACAATTAAAATATTAATGAAAAGGAAAATTTGTTTATAATGTCAGTTGATATTCCGAACCCGTGATAAGTTCAGGCAAATTGCAATGACAAAGTGTAAATAGAATGCATATATAGGGTTATTGAAGAGATCTGTTTATATTGAGTGTATGCATACTCAGACTGAATTAAACAAGATAATTTGAAAATAAAAATACGGAAGATTATAGATACATGTAATTTAAACTCAGATCTCTATTCTTTTCATGCTTTAATTAAGTGAGAAAAATATGTACTATTTGGTGTGATCCAGTGACCACAAAATCAAAAAGGCCTCTGCGTCACCATTAAGCCACGCATCGTACATTTTTATAGGATGTCTTTTTCAATATATATAGCTACACACATGATTGTATTAGAAAAGTCACTAATTGAAATATTTGTCAGTACAAATTAAGACCACCTTAAACCAAAACTAATTCATTCAGTGTAAACGTGTACTACAATACCTGACCAGAACATAATTTTAATCAAATTTCTTTGGTATAGAGTGGTTCAAATAGTCAAATATCCATGTATTTATTGTATACTAACTATTTTCTTATGTATCCCTAACAGAAACTAAATAGTTTAATGTTGTCATGTAAGATGATTAAGACTCAAATTTATTTAGATTTTTTTTTTTTTTGCTGAAGACTAAGAAATAGATGTGCATATTTGCAGGAAGTTTTGAACTGATGATTTTGCATATTTAATTCATATATATGAATTACACCAATTATTAATTATTTTTCATATTTAACTCATATATTCAGTCTGCTATTTAGTATGTTTAAGATTTTTTTAAGTTATGGGAGAGGGTAGGGTATGTGAGCTTGCTCACTTATTCTTTCATTTATATATATTTACATTTGCAAATATGTTTCCTTATACACTTTATATGAACCTATAGAATAGGGAAAACATACAATTCTGTATTATTATACTTTCATGTTAAATACTGAAATCTGATTGGTTTAGACGCAGTTGACAATCCGTTCTTTTACCCTCAGCGTTAGCAACACGCTTGGCAACGGGCTGACAGAACGAATTGTTACATGCGCGTAAATTATGCGTGTACGGTTTGGCGTTAAATTTACGTCATTTCTATATAAAAACAGTAAAATTTTCTCTAAAATTAAAACATTCAGTATAATAAAACAAATAGTGCCTATTTGGGAGGGTGACAGTTGAAATTGACACCCCTCGAAAACTATCGTCAACCTCCGCTTCGCGTCGGTTGACAACGGTTTTCTCGGGGTGTCAATTTCAACTGTTACCCTCCCAAACAGGCACTATTTATATAGTGTAGACTTATTCGTAACGTCACGATGATCATAACACGGAAAGTCAACACAGGAAATGAACTTGGTTGGTACGTGATCAATTCTTTGAAAAGCCCTTTGGGCATCACAGGATTTGATCACGTGACCAACCAAGTTCATATCCCAGTGAACAGCTTTTTGAATTGCTGTTTTATTTCTTAAGAGTATTGATATACCCGGTAGTCTCATTATAGAGCAGTCTTAGACTAGAAGTTTCTGAATTAGGAAAGATTGTCTTTTTTTAAATTAATAAATGTCTGCCTTAAAGGGATTAGATATACTGTTTAATACTTATTAGTTTGTCTTACAAGACATTTAACTATAGTGAATATTCTTTTGTTTTTCAGAAGCCAATACCAAATACCGATATTTTTAATACTCAAAAGAAAGAATAGACAAATTCTTGATGTTCATGTTCAGGTATGAATTGGTGACTTTTAACACAGGAATTTTGTATGCCAAATTAACCCTTATAATATTAATCGTGAAAAAAGTAAATATATCTGTTGAATATCTCAAATAAATATATGAGTATAATTGAAAATCAGTTGAAGTGATGTCATTATATAAAATAAACAAAAGTCGCCAACATATATATATGTCTAAAAAGTCAATTATCAATAGTTGAGGTGTCTGCTTAAGAAGGGTAACAAAAATCAATCATTTTTTAATTCCTTTAATCACATGTAGTTGATCCTGTATATCTCATATTTAATCAAAAACATGTACCAGAAAAGACCCATAGATCTGCGATGGAATATTTTTTTTTTTAGATTTACATTTGGAATGATTTTGCAAAAATATAAGACGTATAGTATATTAAATATATATGCTATTAATGTCTGCCAAAGATGGATAATATATATTGGATTTTATTTCATTGACATTTTTTACTGAAATCACGTTCTTATTATGGATCATCAATAAAAAATACCATAATCTTTTGTAGCCATTAAATGAAAATGGGAGCGATCAATGCTGTCACGATTCAAAGACCCAGAAAGATCATGATGCTGTGGTAAGTTAATGGATGTAAGATTTTATGTTGAGTCAGAATTGACTTAGTTTTCAAAGTGATTATGGCTTACACTGAAATATTCTAATTATTGGTCAGATTAAAAGGAACTCGTGTCAATACTGTATATAGGGATATACCTGCCCCAGGTATTATCAAAGTCAATTATCAATGTTGTTTTCATGTATTGAATAGATACTAGCTGATGTGTCTGCTTAAGAGGGGTAACAATAATTGATCTTTTAAATCCTTTATGTAACCGATCCTGTATCTCATATGTAGTCAGAACATGTACACTACTGTAATGAAAAAAGCCCTGAGACTATCAAAAAACCCTGAGACTATCAAAAAACCCTGAGGAAACCCTGAGTGGCACAGAGAAAACCCTGAGAGACCCTGAGGTTGGCACTGAGGGTACTGAGGAAACCCTGAGAGACCCTGGGGTTTGCACTGAAGGTACTGAGGAAGCCCTGAGAGACCATGAGGTCGGCACTGAGGGTACTGAGGAAGCCCTGAGAGACCCTGAGGTCGGCACTGAGTGTACTGAGGGAACTCTGAGAGACTCTGAGGTCACTTTTAATAGAAAAACAATATAAATTATGCGATTAAAATAAAATGATACAAGCTCATAAAATTAATTTTTATTATGATTTTTTTTGATTTTGTCGAAATTTCTTTTTAGCAACTCTGAGCTTTAAGTAAGAAAAAGAAATCATGTTCGGGTATGAACCGTATTATATTGTCTGATTATTTTAACGTTTTATTTTCAAACAAAGTGCTTAATTTTTTGTTCAAGCTACAACAAAGAGTGTTTTTCTTTTACAATAAGCATGCGTAAAAAATAATATCTAATTTATATATTACATTTATTTCAAATTGACATCTGATTAAAAAAAAAACTTCCCCTGTACTTTCTTAAATACTGCATATAACTTTCTACTAAAACTTCCTTTGTGTATATCAATTGTCAATTCTTTTGTTTGCCCATGATCAGAAAAAACACTGGAACTAACACAGAATATACAAGATATACACACGCGAGTTCGCTGCAGGTAATGAGCAGGTGCCTGAGGCAATATTGGAAATATATTACAGGTGTGAAATTGTCGCGGATTGATTCAACTGAAATGTCAGTTATGTATATCAATATGCAATTAATCATTGTAAAAGAAAATCTATAAAGTAGCAAACAATATCAAAGTTTTAACACAACAGGTTGTTAAATGTAGTGTACCAGGTACCCGAGACGATGTTTGAACTATTTCACTATTTTAAAATAAGATGTATTTAATTTAATTTACATGCATTTAGTTACATATAAAAAAGATACATGCACAAATGTAATGATGTTTTTTAGCTAAAAGTGTTTGTTGAATTAGTATTATCTAGCTTCAAAAAGTAGATAAGCGATTGGGTTACATGTACTTTATATTGCATAGTTTTTATGTAAATCAGTATATCTATTTTGAAAATGTACGCCCCCCCCTTCCCATATATAGAAACATGTATAGATATATTTTTTTTTTACGATTTTGAGAAGTTGTTTCATTCTCCATATTGTGAATATTTTTTGGATAAGTTTGCCCCCCCCCCTACCTTTCACAACGATGTTACGTGCACCCTAGTTCATATTGAATAAGATAAACAGCTTTTCTCTACTATACATCCACCACCAATTATGAACGTTGGCATTGGTTTATTTTTTAAGATCCATGCGAGTTGAAATTCAGAAGTTTTTTTTTTTTTTAGATATTGAACTTTTCGAATTTAGAAATATTTTCCACCCGATTGAATTTTGATAGTTCATGTTACCTGAAATGCCGAGAGAGGGGAAGGGGAATTCCGAGGTTTCTCGGTCTTGTATAATTTTAATAAAAGGTCCAGTTAAAGAATTCAATTGTAACGTTTAATTGTTTTCCTTTGTTTATTGACAAGAACAAATCTTTAAACGAAATGTGAAATTTAAAAGCAACAGTGAATTGTTTAATGATCTAACACATGAACATCTTTATATAATAAAAGGCGCTTCAAATAACCAAGTAATTGTTGACTCTTTCAAACTAAAACATCTTTATTATATTTAAACTCTCTCTCTCTCTCTCTCTCTCTCTCTCTCTCTCTCTCTCTCTCTCTCTCTCTCTCTCTCTCTCTCTCTCTCTGAGAGAGAGATAGAGATACTTTTTTCTTTCAATCCTTTCTGGTTTAAGTTCAGTCTATCGTTAGTTACGGTCTTTTTGACGAGGTTAAATTAATTTCACAAAGTTATAGTTTTACGTTACTGTACTACATGTATTTTATAATCAAAATGAATTTCGAAAAGAGTTAAACAATATCTGATCCTGAAAATTCACCGATATGCTACAGTTGTTTTGAACCTTTTCACAATATAATCTGTATTGATCAGCACGGGATTCACGGATATCCATTTTTGAATTTTATGATGCGCAACAGAGACTGAGAAGTTGACTCAAAATTCATGCTTATATACATGCATATAAACTCCTCTAATTAATTGTGTATGTCGTTAAACGGAAACAAACCTGACGTAGAATGATTTTGCTTTTGTTTCCTATAGTATCATCAATTTAAATAAGTGACAATATTACAATGTAACTTTGAATTAAGAAAAAATGGACACGTCGTAAAATATATTCATGTCAAGTCAAGTTCGGCTCACAACCCCCGCTCCCCCTCCTTCGTCATCGACCAAATAATTTGCCGCCCAAATACGTACCTTCTGACACTCACTCTCTCTCTCTCTCTCTCTCTCTCTCTCTCTCTCTCTCTGTATTCTCTCTTCTCTCTTTCATGTACAAATACTTTGTACATGTTTTAGTACTACTACATGTAGCATGCGGTTACATCGCTAGTGTTTAAAATTGTGCACTTCAATTTTTATTGATCATTGATTGTCTTGTTTCTGATTCGAAGTCCATGATAAAAAAAGTACCGTGTATGATAGACGATGTACTGTCTCCTTTGTGTACAAGTATAGAACACATTCTTTTGTGTGTCTGGGATCAAGAAAAACCTCGGAACTAACAGACAAGGCCCTGATTATACGCGCGACAGAGTGACCGCGGCTAGGTGTGAATATTGGTCACCTGTGTATATGTCTTGTAGCATCAAAATAAACAGCTAAAAACGGCGAGGAATTACACCATAAAACAAAAGAGTTTGACCCGAGTCTGCATGGAAATAAAAACATAGTAAATTTTATTGAACATCGACTACATCATTTATAAAGTGATCGCTCAAAATCGGGATTTACAGCAAATATGTACATGTACAGTGTATAACGATCAAAATCGGTTTATTTTATATTTTACTCAGGGCTTGTAAATAGAATTTTAATTGTAATGTTCTGTTTTGTTTTCCTTACCTACGGAGAGAGAGAGAGAGAGAGAGAGAGAGAGAGAGAGAGAGAGAGAGAGAGAGAGAGAGAGAGAGAGAGAGTGCATGGAGTTTTATAACCTTCCACCACTTTACGTCAAAGCATTAGAAAAGTTTACCGATCTTTATGTGCACAAGAATAATTTGTATGTACATGTATGGGCAATATTATCCGTTGGTTACAATGCCCATGCTAGCTAGTGCTTAAATATATTGTCACAATGTGTTATTGTTTTTTCATACTGTACAATAATGTGCTATATGTAAAGCAAAATAGATCTACATTTGTTTAAAAGTAGAAATAATGTAAATTCCTTATTTTACGCGAGTACTTAATTCCGCGAGTTCACTGTTTTGTATTAAATCGCGAGAATATGAAATTACGATCACTGATTTTTTTGTTATTATTTCCTATAGTTCAAAACTGAAAAATAAAAGCGAGATGTTAAATTCCGCGAGGGATTCTTCTCGCGATTTTACGCGGAAATTAATTCCTCGCGTTTAATTAGGAATCTACAGTACCGGTAATTGATTCTATGAAATCTCATTTATCAAATATGTTTTGTTAGGGCAACTAAAATGATTAATTAAATGAATAAAAGTGAACATGATTATCTATTTTATAAACATTACATTTTACAACCGACTTCTATTTCAGTTCGGAAGAATTTTCTCAGTACCCTCAGTGCCGACCTCAGGGTCTCTCAGGGTTCCCTCAGTACCCTCTGTGCCGACCTCAGGGTCTCTCAGGGCTTCCTCAGTACCCTCAGTGCAAACCTCAGGGCCACTCAGGGTTTTCTCAGTATCCTCAGTGCTAACCTCAGGGACTCTCAGGGTTT
Organism: Magallana hongkongensis; assembly: GCA_016163765.1. Lineage (NCBI taxonomy): Eukaryota > Metazoa > Mollusca > Bivalvia > Ostreida > Ostreidae > Magallana > Magallana hongkongensis. The sequence continues at coordinate 31,239,613 of WFKH01011925.1, read as the reverse complement.
TGTTACAGCGAATTTTGCTCTTAACTCGATTCAGGTGACAATTTGCGTTTAGCGTTTGGTTTTATTTCGTCGATTATTACAAAGTCACGCCCATAAAGATAATCTCGAAATACAAAATATAATTGGTTATGAATTACTTATGGGCGTGGATAAAAATGAAACGAACAGGTAACAATCAATATAATTAGCGTTAATAACCATTGTTCAAATTACGTAACTAAAACGCTCACAGCTGCCAGGTAAGATGTCAAAACAGGTTGAATTAGGTAATTAAAATACTTAGCTATCCTGTGAGGCTTATTTAACAATTGACATTAATTTAAAACTCTATTAATTAAGATCAATTCTATGTAAGAATCAAAGATTTATAAAAGGGTCTGGCCACGCATAGTCACCAATTTTCCTTATATTTCATACATGGACTCATCTAGGTGTAGAACGCAAAAAACCACTAAAAGTTGGTTGCTGGAGATAACCGTTGCCATGGTAACCGAGGCTAAATATGAAAAAAAAAATAGCAAACCTTACCTACTTTGAAGCCAGTTTAGAAGGTTTTACCCACTAATGTAAACTATCGAAGACATAAAACAGCCTTTGTCCTATTTTCAATTCTTTAACTATAGTTTTTGAATGGATATTATTAACTTATAAAGAATAAATATATAAAATCAATTGGTGAGAAAAAATAAAGTATGTCCTAAACTTTAATGACACTTGAAAAAAATCTGACATTTTCTGAAAATAACTGCCGTTGCTATGGACTTTTCAAAAAGTAAGAATTTCTGTGTGATTTTTCACGCAACTTCATTTTCCATAGCTGTTTCATAACAAAGCTTTTTGTGGTATTAATAAAAATTTGTATATATTTTTACAAGTTCCAACTAAAACAATTGCATAAAATTTCTAAAATCAGGAATTAAAGCATATCAAAATCATCTTTTATTTCTCAGTTTTTCCTATTTGGCCTTGTTGCCATAGCAACGGATGTCAATTTTCATAGTAAAATATAAATTGCATGGACATTGATAAGGATGTAAAAATTTAACAGTTTCACGTTTCGACTTAACAAAAAACCGCAATAAACTGATTTCAAAAATTTCTAACGGTTTCCATGGTAACATTTTAAAGGCCTTGGTTTCTCCATCAATTTTCTGATATAATTGAAGAATTGAAAATAGGACAAAGGCTGTTTTATGTCTTTGATAGTTTACATTAGTGGGCAAAACATTTTAAAATGGCTATAAAGTAGGTAAGGTTTGCTATTTTTTTCATATTTAGCCTCGGTTACCATGGCAACGATTACCCCCAGCAACCAACTTTTAGTGTTTTTTTGCGTTTTACACCTAGATGAGTCCATGTATGAAATATAAGGAAAATTGGTGACTATGCGTGGCCAGACCCTTTTATAAATCTTTGATTCTTACATAGAATTGATCTTAATATATAAAAATATACACAAAATATGTACACGTAGCATTTGATATAAATGAAATGTACACAAAATATACACAGGAAAATTAATATATAAAAATATACACAAAATATGTACACGGAGCATAACATGCTGTAAAAATGCTCCCCCTGCTCGAACAAATTTATGCCTCCTGGCATCATAATATTTACAAACAAGAAATTAAATCAGCAAAGCATGTTTATGACATATTAAAGAAAAACATCATATGTCTATAAAGTATAACACATCAATAGAATTTCCGATGTGCAATCCAAAGTACAGTCGCGACTATGGTACATGAATAATAGTATAAATATTGAATAACATTCACAAAATCTTGAATTGAAATGAATTTATCGTCACTGAATATAAGAATGAATACGTCGAGTAAAACACTGTTACTAGCCATCGTATGGCGAATGTCTTGCATGATGACTTCGCAAAAAAAAAATTCTTCTGGATAGATCACAAATGTTCACAAATGATCACAAAGTCCATTACACACATGTAGTTTTTATATTGTACGAAAGTTTCCTCGTTCACTGGAAATATATCACTGTTATCCCACGATAATGTCCGTTAATGATTCTGCTGCAACACTTCTGTTTTAAATAGAAAAGTCATTTTTGGTTACCACGGCTGTGATAGTATGGAGATTAAGTAATACAAAACATTGAATGAACCTGACGATATGCGTAAAATAGAACATTGAAAAAAACCTTTTAAACTTTCTAAAATGACACTTGCAAAATTAAAAAGTATAAAATAAATTAAACGCGATAGATATGAAAAGGAATATTTTATAACCGATTGTAAATGCTGGAACACAATTTTATGACATCGACAAACTTGGGTATATGGAGTTATTTGATGGTTTGTGCATACAAGATGCATAACATATGTTCAGACTAGTCAAGTAACCTAAATGAATTAATCTGGGTGAGTCCCGTACATATGTGTGATCCGAGTTCAAAAGGATAACAAGTATATTCTGTGTTTAAAAATTATTATTATGTAATAAATAACAGACATAAACAAATAAAAACGTAACAGCAATGAAACGGTATCATATAAAAATCGAAGGTAGTGTAATATTTACAGTTAATGAAAGATAAATTTGAAATTTAGTCCCAATCCCCGAAAGTACATGTACGTCTGTATCTTATCTATGAAAGTTAAAGACTGACTGAATACACCCCGACCGGTCGGGCTCTACAGTCCCGGCACGCACATACCAAGCTCGGTCGGGTCAAAGGGATATAACTCTAAAATAAAACTATGGAAAAACCATCACATTCGATTAAAATAATTCAGGTCGTTTCCTGCCAAAAAGTTTTGAATATAGGCAATTCACGATAAGTCTTACCCTGACTCCGTGTTCATGTTTTTGTATTCTGCATGTGCATCTATTTGCAAACCTATTAAAACATGAATTTTAAAATTATCAAAATATCTGCTAGATTCACTTCATAAAAATCCATACTGTTAGCGAATTGTTTTAAACGTTCGAAATACGCATCAATTCGATTCACCACTTAACTTTTTCAATCTTAATTCTAGTTTCTAAAATAGAGAATTTTGGATCATGTTTCTCCAAAGTGCAGCATGATACTTTAAAGGGACATAGACACGGTTTTTGAAAGTTTTTTTTCCCTTGTTCTGTTTTCAATGCTTTATTAATTCATTTCTAATGATCAACAAAATGTGTGTATCATACAAAGATATATAAGCAAGATACAGAGCTAACATTTTTTTTTCTTATACAAACAGGCCTCGTGCTTTTTTTTTTTTTTTTTTTGCTGTTTACATTGGTTCAATATATCAGTAAAAGTTGATTTTTTTTCCAGCTTTTCTTTTTATATACTAATTCGTGGTTGAACATAAACTGTTCCTAACGTTTAAAACATTAATTTAAGAACTAAATCCGGAATTATTTTTCTGTATGTCTCTTATAACTCGCTGACACTCAAATGTTGGTTGATCATTAGAAATACCTTACTGAAGCACTGTAAACATTACACATGCGGGGAAAATAATCTTGACCATAATCGTGACCATTCCCCTTTAAGTTTTTACATGTTATTACATCGTTATTTCTCAAACTTGCATTTATATAATAGCTGGTAATCAATTTGCAAAGTTTTAAATTGGAGGCCATTTCATCCCTTGACGACAGGCTGAGAAAGAAAAATATCAACTCATAGGTCAATACAGCCCGAGCTTCCGGTTGCTTTCTTCCCTAGTCCAAAAAATATGCACAGGTATTAGGGTTGATACACTACTATAAATATATTTGATATTTGAATAGATGACACAATTTCTTTATTGAAAAACAATTTAGTTTGATATTTTTCTCATCTTAAAAATTTTCGACTTTCAATTTCTTTATTGAAATTGTTTCATGATGTCATAATCTAGACTGCAGATATGAACCGAAAAAGAGTAACAATCTTGATCAAAATTGGAGATTTATTCCGGTAAGCTGCAATTACATGTGATAGAGGATAAAATAAAGGGTTAAAATACAGGAGATGCGATAAAGGCGCGTGTTTCCGTTCATCTTAAAGTTCAAAATCAATGATTTCTTTGGGTAAAATAAGTGGTATTTTGTTTTTCTTTAATTTATATAACAAATAGGGATGCAAATATTAAAACCGAGTTAGGAATGAAAACTATAAATGTATTGTGTCTACGCTATTGATCATGTAACACCAAGTGCAACATATCTTTATTAGATTCTACCATCAGATTGTACGGGTGGTGTTCTTTCATCAGGTCTTCCCACGGTTTTCTTCTGATTCATAGCCTCTTTCTCATCTTCGTTTTTGACTTCTCCGTCATCTCTTTATGACATATAAACAGAAAATTACAAAGTTATGTTTTAACATTTTAACCTTAAGAAAACTGTCATTATTTATTTAGATTCGTTTGTTCAAAAGCATTTATTGGACTGGTCTTTTACATAATCGGTTAGTGTAGTTGCAGCAAGGCCAACCGGTAACTTGTATACTCAGGAGTTTCAATCAATAACCTCAACACCAAAAGAAAAAAAATGAACCACCAAGGTTTTTTTCTTAAAAAACTCAACATTATTTATATTATAAACAACTTTCAGTCTACAAACATATCAAAAAGGGCAAAGATGCCATGGTTTTTTTTTTCCTATATTAATTTATAATAAGGGGGGAACAGGACGTTGCAACGTAAACTTATTTGTTAATGAATTGTGTTGCTTTTTTTAACACATTAACATTAAGATGCCATCTACATCATATATTATTTTCCTATAAGATGTCATCTACATCATATATTATTTTCCTGCCAAAAAGTTTTGAATATAGGCAATTCACGATAAGACTTACCCTAACTCCGTGTTCTTGTTTTTGTATTCTGCATGTGGATCTATTTGCAAACCTATTAAAACATGAATTTTAAAATTATCAAAATATCTGCTAGATTCACGTCATTAAAATCCATACTGTTAGCGAATTGTTTTAAACGTTCGAAATACGCATCAGTTCGATTCACCACTTAACTTTTTCAATCTTAACTCTAGTTTCTAAAATAGAGAATTTTGGATCATGTTTTTCCAAAGTGCAGCATGATACTTTAAAGGGACATAGACACGGTTTTGGAAAGGTTTTTTTTTCCCTTGTTCTGTTTTAAATGCTTTATTAATTCATTTCTAATGATCAACAAAATGTGTGTATCATACAAAATATATAAGCAAGATACAGAGCTAACATTTTTTTTTTCCTTATTCAAACAGGCCTCGTGCATTTTTTTTTATGCTGTTTACATTGGTTCAA
>WFKH01011925.1:31202132-31212334 GCA_016163765.1 Magallana hongkongensis | reverse complement strand
CGGTTGAAGCAATTAGCAACAATTTCACAACTGTAATATATTTTTAATATTGCCTCGGGTACCTGTTTATTGCATGCAGCAAACTCGCTTGTGTATATATTGTATATTCTGTGTTAGTTCCAGTGTTTTTCTGATCATGGGAAACAAAAGAAATCACCAATTGATATAAACAACGAAAGTTTTAGTAGAAGAAAATATGCAGGGTGATTAAATTAGATATTATTTTTTTCAATAACAAATTCCTTATGTTTATTATGAAAGAAAAACAATCCGTGTTGTCGTTTTAACAAAAAAATTAAGCGATCTATTTAAAAAAAGCTCGGAATTACTGAAATGAAATTTTAATTAATCAAATTAAAATCAAAATAACTATTATAAAGATTAATAAAGTTAGCTTTTATAATTTTATTTTAATCACATAACTTAGTTTGTTTTTTCTATTAAAAGGTGACCTCAGTGTCTCTTAGGGTTTTCCGGTACCCTCAATGCCGACCTCAGGGTCTCTCAGGGCTTACTCAGTACCCTCAGTGCAAACCTCAGGGTCTCTCAGGGTTTTCTCAGTGCCCTCAGTGCCGACCTCAGAGTATCTCAGGGTTTTTTCAGTGCCACTCAGGGTTTCCTCAGGGTTGTTTGATAGTCTCAGGGTTTTTTCATAACAGTAGTGATAAGAACTGCTTGATAAAATATTTCTAAACATGCTTTTGGTATATGATGATAAGAAATCATGCTGGACTTCAAATGGAAAATTAATCATTTTCTTTATCCCCTTATTAATACAAAACAAACCAACAAACAAAATTGATCGATCCGATAAATATTATTTTAAAAAAACCCCTTCAAAACAAACTGAACAATCATCCAACAGCCGCAATATTACCTTTTCCATCTTTAATATTGGAGGGGACAGCTTCATCCAAAATATATTGACAAGAAATGAAAAAGAAAGGAAATACTCAAAACCATGAACGTTTTCGTTGTTACTTCAATTTAATTCATTTAGAATTTCTTATTTTTAGTTTTATTTATTACATGCTCCGAAAAAAAGTGGAGGTAGGGGTAAATTTATGGCATTTCCATTTTTATATGTTAAATTTAAAAAATGGGGTAGGGGGAGGCTCATCCATAGGCATAGATCCATGGTGAAGGGGTCAATAACATTTTTGATATTTGTTTTTTAACAACTTCAAATATTATACTTTTGATCGAGTGTTTTAAAGGATATCTATCTAATAAACAATCACACTTGACTGGTAATTGTTTAAAGTACACTTAATAAGACACGCGAGTTCTACCCTTTTCAAGATGAAAGAAATCGCCCAAATTGATCGAAAATCGAGTCACATCCCGCTTCGGCGATTTATTCCCTCTATTCCCTCATATTTCAGCTATATGAATATATCTTACTTATGATTCTTTGTAAATGATGATAATCCAACGCAAATTATTACTTACACATTGTAACGTAATAGACAAAATGTAACATCTTGTTGCGATGCCCCCCCCCCCCCACCCATCCACCGTTTAAACATAGCTTATCTATTTTTAAATCAGGATTACACGCGTGCATGGTGAACGGCCCTTTTACTTGAAAACTCTTGCTCACTGTTGCTTATTACATCCAGTTTAACATTTTCATCAATTGGGAATGTAAACGTTCACACATTAAACATGCATCGGTTTATTTTTTTTTTATGCAAAATCTTGATATTGCTTGATCCCGTTGCCTCCCATTGAATATATAGAGGGTATCTATATTGTGTGATTTTTTATTTGCTTTCTCCAACGAGTTGAAATAAATGGTCTATATATTTGCGAGGCTTGCCGAGCGAATATAACTATTTCAACGAGTTAGATAAAGCAAATATGAAATCACACAATTTGAGATGTTCTATTTATCTCAAACAAATTGATTTATATTATAAACCTTTAAGACAGCCCCTTATATGACCCATTTTTTTTTCAAAGAGTAAACGATGGTGCAACGTTGTGTTATGCGGTTATTGTGTCCTTGCGCAATACAACTTAGTGCGTCATTTTGGAGATAAATCTAACTGTTTTAATGTAAAGTTTCTCTAAAATGAACCTTGAAATAATTTTTTATCTCTAAATATTTTTTTCTTATAGCTTTATCACTTAATTAGATGTAAATACTGATCAGAAGTCTTGAATAATCAACATTGTTGACATACACAAAGTTGCGAATGCTCGTTAGTTTGAATTGACTTGAACGAGGAACAGTTGTTGATGTTATATAAAACAAACTCCAGGCTAATGATTCGAAGTTGAAAATATTGAATAAGGATGCTTACTGGACAGTTGCGCTGAAATAAAAGTATTGAGAGACATTATTTCGGTAAGTTCTAGCATAAAAACACAACCAAAGAGTCCTGTTTTCATCGCGTCGTCAAGATGAATTCCTTGATAACTAAGTAGTTAAACGTGATTTGCAGTTTTATAAACTACACAGTTATGTGTTGTCCTTAAATTTTATTATTTAAATCTTTGATAAAATCCATTTTAAATCAATTTCTGGTAGTAGATATAGTTAGATGGAAAATACTAAAATATCTTCGAAAATAGGTCACTGGAGCATTGAAGCTAGGGGCAAAAAAATGTCAAAAATAGTTCGGACCGGAAGTATTTGATAAAGCATTACCTGTTTGATAAGCACAGGTTTATCACAAGGGTAATATACACCAAACGTATGAGATAAAAATATTTAACTAAATTCCACATTTCTTTGATATTTGAAGTAGACAGTAACTGTATAAATTTATATACACTTGGTTCTGGAGTAGTATTTTTTAATATATACTTTTCGACAATCACGTGTTAAATTATCATACCTCCTTGTTTTAATAAAAGGTAATATCGTCATTCCAATAATTTAAAACAGTATTAATTCAATAAAAATGATTGAAATAACCAAATAAGAAAACATCGGTCCTCTACCACCCCGGAAAATAAAATTAATCCTTATAAACCCCTGTAAAAATGTTCAGTATCTTTGAAAATAGATTCATTGCCGCGTTCGAAATGCGTGTTAAATGTGATGTCTTTTGATCTTTATAGGGGGCACATCAACTGTCTAAATATAGTCGTCGTTCATTTGATTTTGACCATATTTAGACAATTATGATGATTACATAAGTTTCTCAAAATAAACTGCAAATGCAAAAAAAAAAAAAAAAAAAGACAGAAAAAAAAAACATGAAAAGAATCAAAAGACTTAAACATTAATTGCTTATATAATAAAGTACATTTAGTAGACATGTTCTTTTCATCAATCTCATTGGCAAGGACGCACCAAAATGTGTACAATGTTGTTCGAAGAAGAAGGAGTCCAGAAGTTAGAAAACTGATGTCTATGCTATAGTTTTATGGGGAAAAGACATAACACGAACTCTGATTTAGATCCAATCAAGTGAATTCAATGAAATAATCGAAATGGTACCAATATGTTTACGCATCCAATATTAATACGATAAACACGATGAATTGCATTTCTGACCATGCATAACTAAATTGTTTACAAGACAGCAATGCGAACAAAAACAATCAATACAAATTTTATAAATAAGTTCCAAACATTTCCCGAACAATTGTTAAAAAAATGACTAGCTAACCCCTAAAAGCCAAGAGTCCTTTGCCCCAGATATTTCAATCCAATCTAAGGCTACAAAATACATACATGTATTAGCCTAATTAGGATTATGCGTTATTAGAAATATATCAACACAACATATCGATAGTATATCAATTAACTTTAATGTATATGACTCGAGAACAATTGTATTTCACAAAGAAATCATCATGAAACAATCTCTTATGCATATCGAAAGCATTTGTCTTTTTTACCAAGGGTTTATTATAATACATCTTATATTGCATCATGGCCAGAGGCGTGTTCCACAGAGCGAGCGCCCGCGAGCGTTGCCAAAACACACCTGATGTATAAAATTTGTATTACGTCACAAGTATGACGTAGCTGCGACGGAACACCTAGTCATTGCTCGCAACGAGCTCGTTTCTAGTTTTTGGTTATTTTTGTTTATCTTTTTTTTTTTTTTTTGGCTTTTTGGGTTTTCTTGTGTTTTGTTTGCTATTGTTGTTGTTTTTTTTTAATTTCTTCATTTGTTATATTCAATTGTTCAAGTGTATGTATGTTTGCGGGAGGGGGGGGGGCTAAAGGTTAGTGTAATCTTTTTAATTTTTTTAATTAGCATAATGACATTTTTGTTGAAAACTAGTAATCTGCTCAATTAAATGTATTTTCTAGAATTCAGTCATAATTTACCTTTGATTCCTCTTACCCTAGGTTTTTTTTTTTTAAATGAGCAATGATAATTTAAAAAATGATCGTGGCTAACAGGACTCCCCAAAATAATAACCATTATAATAATCGTAGTTTACATTTTTGTTTTCTTTTTTCTTTTAATACTAAGTATACAGTACCCGCAACGTTATTTTTTACAAGATAAACGATAGGATAGGATTCACGCACGATATGATAGGATTAACGCACGATAAAACACTATACACGCACGATACGATAGCATTAACGCACGATACGATAGCATTTACGCACGATACCCGATAGGATTGATACATAATAGGAAAGGATAAACGATGTTCATGATAAACGTATAATCGCTTTAAACGATCTTCATGAATAATATGATAATGGCGTTTTTTGGGAAAGAACACGTACGAATAAAGATTTACGTGGAATTTCTTTTTAGTAACAATTGCCGAGTTGTTAATCATCGCTGCATCATTTATAGAATGTATAAAAATGATCTGTTAACATTTTTTAACAAAATTGTGAGCTTAAATGATCAACAAATTTTCTGTATTGTTAACATTGCTTTCATTACCGAACACCCTAGCCGATCGCCGCGAATATTGCAGCCCGAGATCAAATCACACAAAATATAGTGAGTTCAATTATAAAAATCATACTCTTGTTTAAAGTAAATATAAAATCTATCATAAATACATTTCTTTCTGTATGAGAAAATGATGCATTAAAAACGAATTAAGTAACATACAAGTTAAATAAATATGTAGGCAGATATACATTCCGCGTACGATTTGTGAACATTGTTTTCATTATCGCACACCCTCGCCGATTGTCGAGAACACTTCAGCCCAAAATCAAATATCACACGGAAAATAACGGGTTCAATTAAAATACAACTCTGGTTTTAATAACATATAAATTATATCATAAGTACTTTTGTTTCTGTAAAATATGATGCATAAAAAACGAATTATATTGCATAAGATTAAATGTTTACGCAGGTATACACTTCCCGTACGATTTAATATATTCGATATACAGGTAAATATGTTACTTTGTTCCTAAGAACTTCAATAGTTTACATTATTCTTTTATTTTCAATGCTTACAGATATGATTTACATGTAATATTGGCTAATTTTGATCTAAAAAATTAAGAAATTAGTATCATGATAGAATACAGGAGAGGATTTTACAATTCTTGTTCGATAAATTTTCTAATACGGCACACTGAACGACTTGCAACTTTGAAATAAATTCACTTGCTAATGAAAAGGCACGAAATGATTAAAACGATAGGATAAACGGAAAAAATGTTAAAATTGAACGATAAACCTGATAGGATTAATGCACGATAGGATAGGATTAACGCACGAAAGAACAGTATACACGCACAATACGATATCATTAACGCACGATAGAACAGTATACACGCACGATACGATAGGATTGATACACGATACGATAGGATAGGATTGTAAAAAAAATAACGTTGCGGGTACTGTATTATCAACATATCTTTGGAAAGAAAGTGAAAGATTCTTTGGTTAAAATTTTACCGACGCATGGAATAACTGCTAAGCATGGTTTTTTTAATCCGATGATGATTCAGATGAAGAGTCTGTTACATCACTTGTTGAAGATTCACTTCTAGATTTATTACAATGAAACGCATTATCCGGCATTATCTGAGTGTTTAATGACATTTCCTTGTGCCTCTGGAGGACAAAACGTGGATTTTGAGGACCTCACCCGCAATAGATTAAACACAGCTCGTGTGACTGTGTAGCATTAATCCGGGAAAGGTATCATCCCTATATACCAAAGAAGGAAAGTGACGTGGGCACAACTTCCCACGAGACGAGCCCCCGACTTACATTGATAATACCAGAAATTTATTGGAACTAATTCGTCCTCGGAATCGAATTGTACCTAGAGATAATATGACTTTAAGGATACGTGTCTAGATTGTATTTCCCCTGTATTATATTTAGCATGGTTTTCCATACAAAAACATCATACCCCCGCGCCGTCTTCATCAAAATGTTCAAGTATATATGAAAATGCCTGTTTTATTTGAAACAGCCGACAGAGATCAAAGGTAATCTTCCGATAGAACAGGGAAATATGGTACTGCGTCCGACGCGTCTATCTTTGTGAATTTCTTTGATAAAACTCGTTTACCAGAGTCATTAATAAACATAGCTGCAGGTCTGTAGCTCCAGGTGTGAAAAAAATCGGATGGACGACCTGAGAGCTACAGTGCCTCCCATAGTAAAAATCTGTAATTTACGGAGCACAAAACTTTGCGCTGGTTTTGGACTGATTAATCTTATTTTCACACAAATTTTGTGGAAAAAAATAATACCATTAAATTCTTCTGTCAATTTACTTCTGATATCGGTACTTTACTTGCCTCAACCTTTCTATTAAACACGCTAACCGACCTCGGAAATTGAAGTATGTTAAATTCACGTCGAGATCGAGAGTCGCCATTTTTTCATGTAAACAAACTGCACCACTTCACATTACGGGGTTAGTGATGGTGTTTAAAAGAATAGCAGAGGCAAGTAAAGTGTTCATATCTGTAGTAAAATGTCCGATGATTTTTTTGGAATTAAATATTTGTATAGAATGTGTTCGGAAATAAGGTTAATCAGTCCAAAACTAGCGCAATTTTTTGTGTGCCGTAAATTGCAGATTTTTACTATGGGAGGCACTGTAGCTTCCAGGTCGTCCATCCAATTTTTTCAGACCGGGAGCTACAGACATGCAGCTATAATAAACATATCTCTTAAAGGGTTATTTTTTTTTATTTTTTTTTTATTTACGAAGCATTTTCTTTGACAATTCTAAATCGCTCGCAGAATTAGACAATATCGGTGGTCTGAATGCATTGATCAATGATCCCACAATACGTACATAGTCTCCAATAAACATAATAATATATGTACCACCTAGGAGAAGGATTGCGGAGTTTTGAATCTCCATATGCAGAAGTTCCCGCGCAAATATCGTTGTGTGATTGCAAATCACTTCATCTCGTGTGATATGGTCGAAGCCCATATATTGTGGAACGAACTGAGGCATCATATCTTCTCTGACATTCTTGTCAATTTTAGAAATACAGGATGATTTATCGATTCCAAATAAAGTTTTAAGTATGTTATTTAGAGACCTGTACGTAGTTTTGTTAATAGAATCGTTTTCGAAATTTGTCAAATGTTTTCAGATCTCAGCAAAAGCTTCCGAAAGGTTTTAAATTGTTCCATCAGCTCTGCGGATGACATTTATTGCTCTATGAGAATATTTTTGCAGATCGGAATCTTTTGATTCGTTGCCCACAAAGTGACAAGGACAAGCTCGTGCTTTCTCAGAAAGAATTATATTATTTTTTTTAAAAAATTGTGTACGGGCCTTGCCGAGAATAACTAGCATTCGTTTTTCTTTTTTTCCACGTACAATGCAATATCTGTGTGACGTTGTGCCCAATTAACGGGTGCTTACGCCTGATGAAGGTGTGAACCTTGCATACAACTTATTATGTAGTATTCCCTAGTGTTAATGTAAAACGCATTTGCTACATATGTACAAAGAACGTCATTTTCTGATACCGTTTCGTGATAGAGCCAAATGTCTCTCTACATGTATCATTTCTTTTGCCTTTTAATGTCCCTCGATTTCTACAACTGGTACGCTTACTGCATACAACGCAACTGAACGATTTTGGCATGGTACACAGTCTCAACTCAATACAAACCTCGTGTAAGCTAATATAGTGTCCCTATAAGTAGAGGTATATAGATCAATAGTATACTTACTTAAAGAAAAACACCGAGCGGATTAAGTTCATACTAAATTACACCAATTAAAAAGTGATAATTATATTATATGTTTATGTAAACGAAGCCAAAATTGCTATGACCTGAGCTGACGAAGTAGCGTGGAGCACATGTACCCGGGTAAGTGAGAAGAATGTTGACCACGTGACATGCGTACAAAATAATAAGCTTATTCATCAGAACAGGTGTGTAAGGTTATGAATGGTCACGCAAGTTTTCACCAGGTAAACAACAATCGTTTAAAATGGGAAAGCGGGGCTAAAAATGAATCGGAATTGGAACTAAACAATGTATTCCTACCTAAAATTTAGTAATGTATTCTCAAATCTGGTATTTTTATTTTCGTTAAAAGTGGGATTTCATAAAGGTACATATGTCAAAGAATACGTATAAACAATCACAAGTTCAAAATTTGGATATTTATTTTTTGTCACTCTATCGAGGGGCCGCAGGCTTATGATACTTCGTACATCTTTACGAAGTCAAACTCTTGAAAATTATCACGCGGGTATGATAAGGCAACTGTCAGCGATCGATCGAGTAAAAATTCCTCTGATCGATATGACGTCACAATAAGCAGCATGATGTCATATTTTACTCAAGAAACCTGTCAATTTTAACTTTACCTCTGGTCCAAATTATGAAAACTACAGGCGTAAAATGTCACTAGAAGCTCTTTTAACAGAATATATCTTCGATTTCTCTGTATTACCTATCGTTAACATTGATGACGTCACAAGCATGTTTAATAGAGAAGATCAATGTCGGAAGACAAATCATCGGAATGCAGTGTAAACAATGCCGAAAAAAGGTTTATTTAATACAGATATCTAAGACTTATATGAGTGTCAGTTAGGATATAACCAGGACAATACAGGCATGGATATTTTATCAGCGAGTGTTATAATGTAAGAAGATTTACATGTATGTGGCTTGACCGGCCTTTCCTCTGCCAGTGTGTACAAAAAAGACAAAAGTGTAACACTACCCCGAATATGATGAAAGATAAATTTGGCAAATATTAAAAGCACATGACCTTAAATACTTGAAAAATGCTGCTAGAATCATTTGGTTTGTTGTTGTAAATGAAAAATACGTAGTTTTTTCAATGAAATTGAAAAAGTTGAGGAGGTTTCCGGTAAATTATGACAATATTTATTTTATGCGATTAACAATAGGATTCTAGGAGCAATATTAATAGACATGAACTTATTGCTGATCTAATTATTGTATCATAGAAATAAACTTCGGGGTAGTGTTACACATTTTGATTTTTTATTAAGGTACAAAATTGATCTATTTTTAACTGTCACGTGATACCATAGCACGGCAGCTTCAAAGATCGACTTGATTCGGGAGTAAAGATATAATATCTTGTTGAATACATTCACTTGATATTAATATTCAGCGCTGTTTTCATAAAAATAAACAATTTCTAAAATGACAATAATATCGACGAGAATTAAACTCTCAGTTGCCTTAACCTACCCGAACACCTTTCAAATAATTTTAAATATAAGTGCAGCACCCATGTTTACATTCCATGTATTATGCAATTCAATTTTAAACGTATTCTTCCTTTCTTCAGTAGAGGGTTAAACAAATACCAACGCTGCCATATCATCCAGCTCCAAAGTGATGTCAATTCAAAAGGCAAATACCCTTATTTAAAAATAATTTGAAAGGGCAACTTTTACAAAAAGAAAACACTTACAAGGATCGCTGTTTACATATCAAAAATACGAAATGTCGAGATCTGCTCCAACGTGATGCCATTTCAAGGGGTACTTACTCTTATTTTTAAAAATATAAACTTAAAAGAACAACTTATCCAAATAGTATACCAGATAAAACTAGATACGATCTCGTTACGAGTAACGAGTAGGTATTCCGTTCAATATGTTAAACGATACGATTTACAGCATTATTGTAAATAATTGCATTTATGTAATTTGTGATATGATATATTTATACCAGTACCAAAAGTAATATTTTAGTCTAAAAATTATGATTATCCAAATTTTTGAGTATTTTTGAGTATTTAGCTGATCGTCTTCA
>WFKH01011925.1:31191163-31202122 GCA_016163765.1 Magallana hongkongensis | reverse complement strand
TTTAGTCGCGCGATGTTTTGACTACGTCATCTTAACTGTCAACTGTCATCAAGTTTGTAAACACTGCAATCAAATTTTGGGCAGCCCTTTCGTAGTAAACAATCGGGCAAAGTCCGTTTCTGCTTTGCCTACAATCAGGGAGGAAAATGCAAACACAATCCCTGCCCATACTCCCATTCCTGCCAATTGTGCAATGGTAACCACCCAAAGCACAAATGCTCATCCTTTACCCAGCGAACCCGGGAGGCTAGAAATACCAACTCCAGTAAAGTGGGACAAGCTAAATAAAGAATTAGAAGGGTATGATCAAGATCTAAGATCTTACTTAGTTAATGGGTTTAAGAATGGTTTTTCAATAGGTTGTGTTTCTTCGCCCAATGCACCCTTTTCTAAAAATCATAATTCTGCTTTGAAACATAGTAATGTTATTCAGGATCATATACGCAAAAGTTTATCTCTGAAGAGAATTGCCGGACCCTATTCAACTCCACCATATTCTCCATTTGTCTCATCTCCTCTAGGCGTAGTTCCTAAATCAGAACCAGGAAAATTTAGAATTATTCATGATCTTTCTTACCCAAAAGAAAATTCAGTCAACAGTATTATACCAAAAGAATACTCTACAGTTCAATATGATACAATTGACTTGATCATACAACTAGTTCAAACATATGGAGAAAACTGCCTTATGGCCAAGACAGACATAGAGGACGCATTTAGAATCATTCCAGTGAACCCTGCTGACTATCATTTGTTAGGATTTTCATGGGACAATGAATTTTATTTTGATAAATGTTTACCTATGGGCGGGAGTAGTTCATGTCAGGTTTTTGAACATTTGAGTGTTGCACTACAGTGGATTATGCAGACAAAATACAAAGCTGGTGATATGTCACACATATTAGATGACTTTTTCTTTATTGGGCCAGCTGATTTACCAAACTGTAAAAATGATTTAACACATTTTCTGTTTCTCTGCAAAACTATTGGGGTGCCTATCAAAATGTCTAAAACTCAAACTCCTACAAAATCTATTATTGTCTATGGCATTGAAATTGACTCCACAAAAATGGAAGCCCGACTTCCTCCTGGAAAGGTTGAAAATATTAGAACACATCTTCTGAACATGCAGACTAGGAACCAAACCAATCTACGTGATCTTCAGTCTTTAATTGGTCTTCTTAATTTTGCCTGTTCTGTTGTTGTTCCGGGTCTTGCTTTCCTTCGTCGTTTGATAGATTTGACCTGTGGCATTCAAAACCAGGACGATTTGATAGACCTTACAGATGAAACAAAATCAGATATTGAAACATGGGTTTCATTTTTGACCTCGTTCAATGGTAAATCTGTGTTTTTGTCTCAAAAATGGTTTCCATCAGATCATCTCACACTATATACAGATGCCTCAGGTTCTTTAGGTTTTGCAGCTATTTTTGGTTCAAACTGGTTTGTTTCACATTGGCGAGAAAATACGAAAAATTATCAAATTGCTATTAAAGAGCTCTTTCCAATTGTCTTAGCCATTGAGGTTTGGGGTGAGGAGATGCAAAACAGAAAGGTTCTCTTTATGTCTGACAATTTAGTTGTTGTACAGATTATCAATAAACAGACTTCCAAGGAAATAACTCTCATGAAATTAGTACGCCGTCTAGTGTTAGCAACCCTGAAATAGAATATTTATTTTCGAGCCAAACATATACCTGGCAAATATAATATTGCAGCTGACAAATTGTCTCGTTTCCAGTTTCAGACAGCCTTTCAGTACATGCCTCAATTGGAACCCAACCCAACACTCATTCCAGAATCCTTGCTGGAACTTTAACTTTGCAAGCTCAGCAGCTTTTAGGCGCGGCATTATCTGACAACACAAAAAATGCCTACAAAAGAACATGGAATCTCGTTATTCAACACTTTCCAAATATTACTTCCCTTCCTCTTTCACCTGTGCTTGTATGCAATTTCATTGCTTATCTGTTTTTCCTTGGCTATTCCCCAAATAGTATATCATCTCATGTTTCAGCCATAAGCTATGTACACAAAATAATTCTTAGCCTTCAGGATCCATCTGAAACATTTTTAGTTAGGAAAATCATACAGGGATGCCATCATTCTGCACCTAGTAAAGATTCCAGGTTACCGATTACAGGTCCAATTTTGGCAAACATGTTAAAATCAATGGATTTTTCGGTAAAACATTTGTCCCTGCTCTATACAAGGGTCACAGCTTCAGGATAGGGGCTGCAACTCATACTGCACAAATGGGTAATTCTGAAAACTGCATTCAAAAAATGGGAAGATGGCAATCTGATGCTGTGCGCAGATACATACGTTTGTCAAGCTTTACATTTTAATAAGTATAGCAAATGCTATATATATATATATATATATATATATATATATATATATATATCTTTATCTTCTTCTTGAAGGCTTTCACAGTTCGGAAGTCAACTGCTGTGTAATATATTTATATTTGTTATGCTTTGTTTGTGTTTTTAATTAAATGTATAGATGAGTTGTATATTAAATATTCTATTCTCATCACAATTCACTACATGTATCACTCGTAATATATTGGACATTATTCAAAGTGTGATACATGTATAACATTTATTTATGCTATGTTGCTGCACGTAACATAACACAGGTCAGAAGTAAACTGTTGTGTTTATGTGTTGTGTAGTTAAGTAACAATTATTTTGTATGATATTGTCATGTGATTAACATGTGCCTACTGGTTCATCTGACAATGTTTGATTATATCTGTATTATTAGCATATACATATTCTTTTAAAACATGTTTTATAGTATACAAAATTTTAAACTACATGTATATTCTAGCTACTGTTATATAAACACAGGACAGAAGTCAACTGATGTGTTTATATATGCTTGCAAGATTAAGAATAAGATGTTTATATTGGTATTCAAATTTTAATTGGTTTATGTATTATAGTATGTGCCTTCATGATAAGTTAACATTTATATCTCCATATAAGACATGGGTTAGTCACTGCCATATGTGTTGTGTGTGCTGCCATCCTTCATATTGTTGACTACCATGATCTGGCAAGTCCACTTTGTGTGGGATCTTTTTGTGCAAACCTGCTAGCTGTTTGCTTTTGGTGGGTGTTTTTGTTCAACAACATTTTGTTGTATGTAAATTTCGTACATGTTGATAATGTATACATCTATGTTTAATCTGGGGGAGGTCGGTTTGCTCACCTCTTATAACTTACATTCAATTTTTGGTAATTAATATTATTACTGTTTGAAGACCTCCCCTTATTGCCTGATTTTTCTCATTATCAGAAATAAATGGCAGTATATACACACAACCATGTTTCATGTTTTTCTATCAGTCCTAGCCAGATCAACAATATTACATAATACAGTATTATTGTAAATAATAGCATTTATGTAATTTGTGATATGATATATTTAAACCAGTACCAAAAGTAATAGTTTAGTCTAAAAAATATGGTTATCCAAATTTTTGAGTATTTTTGAGTATTTAGCTGATCGTCTTCATTGTCTGCATCAGCCAATCAGAGTGCAGCGTTTTTAGTCGCGCGATGTTTTGACTACGTCATCTTAACTGTCAACTGTCATTAAGTTTGTAAACACTGCAATCAACCCACCCTCCTTCCCCTTCATCACCTTTGTAGTTAGAGATTCATATTACATTGTATTATACAAGTATGTTGCTGTTGATGTGTGAAATGCTGTTTTTGTTCAACAACCTTTTTTTGTATGTAAATTTGGTACATGTAGATAATGTATACATATATGTTTAATCTGGGGGAGGTCAGTTTGCTCACCTCTTATAACTTACATTCAATTTTTGGTAATTAATATTATTACTGTTTGAAGACCTCCCCTTATTGCCTGATTTTTCTCATTATCAGAAATAAATGGCAGTATACACACACAACCATGTTTCATGTTTTTCTATCAGTCCTAGTCAGATCAACAATATTACATAAAATATAATAATGAAATTTGTGAATTCCCAATCAACCCCTTTCCTTTCAGGTAATGTTTACGATTGTCAATATCCTGTACAATGCTTAACAAAGTGTTTTGCTTTATGGATAACTGCTAGGGTGATGCTCCGTTTGACATGTTACTTATTTGACACATTAACACAACACATTTGTCAGGAATTAGAATGGTCATTTATTGAGGGAATAAATGACAAAGAATATTTCACACAAAGGAATGTAGCAACTTAACAATGCTACACTCCTAAAACAAAATACATGTATGCACAATCTATACACAAAAAGAAATGTACATACAGCACATTGAAGATTTAAGATTTTAGTGCCTTAAAATCCCTAATTATGTCATCAATGGATGTGGCAATGAGTTTTAGAAACTGATATTGTTACGATCAACAACTTTGCTTCTATAATGCATTACAAAATCTTGATCATTTTTAAGTTATCTGAAATAGAGTATATGAGTGTCTTAGTCCCGAATTTAAGGAGCCAGCCCCTTTTTCTTGAATTCATTCGAGAGGTCTTACGAATATTTACATTGTTTGTTCTTACACCTATCTTAAATTGTTGTTCAATTTTGAGATACAAATGATTGAATATTTTAGGGGCCAGCTCTCTAGATCCTTCATGGGGACAAATATTAGTTTTTTGATTAGTAGAATCGATTTGAATCATCAATGGAAGCATTTTCTCTTCTACAATGCCTAACAAAATATGTTTCCTTCTCTTGATATATTGCGTCAAAGTTTAAGTACTTTGGCCCCTAAAAATACCTAATTACGTAATAAATGGGCGTGGCAATGATTTTTTCTGTTAGATATTGTTACGATCAACAACTTTGCTTCTATAATGCATTATACATTTTTTATCGTTTTAAGTTATCTGTAATAGACTTTACGAGTCTCTTGGCCCCTAATTTAAGGGGCCAGCCCCTTTTTCCTGATTTTGTTGGAAAGAACTTTTCATTCTCTCCTACATTTGTTCTATATGTTTTAACAAAATATCAACTTATAAAAAGATACAGATCAAAAGGTATGAAAAGTTTGAATGAAAATTAGTACCCAATTTTCGTGCCTAGGCGAGCGCCAAGAAATGGCGCCACTGGCGTAAAACAAATACATGCTGCACAACTTCAAACTATAGTCTACCTATCCTGAAAATTTCATAGTGATATGTCTGATAGTTTTTGAGTTTATAAGTGCACAAAATGAGTCGTCAAAAATTACAAAATGGCCGATAAATCGGTACCGGAAATGACGACAAAAAATGAAAAATATGTATGAAGTTTAGATTACGTCCAATCATCTGTGAAAAAATGACCGAGATCGGTCGAATAGTTTTCGAGAAATCGCGTGCACAAAATTTCGGGAAAAAAATAATAATAACTAGATACGATCTCGTTACGAGTAACGAGTAGGTCTTCCGTTCAATATGTTAAAAGATACGATTAATATATTAATGAAATTTCAGAATTCCCAATCAACCCCTTTCCTTTCATGTAATGTATACGATTGTCAATATCCTGTACAATGCTTAACAAAGCTTTTTCACATACCGCACATTGAAGATTTAAGATTTTAGTGCCTTAAAATCCCTAATTATGTCATCAATGGGTGTGGCAATGAGTTTTACAAACTGATATTCTTACGATCAACAACTTTGCTTCTATAATGCATTACAAAATCTTGATCATTTTTAAGTTATCTGTAATAGAGTTTACGAGTGTCTTGGCCCCTAATTTAAGGAGCCAGCCCCTTTTTCTTGAATTCATTCGAAAAATCATACGAATACTAACAATTTTTGTTCTTACACCTATCTTAAATTGTTGTTCATTTTTGAGATACAAATGATTGAATATTTTAGGGGCCAGCCCTCTAGATCCTTCATGGGGACAAATATTAGTTTTTTGATTAGTGGAATCGATTTAAATTATCAATAGAAGCTTTTCCTCTTCTACAATGCCTTACAAAATATGTTTCCTTCTCTAGATATATTGCGTCAAAGTTTAAGTACTTTGGCCCCTAAAAATCCATTCTTACGTAATAAATGGACGTGGCAATGATTTTTTCTGTTAGATATTGTTACGATCAACAACTTTGCTTCTATAATGCATTTCAAAATCTTGATCGTTTTTAAGTTATTTGTAATACAGTTTACGAGTCTCTTGGCCCCTAATTTAAGGGGACAGCCCCTTTTTCCTGATTTTATACGAAAGGTCTTATGAATACTTACATTTTTTGTTCTTGCACCTATCTTAAATTGTTGTTCATTTTTGAGATACAAATGATTGAATATTTTAGTGGCCAGCCCTCTAGATCCTTAATGGGGACATACATTGTTTTTTTGATTAGTGGAATCGATTAGAATCATAAATGCAAGCATTTTCTCTTCTACAATGCCTAACAAAATATGTTTCTTTCTCTAGTTATATTGCGTCAAAGTTTAAGTACTTTGGCCCCTAAAAATCCCTTATTACGTAATAAATGGGCGTGGCAATCATTTTTCCTGTTTGATATTGTTACGATCAACAACTTTGCTTCTATAATGCATTACAAAATCTTTATCGTTTTTAAGTTATTTGTAATACAGTTTACGAGTCTCTTGGCCCCTAATCAGGGGACAGCCCCTTTTTCCTGATTTTATACGAAAGGTTTTATGAATACTTACATTTTTTATTCTTACACCTATCTAAAATTGTTGTTCATTTTTGAGATACAAATGATTGAATATTTTAGTGGCCAGCCCTCTAGATCCTTAATGGGGACATACATTGGTGTTTTGATTAGTGGAATCGATTAGAATTATCAATGCAAGGATTTTCTCTTCTACAATGCCTAACAAAATATGTTTCCTTCTCTAGATATATTGCGTCAAAGTTTAAGTACGTTGGCCCCTAAAAATCCCTAATTACGTAATAAATGGGCGTGGCAATGATTTTTTATGTTAGATATTGTTACGATCAACAACTTTGCTTCTATAATGCATTACAAAATCTTTATCGTTTTTTAGTTATTTGTAATAGACTTTACGAGTCTTTTGGCCCCTAATTTAAGGGGCCAGCCCCTTTTTCGTGATTTTGTTGAAAAGAACTTTTGATTCTTTACTACATTTGTTCTATATGTCTTAACAAAATATGAACTAATAAAAAGATACAGATCAAAACGTATACAAATTTTGAATGAAAATTAGTGCCCAATTTTCGTGCCTAGGCGAGCGCCAAGAAATGGCGCCACTGGCGTAAAACAAATACATGCTGCACAACTTCAAACTATAGTCTACCTATCCTAAAAATGTATAATGATATCTCTAAAACTTTCTGAGTTTATAGGTGCACAAAATGAGTCGTCAAAAATACAAAATGGCCGATAAATCGGTACCGGAAGTGACGACAAAAAAAATGAAAAAAATGTATGAAATTTAGATTACGTCCAATCATCTGTGAAAAAATGATTGAGATCGGTCGAATAGTTTTCGAGAAATCGCGTGCACAAAATTTGGAAAAGAAAAATAATAATAATAATAATAACTAGACTCTTGTTGCTATAGCAACAAAAAGGTCTTCCGTTCTTATATACGTGTATCAATCTGTAAAAAAACAATGCTTCTGCCAAGTAGAAAATATATTCCATATCATATTTACTTCGAAGAAAAAGTTAGTATTTCTCGAGCATTTGCCTATCAAACATTATCGTTTATCATGCTAACTAAAACTGTTCAAGAAAAATATTAAACTTATAAACAACGTGATTTGTTTGAACCCTTCCAGTGAGGACCGGAAGTGACGGTTGACAAAATGAAAAACGTAAAACACATCGTCTATCAATTGACTATCATTCATGAAAGTTTCGTCTCTTGATCAATATAGTTTCTAAGATCTGGCGGGTACAAAATTTGGTTTAAAAAAGCTTGCGATATTTAAGATATCTCACCGGAAGTAGAATGTTTTTGTTAAAAATCGCATAGATGAATGATGTAAGCATTTATACTATTATATTCATTCTATCTAAAACAACTTTTAAAAAATTAAAGAAAAATTTGAAGTGCTTCCGGTGACGACCGGAAGTTACGCCGAAAAAAAACAAAATAGTTTCTACACATCTAAATACATGGGTCTTTCATCCCGCAAAGTTTAGTGATTCAAGTGGTTACCATTTTTGAGATCTCATGTAGTCCTTACTTTTTGTCTCGGGACAGGAAACGGACAAACGCAAGTGCTCAATGAAAAGAAAAGTTACTATTTTTTAAACATTAGACAAAACTTCTTTATTGCTTATCAATTTAACTAAAACTATTAAAGAAAAACAGTTTAACTTATAAACAACTTGATTTGTTTGAACTCTTCCGGTGTGGAACGGAAGTGACGGTTGACAAAATAAAAAAGATTAATCAAAACTTCTATCAAATGTCTATCATTCATGTAAGTTTCGTGTCTTAATCACTTACAGTTTCTAAGATCTCGCGGGTACAAAATTTGTTTTAAAAAAGCTACCAGAGATTTTTGAGATATCTCACCGGAAGTAGAATTATTTTCTTTATTAACATCAGATAGATGACATATGTAAGGATTTATACTTATATTTCAATTCTATGTAAAAAAAAAAATTAAATGCGTAAAAAAATTAATTTTTGAAGTGCTTCCGGTGACGACCGGAAGTTACGCCGAACAAAACAAAATAGTTTAAACACATCTACAGATATAGGTCTATCATCCTGCAAAGTTTGATTGCTCACGTCATTACAATATTTGAGATCTCGAGGACTCAAGTTTTTTGTTTTGGGACAGGAAACGGACAAACGGAAGTACGCAGTGAAAAATGAAAGTTAGTAGTTCTTATGCATTTGACAACAGGACTTAATTGCTTATCAATTTATCTAAAACTATCAAAGAAACACAATTAAACTTATAAACAGCTTGATTTGTTTGAACTCTTCCGGTGTGGACCGGAAGTGACGGCCGACAAAATAAAAGCAGTTAAACACATCTTCATTCAAATGTCTATCATCCATGAAAGTTTCTTGTTTTGATCACTTATACTTTTTAAGATCTCGCGGATACAAAATTTATTTTTAAAAAGCAACCTGAGATGTTTGAGATATCTCACCGGAAGTGGAATTTTTCTGTTGATTGAACATCGTTTAGATGACATAATTAAAGATTTATACTTATATATTCATTCTATGTAAATAAAATTCAATACGTAAAAAAAATATTTTTGAAACACTTCCGGTGACGACCGGAAGTTACGACGAACAAAACAAAATAGTTTAAACACATCTACAGCTATAGGTCTATCATCCTACAAAATCTGAATGCTTAAGTCTTTATCGTTTCTGAGATCTCGATGTGACAAGCTTTTTGTCACGGGACAGGAAACGGACGACAGGAAGTGAATTTTGAAAAAATGAAAAAAACACCTCGAGGTATTATCATTTTCTATCGTTCCTGAAAATTTCAAGAAAATCTGTCAAGGCATCTCTGAGAAATCTTGTGGCCAAAAAGTGGGAAAAAAATAATAATAACTAGACTCTTGTTGCTATAGCAACAAAGAGGTCTTCCGTTCTTATATAAATGTATTATTCTGTAAATGAAAAAGCTTTTTTCAAATAGAAAATATAAGGATATCATATTTATTTTGAAAACTTCCAGACCGTACTTCAATGTCAAACAACAAAATGAAAAAAAAAATCATTTTTTGACTACTTCTTGTTGGGACGACAGGAAGTTCCGCCGATTGAAACAAAACATGTTTAACATATCTTAATGCAAAAGTTAATCGTCCAACAAAGTATGGTTGTTGAATTCTTTACTGTTCTGAGACCTTGTTGAGAGGAGATTTATTGTCTTGGGACAGGAAACGGACGAAAGGAATTGCTCTATGAAAATAAAAGTTAGTATATCTTTAACATTTGCCTTTTGTACATTTCTGTTTATCATGCTTACTAAAACAGTGCAAGAAAAATAGTTAAACTTATAAAAAGTGTCATTTGATTGAACCCTTCCGGTGAGGACCGGAAATGACTGCCGACAAAATGAAACACGATAAACACATCTTCTATCAAATGTCTACCATCTATGTAAGTTTTGTGTTTTGATCACTTACAGTTTCTGATATCTACCGGGTACAAAATTTAGTTTAAAAAAAAAGCTACTTCAGATTACTTACCGGAAGTAGATCTTTTTTGTTTATTAAACATCGCATACTTGACTTATGCAAGGAGTTATACTAATATAATCATTCTTTGTAAAATAACTAAAACTAGGTTTAAAAAATAATTTTTGAAGTGCTTCCGGTGACGACCGGAAGTTACGCCGAACAAAACAAAATAGTGTAAACACATCTACATTCATAGGTCTATCATCACTCAAAGTTTGATTGTTTAAGTTATTACCGATTTTGAGATCTCGAGGAGTCAAGGTTTTTTGTCTCGGGACAGGAAACGGACAAACGGAAGTGCTCAGTGAAAAATGAAAGTTAGGAGTTCTTAAACATAAAACAACATGACTAAATTGCCTGTCAATTTATCTAAAATTGGCAAATATAAACAGCTAAACTTATAAACAACTTGATTTGTTTGATCTCTTCCTGTGTGGACCGGAAGTGACGGTCAACAAAATTAAACCCGTTAAATACATCTTCTATCAAATGTCTATTATCCTTGTAAGTTTCGTGTCTTGATCACTAACAGTTTCCGAGATCACGCGGTGACAAAATGTCTTTAAAAAAACGTCCTAAGATATTTGAGATATCTCACCGGAAGTAGATTTTTTTTATTTCTTTAACATCGGATTGATTACATATGTAAGTATTTTTACTTATATTCTAATTCTGTGTGAAATAAATTAAATGTTAAAAAAAACTTTTTTTGAAGTTCTTCCGGTGACGACCGGAAGTTACGACGAACAAAACAAAATAGTTTAAACACATCTACAACTATAGGTCTATTATCTCACAAA
>WFKH01011925.1:31158373-31173285 GCA_016163765.1 Magallana hongkongensis | reverse complement strand
TCTCTCTCTCTCTCTCTCTCTCTCTCTCTCTCTCTCTCTCGATCGTGCTTTTAATCTTGGCAAAGCGTCAGAGAGCAACTAAATTTTGTAACAAAAATATCTCTGTCTAGTAAAAGAAATCAACAGTGCATTGAATTTTAAAATGAGCATGTTACTGTGGTTTCATCAATATTCGTGGGTATCAATTTTCGTGGATTTTCTGAAAACCACAGTTTCAAAGATCGGAATTCTTGGCCAATGACCCTATCAATACAAAAAGTTAGTTGATATTGTTCTTCGATGAGCATTTAATTTCATGGATCAACTTAACAACGAAATCCATGAAAATTGGTATTCAACGAATATTGATGAAACCACAGTATCAATTCCTTATTTTTTTGAGTGTGCAACCAAAATCCAAAGCTTTGTAAAATTGTTCATGGATTTTTAATCGCATTATGCATAGTATTGTTTTTAAAACATGCCATTAATAAGAAAAAAAACCTCACTAAATTTATTCGCAAAAAAACCCCCAGTAGAATTGATAAAACATGGCATAGCAGAAGCTTATACTTTGACGCTGTTTGGATGGGTATAATATTCCTTTGTAGTTTACAAATTGAAATATTGACTGTCGCACAATGAGTAAAACTCTCTCTCTCTCTCATAATTTGATATGTGTCTATACCTGAAAAAAGGGATAAAAAAATTAATGTTATATTATGACTTGATATGCAAATTTTGTTTTTGTACTGCCTAAATGTAAATGTCATGTATTGGGATATCTCATACTTATTACACTGCATGGTCAGTGCTTTTTTTTCCAGAAATACTATGCATATGTTAATGTAAACACAGCTATTATTAGTACATGTATGTTATCACAGCTAATTGACTTTTTTTTTATTTCAGCTCAAAGCGGACTCTTGTTACAACATGGCGGTCACAAGACACCTGTTGATTCTTGTGGTTTCATCTATTAAGGTTAACCTGTCACCTGTACCCACATACATATTCCTTGTGTTCTACAGACTATTTACTGGTAATTCAAATTAAATCGGATAATGCATGAACAATAATGGAACTTTAAGAAAGCATCATGCCTTGTTGTGTTTTATGTTTGATAAGAAATTATGACAAACAAAATTAAGGCTGTTTAAAGAAATTTACAGTTGTTAGTTGTGAAAATTTGTTTTTCAATAAAAGTGTGCAATTATGTTTCCTTTATTTTGTATTTTATGATAATATTTAGATGTGTTTACATAATTGAAAAATCCCCCCCCCCCTTTTCAATTGTTCCCATTAAGATTACATGTAGGGTATATAAATGTACATTTGACCGTAAAATAATATCTGCTATCAATGATAATTACTTTTGAAATGAACAAGAAACAACATATTTTTACCTTTTTGTATATGCATAAAAAATTGTAGGAAAATATGTCAAATTTGAACATTTTTCATGGAATTCTCCTCCGTCTCCAGCTACCTGGGTGTGTTTGAATTAAAATTTAATTTAAGACAGATGTCTAACTTGTAGGTCTTAATGTTTTAGC
The DNA here is from genome assembly GCA_016163765.1 of Magallana hongkongensis. Lineage (NCBI taxonomy): Eukaryota > Metazoa > Mollusca > Bivalvia > Ostreida > Ostreidae > Magallana > Magallana hongkongensis. Next base: position 31,171,750 of record WFKH01011925.1, on the reverse strand, counting down.
ATGGTTCAAAGGAGACGAGAAACCAGAATAGATAAGATATTCACTAAATATGATTGTTAGCTCACTCTTTTTCATGGAAACAAGAAATCACATGCAGGATGGCATGTCTATTCATTAATTAAAATGCTACAAATCATTCAATAAACAAAAAAAGATCAAATTTTATTATCATTGATACAGTGATTGATGATTGTTTTCAAATATGTGTGAGAAATGACTCAAAGAAATAGCCACAAGTTTCATAAAATTAGGTAAAAAAAACTCAGGTAAAAGATTTCAAACCATGACCGTTTATGAAAATCAAAAGATAGTGGGAGGATATACATGTAAGGGCATTTCTAAGTAATATGATGATTTTATAATGATAATATCATGTAGATGTATGTTATATTGAATAAGGTTTCTTATTAAAGGAGGTTGAACAACAATTGACCTCTTAAAGGTCGGGTAAAGCTGTTTTACTATGAAGAACTCCATGAATCTGTGTTAAATAGAGAAAAGTGGAAATGGTGGGTTCACTTAAATGGCCATATTTTTATTAAACCTCAATGGAATTGGCAATATGTGGTATCCTTTTCTCAGAATTAGCTTTCTAATTCTAAGACAAAACATCTTTTCATAAAATGTTAGTGTACTAAGTTAAAGGTAGCAAGGGACAGTTTCGGATAAAGTACCTGTTAATATTTTTGTAAAATTGAGAGTTGCTGTACTTGAAGGCTTATGAGTGTTGCTAAGATTCATGAAATGAATTTTGATGATTATCATTAGTTAGAGGGATGTCTCTTGTTGGAATTGGTATGCAATATGAAGGCCCCTAATGTTAAGTACATGAGAAGCAGAAGTAAATTGTGACACTTGCGACTATGACTGTTGTGTTGACTGTACACTGTGAAATTACAGGTTACAAACGAGACATTATATAACTCGAAATGTAGGTGGATGGGACATTATATACCTATTTACTGTGAGTAAATAGGTATTTTACTATACCAAAGAAAACTTTATTTGTCGGCGATGCATAATTTCTTGATGATAAACAAATAAGAGTTATCGGACTTTGAATTTAATGCAGCGATTGGATTACGTCAGAGGTGTTCCGAGTTTAAAAAGGAGGGAAATCAAATATCGCCGGTGAATAGTTTTGATGACTATTCACCATGGGCAGATAGCACGTAAACAATTTCACGGTTAGATAGAATAGCATGTTTATTCATTGTAATTTTACATAGAAAATATTTACAGAGGTGTAATAAAGTAATTTATCGGTAAGTTTCTGACATGTGATGGTGCAACAAGCACACAGTAGGAAGGTTAACCCTTTGAAAAGCAGTGTAGAGGAAAAATTGCTCAGAATAATGTTTTAAACAAAATGTTAAATAAAAGGTTTTAGGTCACCTGAGTCACTCAGGTGACCTATTGCAATTGGTCTTCATCCATCGTCATGCGTCGTGCATCGCTATTACTTGTGAACTACTAGACCAATTTTCATGAAATTTCCAGGACTGAGTGAACATTAAAAGATCTTGATGTTAAAAAATGTTTGGCTGATGACGTCACTTCCGGTTTGAGATCTTGGGGATTTAATTAATTTTTAAGGACTATTTTGTCCACTTTATCTTTACTCCTCCAAAACTAATTAAGATAAAAACGTGAAACTTTCAGGGATAGTAGATAAATGTCTGTAGATGATCCTTTTTATTTGATAATTTGAAAAATGCGCAAAGCGCCGAAGCTTGCTCGAGCTCGAAAATTTGCAGCAATTTTTTTTACGAAATTTTTGCCCATTTTCTGATATAGTTTAGAATGTGTAAATTTTTTTTAAAACATGTAACGCAAAAGTTGTTAAGATTTACATGCTCTTTCATTTGATAGCAGCCAAAAGGGTGTGGCCCCTCAAATATGAGGCTAAGAGGGCTCTAAAGTATTTTTGTGATCGGCTTCGGCCGATCACAGTTGTGTCCATATGAGGCATCGGGCAAATTTTACTATTTGCGCACGCATTGCGCCTTGCACTACTTTATTTTCTTTGCAAATGACAGCCTCATTTAAATCTTTAATTACACGTAGAATACTAAATAAACGTTACTCCTATTCGTATGCATTGAAATTATAATATTTATACAGTTACATACACACTGATTCTAATAACGTTTGTCTTCACATATGCGTAAGAATATTTATCAGAAGTACAATTCGCCTACTAAAAGAAAAGCATATTCATGCCTTTCTATTTCGGAACGGAGTAAAGTGATGTCGTACCCAAACTGACTCGTACCCAAACAGACTCATACTCCATTTGTCCGGGGATAAACATGATATTTGGATTGTAAATAAAAAGATAAGCTGTTAAAGTTAGGTTTTGGATTAATTACAATTTAGAAGTTACAAGATACGGTAATTGAATGTAGTATTTTGGTTATCTTCAAACAAAGTTTAATATCATCTCCTTTAAGTTTGCCAAATAGTTTCCTATATCAACATTTGATATACAATTTTCGTTTACATGCAATCGTATCTTTTTTTTCAAAAAATGTTAATTATATTGGAAATCAACAAAACATGTAGCGGAATGCTTTCGCATTACATAACAAAGCTGACCAAAGATAATAGCCAACATGCCGATCATTCCTTTAAAAGGAATACTTGTTATAACTCTTTACTGAGCAATAATTTGTTATTACCAGGTAATTATAAAAGCAAAAATGTTCATTGTACAGCTGTTAAGGCCTAAACAGTACCATACTGAAATCACATGTTATGTAATTAGGGGTTTTAAGGGGCCAGAAGTTCAAAACTTTGATCATGTATATCTGAACAAGGAGAAATATTTTGAAAAGCAGTGTAGAAGAAAAGTTGCTCAGAATAATGTTGTCAACAACACGCTACCTTTAAACTATTGGTTTTTGGCCCCAGTAAGGAGTTTAAAGGTTGGCCCCTAAAAAACAGTTGTTCAGATATCTCAAGAACAATCAACAATTATTGAGGACTTGTTGAATATGTTAATATGTTTATATTTACAAGACCTTTCATTTGATATCAAGAAAAAGGGACTTTTTATTGAACAATAATTTGTTATTCATTATAGAAGCAAATATGTTCATTGTACAGCTGTTTATCTATACAGTACCATACTTAAATCATATGTTACATAATTAGGAGTTTCAAGGGGCCATAAATCTGAAACTTTGATCAGTAATATCAAGAAAAGGAGAAATATTTTGAAAACCAGTGTAGAACAAAAGTTGCTCAGAAAAATGTTCTAAACGATATCCTACCAAAGAATTTTTAGTTGGTGGCCCCGGTTAGGGGTTTAAGGGTCGGCTCCTAAAACACAGTTGTTCAGATATCTCTAGAACGGTAAACAAATCTTGAACAATTGTTTAACAAAATATGTTTATATTTAAGAGTCCTTCTATTTGATATGATAAAAGGGGCTGCAATCTCAAATTAGGGGCCAGGAAGGCTTCAAAGTCTTTTTTATAATATCTCTTTACTGAGCGATATTTTTTTATTAATCATAGAAGCAAAAAATGAGCTTATTTAGAAATTTTGATTCCGCGATCTTGGTTAAGAAAGTAGTGTTAATTTCTAAGTTAAATTAACTCGTACCTAAAAATTATTGGTAAGTCGTACCTGAACACATTCGGATTTTTTTGGTTAAGTCGTTCATGAAATCGTAAAGGTTTTTGTTAAATCGTGCTTAAAATTTTTCGGATTTTGTTAAGTCGTACCAAGAATTATTCGATTTTTTTATCTTTTTGATTTAGTTACTCTTTTAATTGTTTTAAGATCTCTGCTTCTTACAGGAACTTCTAGCATTACTTTCGACATTAACGGAAGACCCACTCGTTGCTTTGCAACGAGCTTTGCTCTAGTTTTATATTACGGTACAATATAAGTACATGTAATAACTGGTGTTGGATTATCATCATTACCAAAGAATTTTCAGTTTTGATTAAAACAAATAATATTCATAAAACTGGATTATGTACTGGAGAAACCAAATCGCCGAAGCGGGTTGTGGCCCGATTTTCGATCAATTGGGCGATTTCATTCATCTTGGAAAGGGTAAATAACTCGCGTGCCTTACTAAATGTACATTAAACAATTACCGGTCAATTTTTTATGTTAATTCGATAGATTTCCTCAAAAACATTAGATCAACAGTATAATATATGTAGTTGATACAAAACAAATGTCAAAAAATTATTTGACACCCTCCCCATGGATCTATGCCAATGGATAATAAGTTCATTCAAACCATCAGCCGTTGCGTGAATGGTAAAACGGGACTTCGCACCATAATATGTCTCATTCATAGTTTTTGCGCGCCGATTAGTGGACGAGTCTAAATTGGAATCAAAGAACACCGTAGAGCATCCTTTTGGGAAAGCTATTACTTGTTGATTTTATAAGATAGAGAATAGACATAAATAAATAGATATCGTTCGTCATTAACAAAATTAGCTGGGAAGCGCCAATGTTTAACAGATGTATTTCATCGTTGAAAATTGTTTCCGTGTTGATTAGTTTTATTTTAACACGATTGATAAATTCTGTAAATGTAGAAATGTCGAAATCAGTACAGGTATATTTTGTCAGCAAAAAAATCGATGACAGAAATGTTCACAGTTCTAACATTCAGAAGTAATTCAGATGCTATCGACGATACAGACTAAACGGAAATATTTCACGGCTGCTTACATCCCGTGTACTGTGTAAATTTTCATTCCCCGTACAGGCAATACGCGCCGTTTCTTCTAAATAGTTCAATCCGCTGCATATTTGGCAGACAATGAGAATGGGGTCCGTAGTACATTTACACGAATTTTCATTAGGATTGTGTGAAAGGCTCGGGAGTTAGAATTTTCTTTACAGTACATGTCATGCACGCCAATTGAAACTCAAATGACAACAATTCATAACCCTGTTAAAAATAAACGAATTGGTCTGGTGTTTTGTACAGTGTATAAAAAAGGAATTGGTTGTAGTTCAAGATCTAAGATCAAAGATCAAAGAAACGCAAGTAAGATAACTGTACGATTTGGGAATCGGGGGTGGGGGGTGACTTTTATATTATAACTTTCAATATAAAGTTTTTGAATATTACATTATAAATTATTACTAAATTAAATTTATATATATTACATCACTGTATTTATAAGCGTTGTAACATTTTTTAAAAACTATTTCAGTATTAATATGTATCTATAAAACTCAATGTCCATTAATTTAACAAATGAGCTACGAGGACTCTGCATTGCCTGTTACGTATGACCGTTACGCTTTTACAGCAGTTCACGTGAATATTCCTAATTTTGATGCGTGTTGTTTCCGGAGGGGGTTGAAAAGGTTTCAAGCACATTTGTACTTCGTCGTAAAGACGTGTCGAGTACAGACATAGATCGAAAGGTCAGATCTAAATTAGTTGATCCAGGCACTTAAACCGTGTAAGAAATGTCAGTTTGAAAAGGCCATACTTGGGTCAAATCGAAAGTAGAATTTTGAGGTGTGGATCTCGGATTCGGTTAACGAAAATAAGGGAAGTCCTAAAACAATGACTGATGCATTTTACACATTTTTTTTAGCGTTGAGAATTTTTGTTCGTGTCGTTTACTAATATGATTGACTGTTTTATTTCAACAGGATTGATACAATCGTGAAAAATGTAGAAATAACGAAATCAGTAACATGTAAATTTATTCGGTAAAAGATCAATGACAGTAATTTTTACAGTTTTAACATTTAGAAGTAGTTCACACGCTATCATTGTTACAGACTAAACGCAAAACAAGAAATATACATTGCACCAGAAATATTTCACGCCAGCTTACACCCCGAGTACTGTGTAAATTTTAATTCCCCGTACAGGCAATACGCGCTGTTTGATCTCAGGAATTTCTTTTAAATTGTTCAATCCGCTGCATATTTGGCAGACAATAAGAATGGGGTCCGAGGTACATTTACACGAATTTTCAATAGGATTGTGTGAAAGGCTCGGGAGTTAGAATTTTTTTTTACAGTACATGTCAAGCACGCCAATTGAAACTCAAATGCCAAAAAATTCATAACCCTGTTAAAAATAAACGAATTGATCTGGTGTTTTGTACAGAGTTTAAAAAGGCTACTAGGTTGTAATTCAAGATCTTAGATCAAAGATAAAAAAAAACCCGCAGGTTAGATAACTTTACGATTTGGGGAATCGTAGAGGGGGGGTGACTTTTATATTAAACTTTCAATATTAAATTCTTAATATTACATTATAAATTATTACTAAATTAAATGCATATATTTGAACACTGTTTAGGCGTTGTAACTTTTTAAAAAGCTATTTCAGTATGAATATGTATCTATGAAACTCAATGTCCATTACTCTAACGAATGAGCTACGTGGACTCTTCATTGCCTGTTACGTATGACCGTTACGCTTTTACAGCCTGAATCTTAAATCTTAGCAATTTTTTTTTCTCGAAATTTCACTTGAATATTCCTATAAAAAGTCACTGGACTCTTCAATTTCACATAGCGAGGGTTTTCATTTAACTAGCCGCTGACCGCTAGGTAGTGCGGCCGCGACCATGGCGACCAATTTTCTCGGCCGCAAGCGAGAGATCGCTTACGTAATGGCACACACACAGAGCTCAGAAACCCGGGTTTATGCTTGCAGAACTTCACAAAAGTGACTCAAAGTCCCCACATAAAAGCTTTAAGAAAAGCATGGTATACTATTATGAAATTGTTCTAATGAATTAAAGCATCCCGAATACAATAATACACTTTCTGCGGTGAATTTATGTCATCAGACGCAGAATTGCAAGCGCAACTTAAATAGCATGTTCTAAAATCGATCTAAGGTCATTTTAACAAAATGGTGGACAGTTGCAGGCTTTGTTGATTTTATAATATAGAGGGTAGACATGTATAAATGGATATCGTTTGTTATTTACAAAATTAGCAGGAAAGCGCCTACGTTTAACAAATGTATTTCAGCGTTGAAAATTATTTGCCGTGTTGATTTCTCTTTGTTTCAGTGTTTTATTTCAACACGATTGATAAATTATTGATAAATGTAGAAATGACGAAATCAGTAACATGTAAATTTAGTCAGTAGTAAATTTATGACAGAAATTTTCACAGTTCTAACATTCAGAAGTAATTCATTTGCTATCGGCGATACAGACTAAACGGAAAACAAGAAATATACATGCACCAGAAATATTTCACGGCTGCCTACATCCCGTGTACTGCGTAAATTTTAATTCCCGGTACAGGTGATACGTGCCGTATGATCTCAGGACTTTCTTTCTCTAAGTCAGATCCGCTCCATATTTAGCAAACATTAAGAATGGGGTCCGAGGTACATTTACGCGAATTTTCATTAGGATTGTGTGAAAGGCTCGGGAGTTAGAATTTTTTTCTACAGTACATGTCAAGCACGCCAATTGAAACTCAAATGCCAAAAAATTCATAACTCTGTTAAAAATAAAGGAATTGATCTGGTGTTTGTACAGTGTTTAAAAAAGGTACAAGGTTGTAATTAAAAGTTTAAGATTAAAGATCAAAGAAACGCAAGTAAGATAACTTTATGATTTTGGGAATCGGAGTGGGGAATTTTATATTAAATTTTTTATATTAAATTCTAAATATAACATTATAAATTATTACAATATTAAATGCCTATATTTGAACACTGTTAGGCGTTGTAACTTTTGAAAAAAAAACTATTGCAGTATTAATATTTATCTATGAAACTCAATGTCCATTACTCTAACGAATGAGCTACGTGGACTCTGCATTGCCTGTTACGTACATTTGTATGACCGTTACGCTTTTACAGCCTGAATCTTAAATCTTAACATTTTTTTTTCGAAATTTCACGTAAATATTCCTATAAAAAGTCACTGGACTCTTCATTTTCACATAGAGAGGGTTTTCATTTAACTAGCAGCTGACCGTTAGGTAGTGCGGCCGCGACCATGGCGACCAATTTTCTCGGCAGCAAGCGAGAGATCGCTTACGTAATGGCATACAGCTTGCAGAACTTCACAAAAGTGACTCATAGTCCCCACGTAAAAGGGGTATACTATTATGAATTTTTTCTAATGAATTAAAGCATCCCGAATACAACAATACACTTTCTGCGGTGAATTTATGTCAGTTGTGCGTTTTTATCCAATCAATTCGGGAAAGATGTCATCAGACGCAGAATTGCAAGCACAACTTTAATAGCATGTTCTAAAATCGATCTAAGGTCATTTTAACAAAATGGCGGACAATTGCAGGCACTGGATGAAAAATCCAGTTTCAGCAAAACTGAAACTATATGGAAACCTTGCTGAAACTTGAAGTTGAAGTTTCATGTATAGTTTCCGCAATGCGGAAACCATTATATCGATTCAGCAAGTATCCGTTAGGTTTCAGTCAGCAGAAACTAAAGTCTAAGATTCCTGATGGTTTCCGCAATGCGGAAACCAAAATCAAAATGTATGAAAAGTTGTGTAAATTATTATGGAAATATTTAATCAGTTTCAGCACATTTCCGCTAGGTTTTAGTATGCGGAAACTTTAAGTTAAGATTCCAAATGGTTTACGCATTGCTGAAACTATTACTAAAATTGATTTGAGTTTAAAAGTGATATCAATTATTTTCAACAGGCCTAGCCTAATGATCATGAAGCCGCACATGCTTATATGTACAGTTATTGTAGGTTTCAGCGTGACTGAAACTATATGTATACATGTAACTATCTTTAAATGTGGAAAATAAGGCGATTAACAAATTTACTAAGTAATTAATTGAATGTGAAAAGAAAAACTGATGTCTGATCTTGTTTAATGATGAAATCATTAATCTTAGGTACTCGGGCACGTGTATACATGTGTATACATTCTTTGTCCAGGTGACCTCCTCTTTGTTATTTTCCTGTATATTCTGTGTGGATTGCAGGGTTTTTCTGTCAGGAGTGAACAAAAGACTGTTACATAACATATACACGGTACTAAGCATGAGTTTATAACTGTAGCCCGACAGGAATTTGTTTGTCAGTATGTGTATATCTGAGTTAGTAAAACTTATTAGTAAATTATAATTAATTAGTAAAATAAATCTCTAGCTAGTTGTATATCGCAAACATTGTATGATGAAGTATTTTACTTACACTCATTTACTTAGTATACCTATTTTGTAAGATTCCTTCTTAAATCCTTTAATTATCACTTGAATTAATAAATCAATGAATCTTGAGGTATTAATTAAGCAAACAACTGAAGGTAAAGTCGTTGTAAATGCTACATTATCACAAACCATACCAAATAATCGTACAACCTGGCCCCACCGTCACCAACTTTCCTCAAGTCAATAATCAGCCTCAACTCTGAGTTTTTACCTCAAATGTATGCACTTTTCTTTTAAGGATTTGAGTTGAGGACTGAGTTGAGTGATTAGAAAATTTTGGTGACGGTGGGGCCTGAAGTTTAAAGTTAATTCATTTTTTTTAAATTCCACGCCAATACATGTACACATAAAAAAACATTTTATAAGTCTACAGTTGATAATAATATTAAGTAAAAACCACTTAGAGTTTGAGTCTAATAGAATAATTGTTTATTTACATGCATTTTAGACTTTACTACATGTATATACATGTATGTGTGACTGTATCATGATTCGTGTATTTCTATATTTAATGTATTTACTTTCTGTACTGTTAACACAATCATTGGTATATGTTTATGAAACATGCACATGTTTCTGTAATAAGATACAATAAGCATTAATTATAATTTTACTGAAGTTATACGTTATATTACAAAATCAGTTTAAAATCCAGCACAAGTCATGTAGTGCAGGTGATTTCAATCCCATTTTTTTTAATTTGATGATACATTCGTATACATTTGATGTAGAAAGTATACCAAATAATTAAGTAACTTTTAGCAGAAAACATCTTCTGTCTATGTCAATTAATACTTCCTAAAACTATAACATGTAAAGTTATGTATTTAAAATATTTATTTTATTCATATGTAGGGGTCATGTTCCAATAAAATTTGTCAAAATCCATTGACGTAATGGTTTGCAACATAATCTGTTATTGACAATTTTATATTTGTTTATATATCAGTCACACATGTACGTCTTACTTCCCGGCTTGTTAATGTTTAATGCTTTTGTATTTTAATTTCATGAGTATTTTTAACGTACTGTTCATCGTATGACCAAGCAGTGCACATGTGTAATTGTAAAATAATTGCCATCAATTCATTTTAGTTGTACATGTAAATTGACCGTACGGGTAAACCCTGTTAACCATCCCACTGAGTCAAGACCCCCGTTAATTGATCGGCATCTAATAATACTTGTGATTTCTGTGTGTTCATGCGGAACCTGCTCTGTGTTGAACATAATATTTTCACACCTCTATATTTGGAATAAGACAATGACCGTGCTTAGAATTGCGGTGAAAATTGGACAAGTCAAGATTACCTTGTCAGTAAACTATATATGCATGGCTCTATCATATTAAGTTTAACAAAATCATCAGGGAACATGCAAATAAATAATAGTTAAAGACAAAATCTGAAACATATGGCACATTAGAATTTTTTAACATGTTTAATTACATAAAACATTTGTAAACAAACGGTCGGCCATTTTTTTTTTTTTTTTGTTAATCACGTGTTACAACTGTAATAAAAGCACCCCAATAATTTGTCGTATTTAACCAGGAAATATTGATTCAACAGTTCTTATTTAAAATAAATATATGTAAAAAGTATTATACTCAGTAAAAAGTGATAATTTTGGTTAAACATTATTTATTTTAAACTATCCCATGATGCACTTCTCCGAGATTTAGCGGGTTCTGATTGGTCAGTATTGGCGCACTTTATAATTCTGAGCGATGGTTGAAATGGACAAGAAGGTGCTGTTGTAAAATGAAGAATTGAGAAACATGAATAGCCTCTTCAACAAGAAGATAATACAGGAACGACGAACTAATATCAAGGTAACTTAAATCACAATATAGATAATCCCAATAACATTTTCAAGGCTCTTATATAGTTATCTCTCATTTGTAAACGAGATCTCGCGCCATCAAATCAAAATGGCGTCATTTTTTTCAAACTTGGTTCGGCATTTTAATTTTTATTACCGTATCTCTTAAATATATACGTTTTGACCAAGTTAACCATTAACCAAGTTTATATGCATGATATTCAAGATAAAGTTTCTTAGAATATCCAGGGTATACGTATATATAAACGTCCCCGAATATATGGATGCTTGGTTGGTACAAGACGAACAATGAATCTTTTTCACACATTACACAATTTACAAACTCTAAATGTAACGTAAGTATTAAAAAAAATTATTATTTATTAAATCCGGAAAATGAAATCTTTCACGTTTTTCTTTTTTCAGCATTGAAAGCATACAAAGTCAATGTTTCCGGTGATTAGTTGCATCTTCTTCTCTTCGGTGAATGTTTTGACCAGCTGGACGATGTGAACGCAAGGTATTGCTTTGAAATTAATTATTTTCATCATTAACTTATACATGTGTTGAATGTTTATAATTTTACTGTAGTAATTTCGGGGAAATCCAGGTCTAAGTTCTGGAAAAGGAGGTTGATGGGGAGGGGGAAAGGGGTGTTGGTGGTGGTGAAACACACTTACTGTTGATTAGTTCTTCCATTGTTTAACAAACAATTATTGAATCAAAATAAAAATAACCTAGTTTCAAACATAAAATGAAACATTTTAGACCAAATACCAGCTTCTTCTATATTCAGAATAAATTTTATGCTTTTATTACATGTTAGACTGAATGTTTATTGTTTAAAATCTAAATGAAACTTTATTATTCTTGTTTAAGATAAAAAGAACAGACATAAAGTACAGTCCAGTGAAAGGAACAAGTTCATCGCAAGAAGAAGAATTTTAATGCTATCACTGTCCAGAACTACCTAGTCTGCTGTAACCATGTCGATGTGATCTTATGCTGGTGCTTCACAAGCCTGGAGAATGCCCGAAAATCCCCCCAAAAGGCCTATTTCCATAAACTACGACTCAGGTTACATCAACAACAGCCAAGGACACTCCTTATTGATTCTAATGGACACATCTCTACAACCTGACTAAACCTCAGTCTGCAGAACAAGACTTTGTAGCTGTAAAGTATTCCCATTTCAAAAAACTTATAAACTATAAAAGAACTTTTTTATATGATCAAATAAAAGTAAATTACAATGTCTGTCTGTAACCTAAAATCTTAGAAAATCACATGGTTTTGACTTATCAAATGATTAATTAGACCTTGATATTAACTTTCATTTTCTTAAATAATTTGTTATATTTGCAAATATTGCATAAAATATTAGACTCCAGGTAACATATATCCTTCCACCTCCAGGTTGATAATATACATGCATTGTTAATGATGTTGTTGATACCTAGTAGTTGATTCATATATTTTTTCACAATCCAAACACAACCCCGAATGTTATTTTTATTTTGCCAGTATGATGTGTACTTTTTAAATAGAGAACTGAAAAGACATATCTATTATACTAACCAACCATTGTCTGAAAAATCATAATATAAATCAATTCCTATTTCATATATAAATATATCTAAGGGTTAAGTACATTTTGTTTTCTTTCATTTTCTTTGATTAAACATTTATTGATAACTTATTTCTTATATGCAGCAATATATGAAAAATTAAGAAACCAATCTTAAATACATGTAAAAACACTGCATTAGGAGATGAATGCATGTGTCAAAGAAATGATCAAATACACCAAACAGTATTCAATTATGTCGGATATCAAAATATATAAAGACAACATATACCCCATGTATTACAATTTTTATATAACAAAAGTACTTGCATGGAAAGTTGTTTCTATGTAGATTTTATTGTATCTGTGCTATGTAACTAATATTGGAATTAGCTTTTATAACATAAGTAAAATACTGGTACATGTATTGATGAGAATTGTAAAGTGAATGATCTGTGTGACAGTTTGTATTTTATACATTCATGCTACAAAAAGCAAGTACATGTACATGTAGTAACACTTAACATATATAAACAATGTATATATAAATTGGATTTAAAAATATCAATGTAGGTAAAATCGTGAAATGTAGGAAGGTAAACCATGTGTAAAGAACAATATTCATCAGGAATGAAGTGTGTTGCATAATTATTTTAAATGTGTACATCATATTTTTGCACATGATTTGACAGACTGCTCCATTGTTTAGCTTTTCATCAGCCCACAAGCTTTTCATATCTCCCTCTGGGTCATTTCTTAAATACTGATAGGCTTATGACATTGAAATCTGATCAGTTGATACATCATGGGG
>WFKH01011925.1:31146843-31158273 GCA_016163765.1 Magallana hongkongensis | reverse complement strand
TATTATTTATTAAATCCGGAAAATGAAATCTTTCACGTTTTTCTTTTTTCAGCATTGAAAGCATACAAAGTCAATGTTTCCGGTGATTAGTTGCATCTTCTTCTCTTCGGTGAATGTTTTGACCAGCTGGACGATGTGAACGCAAGGTATTGCTTTGAAATTAATTATTTTCATCATTAACTTATACATGTGTTGAATGTTTATAATTTTACTGTAGTAATTTCGGGGAAATCCAGGTCTAAGTTCTGGAAAAGGAGGTTGATGGGGAGGGGGAGAGGGGTGTTGGTGGTGGTGAAACGCACTTATTGTTGATTAGTTCTTCCATTGTTTAACAAACAATTATTGAATCAAAATAAAAATAACCTAGTTTCAAACATAAAATGAAACATTTTAGACCAAATACCAGCTTCTTCTATATTCAGAATAAATTTTATGCTTTTATTACATGTTAGACTGAATGTTTATTGTTTAAAATCTAAATGAAACTTTATTATTCTTGTTTAAGATAAAAAGAACAGACATAAAGTACAGTCCAGTGAAAGGAACAAGTTCATCGCAAGAAGAAGAATTTTAATGCTATCACTGTCCAGAACTACCTAGTCTGCTGTAACCATGTCGATGTGATCTTATGCTGGTGCTTCACAAGCCTGGAGAATGCCCGAAAATCCCCCCAAAAGGCCTATTTCCATAAACTACGACTCAGGTTACATCAACAACAGCCAAGGACACTCCTTATTGATTCTAATGGACACATCTCTACAACCTGACTAAACCTCAGTCTGCAGAACAAGACTTTGTAGCTGTAAAGTATTCCCATTTCAAAAAACTTATAAACTATAAAAGAACTTTTTTATATGATCAAATAAAAGTAAATTACAATGTCTGTCTGTAACCTAAAATCTTAGAAAATCACATGGTTTTGACTTATCAAATGATTAATTAGACCTTGATATTAACTTTCATTTTCTTAAATAATTTGTTATATTTGCAAATATTGCATAAAATATTAGACTCCAGGTAACATATATCCTTCCACCTCCAGGTTGATAATATACATGCATTGTTAATGATGTTGTTGATACCTAGTAGTTGATTCATATATTTTTTCACAATCCAAACACAACCCCGAATGTTATTTTTATTTTGCCAGTATGATGTGTACTTTTTAAATAGAGAACTGAAAAGACATATCTATTATACTAACCAACCATTGTCTGAAAAATCATAATATAAATCAATTCCTATTTCATATATAAATATATCTAAGGGTTAAGTACATTTTGTTTTCTTTCATTTTCTTTGATTAAACATTTATTGATAACTTATTTCTTATATGCAGCAATATATGAAAAATTAAGAAACCAATCTTAAATACATGTAAAAACACTGCATTAGGAGATGAATGCATGTGTCAAAGAAATGATCAAATACACCAAACAGTATTCAATTATGTCGGATATCAAAATATATAAAGACAACATATACCCCATGTATTACAATTTTTATATAACAAAAGTACTTGCATGGAAAGTTGTTTCTATGTAGATTTTATTGTATCTGTGCTATGTAACTAATATTGGAATTAGCTTTTATAACATAAGTAAAATACTGGTACATGTATTGATGAGAATTGTAAAGTGAATGATCTGTGTGACAGTTTGTATTTTATACATTCATGCTACAAAAAGCAAGTACATGTACATGTAGTAACACTTAACATATATAAACAATGTATATATAAATTGGATTTAAAAATATCAATGTAGGTAAAATCGTGAAATGTAGGAAGGTAAACCATGTGTAAAGAACAATATTCATCAGGAATGAAGTGTGTTGCATAATTATTTTAAATGTGTACATCATATTTTTGCACATGATTTGACAGACTGCTCCATTGTTTAGCTTTTCATCAGCCCACAAGCTTTTCATATCTCCCTCTGGGTCATTTCTTAAATACTGATAGGCTTATGACATTGAAATCTGATCAGTTGATACATCATGGGGGGAACTGAGAAGTTCACTTTGGACTTTATGGATTATCTAATAAATGCTGTCAAATCCTGTTCTAATGTAAGACATTAGATTATATAACTAACAAAGAAAAGGTTTATCCCAACTCGAAAGTAGGTCACTTTGACCCCATTTTGGAATTTATGGACATACATATTCAAATCAAATCTGGGTCATACCTCTATAGTCAATAACTATCTGGTAGTTTATGTTTTTTTACAAAAAGATGGACACTTTAGCCTTTTCAAAAATATTTTATGGTATACATATTCATTGTAGTTCAAAACAAATTAAGACAAGTGTATCATGTTCATGTAACAATGAAGTTTTTGTTGTTTATTTATGTACATGCAGTTATTTTGTAAATTGCATTCATATTTTTAAAAAAAGTAAGATCTTTTTGCATTTTTAAAGGGAAGTTTGATATGCATTTGATCTAGAAGAAAACAAGTACAAATGTACAATTTATTTTTATTGTGCAGTTTTATCATTTTTTAAATGAAAGTCCCTGATAAGGGAATTGCCATATGGATGTTTCTCCATTATTGTATCTTGGCTGTATTTTATTTATTATTAGAAACAATTTCAGTTTTGTGAACAAAATAAATTTGGAACTGTTTGAAATTGTGTTGTTTTTACATATAGTAGAAACCTTGCTGAGTTTTTTGTGAAAGCAAATAAAAAAAAAATTCAGTAAGTTTCAGTTGCGGAAACCCTTTGTAAACAATATGTATCCCAATCGTATATGGAGGTTGAAACTATGCAGAAACTTCATGTTTCAGCAAGTTTCCGTTGCGGAAACCCTTTGTAAACAATATGTATCCCAATCGTATATGGAGGGTGAAACTATGCAGAAACATCAAGTTTCAGTAAGTTTCCGTTGCGGAAACCATTTGGATTCGTGGACAGCCTAAGTTTCAGCACTGCGGAAACTTAATGAAACTTGAAGTTTCCGTGCTGAAACCTGTCGGAAACTTAAAGTAACCTTAAGTTTCCGCAAAGTTTCCAAAGGGTTTCCGCAGTGCTGAAACCAGATATTTCATCCAGTGAGGCCTTGTTGATCTTATGATATAGAGGGTAGACATGTATAAATGGATATCGTTTGTTATTTACAAAATTAGCAGGAAAGCGCCTACGTTTAACAAATGTATTTCAGCGTTGAAAATTATTTGCCGTGTTGATTTCTCTTTGTTTCACCGTTCTATTTCAACACGATTGAAAAAGTTTTAATAAATGTAGAAATGACGAAATCAGTAACATGTAAATTTAGTCAGTAGTAAATCGATGACAGAATTTTTCACAGTTCTAACATTCAGAAGTAATTCATTTGCTATCGGCGATACAGACTAAACGGAAAACAAGAAATATACATGCACCAGAAATATTTCACGGCTGCCTACATCCCGTGTACTGCGTAAATTTTAATTCCCGGTACAGGTGATACGTATGATCTCAGGACTTTCTTTCTCTAAGTCAGATCCGCTCCATATTTAGCAAACATTAAGAATGGGGTCCGAGGTACATTTACGCGAATTTTCATTAGGATTGTGTGAAAGGCTCGGGAGTTAGAATTTTTTTTACAGTACATGTCAAGCACGCCAATTGAAACTCAACTGCCAAAAAATTCATAACTCTGTTAAAAATAAACGAATTGGTCTTTTGTTTTGTACAATGTTTAAAAAGGGTACAAGGTTGTAATTAAAGGTCTAAGATCAAAGAATCGCAGACGCCAGGTAAGATAACTTTACGATTTTGGGAATCGGAGGGGGGAATTTTATATTAAATTTGTTTATATTAAATTCTAAATATTACATTATAAATTATTTCAAAATTAAATGCATATATTAGATTACTGTATAAGCATTGTAACTTGTTTTTAAAACTATATCAGTATTAATATGTATCTATGGTACTCAATGTCCAATACTCTAACGAATGAGCTACGCGGACTCTGTATTGCCTGTTACGTATGACCGTTACGCTTCTACAGCCTGAATCTTAAAAAGTTCACGTGAATATTCCTATAAAAAGTCAATGGACTCTTCAATTTCACACAGCGATGGTTTTCATTTAATCATTGCGCTATTTTGCAAGCACCTACCACTCGTATTGTAACACTGGATTTTAACTTTGAACTGCATTTTCTTTGAACGTTTTAATTAAGAGTATTTACACTATTTTTGTTAACTGAATTTTTTCTATTAAATTCTGTATTGTATTTAATATTTTGAATTTACAATCTGACAATGATTTATTCAATGCTAAATAAATTAAGATTACATCTGTCGTGTAAGATAAAGGTATGTTCTATCAAATCAACATATGTTAACAAAATAAATACTGTAGACTAAGTTATTATCAAGATTGAATTGTGAACATACAAAGGATCAATGAACATGTGCGATAAAGTAAAAGCACATGAAGCAAGTGTTATTGGACTTTCGCGAAACGCATGAATGCCCACTCGCCCGGGATATTCACGGCCATATGCGGGGGATGAATTACAGTATATTCTTGTGTACTCAGAGCTCCGTGGCCATGTTCGGCTTAAAATGTTGGCAGTTTAATAACTTATTTTATTTAAACAATATATTACTATTTCAAAACAAAGAGCCCTCTTTTCAATGACATTTATACTGAAATATCTACCGTTTTTAATTATGAAGTTAAAGGAGATTAATCATTTAAAGATTTAATCATTTTTGTGTTTGAGTCTTGTGGATTTTTTTGTTACAACTATTTAGATTTACTTATTCACCATTAATCTTTTTTCTGACGATGCTTAAGATAGGAAATATAAACATTTACTTTAAACAATTCTCTGTGAACCCATAAATGTTGGGTATTAGATAACCGCTGACCGCTAGGTTGACCAGCCGCGACCATGGCGACCGATTTTCTCGGCCGCGAGCTAGGGATCGGTTACGTAATGGTACAAAAAGAGATCAGAAACCAGGTTAATGCTTGCAGAACTTAACAAAAGTGACATAAAATCCTCACGTAAAAACTTTAAGAATATAATGCACATTGTTATGAACTTTTCGAATGAATTAAATCATCCTGAATACAATAATACATGTTTTGTGGTGAATTAATGTAAGTTGTACACAATGGCTTTTCGTTAGCTTGCCAAATGAAAACAGGTACATGTTAACAAGTAAAGTTTTTTAAATACATATTACACAATACCTTAACAAAGTAACATTATAGTGACATTGGTAAGATCCCAATGAACAACTATTACAGCGACAGCCATATCAAATTCCTAACCGTTTTTGAGTTATTTCGCAAATATTTTCAAGGAGCCTAGGCCCTTAATTGAAAGGGCCAACCCCTTTTCAATGGTGTCAAAAGAAAGCCCATAATATTCTACACAACTTTTATTCTACATGTCTTAACAAAATATTTTTTGTTTAAAATATAAAAAGGAAAACATGTGTAATTTTTTGCACCTTTTGGAAACCTATAATTTGACCCCCTACCTTTTTTCTAAATAAAAAACGTAATCAAAAAAACAAAAACAAGTGTGCAAAACTTCAATTTCCCTGTTTTTCAAATTCGTTGGATTCTCATTCCCTACTATTATAATCTCGGAGCCTTTGTCTTGAAACAAAACACCCTAAAAAAAATCGAAGGGGAATAACTCATTAACGGAAGAGGAATTTTACAGTTTATGACAGGTTATAATTAATTTTTTGTAAAGCCTATTTGTCCTGAAAATTTGGGCAAAAATGCTTCAAAAATAAGCAAGATATGAAGCCTCAAAGTTTGCGTCTTGGAAAAATATAAAAATAAAGAAAAATACGAATAACTTCCGTATTCGGAATTTCCGGACAATCATTTTCCCTAGGTGACCTAAACTAGCATGTCCTCTATCCTTCCTGAAAATTTCAGCTTTCTATCTTAAGTCGTTTTTGAGAAACTGCGTGGACAAAAAGTCCAGAAAAAATTACAAAATGGCGGATAAGTCCGAACCGGAAGTGATTTTGACAAAATTGAAAAAGATGTATAAACTTCAGATGATAATAGATCGATGCTGAAAATTTGACGGAAATCGGACGACACATCTCTGAGAAATCCTCTGCACAAAAATTGTAAAGAAAAAAAAAAGAAAAAAAAATAGAGCAAAGCTCGTTGCACAGCAACGAGTGGGTCTTCCGTTAATGTCGAAAGCAAAGCTCGAAGTTCCTGTAAGAAGCAAAGTTCTTAAACTAATAACAAAGAAAACTTTAAAAACTTTAAAAAATCGAATCATTCTTAGTACGACTTAACAAAATCCGAATGATTGTAAGTACGACCTAACAAAAACCCTAACGATTTCAAGAACGACTTGACCAAAAAAAATCCGAATGTGTTGAAGTACGAATTAACATATTTCGAATTATTTTAGGTACGAGTTAATTTCACTTTGAACTTAACCAAGAATGTGGAATCAAAATTTCCGGAAAAATCTATTTTTAAACCCCTATATCTCTGTAATGAATAGTCCGATTTTAAAACGGATTCAGTTCTAAATTAAGCTTAATAAGTTCTTATTTTTGCTTTTATGATTAATAACAAATTATCGCTCAAAAACAGTTATTATTAAAAAAAATTGTAGTCCTACTGGCCCCTAATTTGAAGGGTCAACCCCTTTTTCTTGATATCAAATGAAAGGTCTCGCAAATATAAACATATTTTATTTAACAAGTGTTCACGAATTGTTAGCCGTTCTAGAGATATCTGAACAACTGTGTTTTAGGGGCCGACCCTTCAACTCCTTACCGGGGCCACGAACAAAAAATTTAAGGTATCATATTGTTAAAAACGTTATTCTGAGCAACTTTTCTTCTACAATGCTTTTCAAAATATTTCTCGTTTCCTAGATATTGATGATCAGAGTTTTAGACTGCTGGCCCCTTTAATCCCCTAATTACGTAAGATATGACTTAGGTATGGCACTGTATAGATGAAAAGCTGTACAATTAACATTTTTGCTTCTATAATTAATAAGTATTTTTCGGTAACGAGTTATTATAAAAGGACTTTAGAGTCCTCTTGGCCCCTAATTCTAGGGGCCAGCCCTTTTTTTCTTGATATCAAATAAAAGGTCTCTTAAATATAAACACATTTTGTTCAACACGTGTTCAGAAACTGTTGACCTTTCTAAAGATAATTGAACTAATGTGTTTTTGGGGCCGACCCTTAAACTCCTTACTGGGGCCACCAACAAAAAATTATAAGGTATCATATTGTTAAAAACGTTATTCTGAGCAACCTTTCTTCTACAATGCTTTTCAAAATATTTCTCCTTTCCTAGATATTGCTAATCAGAGTTTTAAACTTCTGGCCCCTTGCAACCCCTAATTACGTAACATATGATTTAGGTATGGCACTGTATAGATGAAAAGCTGTACAATGAACATTTTTGCTTCTATAAAATAATAACAAAGTATTTTTCGGTAAAGAGTTATTATAAAAGGACTTTAGAGCCCTCTTGGCCCCTAATTTTAGGGGCCAGCCCTTTTTTCTTGATATCAAATAAAAGGTCTCGTAAATATAAACACATTTTGTTCAAGAAGTGTTCAGGAATTGTTGACCGTTCTAAAGATATCTGAACTAATTTTTTTTTTAGGGGCCGACCCTTAAACTCCTTACTGGGGCCACCAACAAATTTATTTTAGGTAGCATATTGTTTAGAACATTATTCTAAGCATTTTTTGTTCTACAATGCTATTCAAAATATTTCTCATTTTCTTGATATTAATCATCAAAGTTTTGGACTTCTGGCCTCTTGAAACCCCTAATTACGTAATATATGACTTAGGTATGATACTATATAGATAAACAGCTGTACAATTAACATTTTTGCTTCTATAATTGATAACAAATAATTGTTCAGTAAAGAGTTATTGCAAAAAGACTTTAGAGCCCTTTTGGCCCCTAATTTGAGGGGCCAGCCCCTTTTTCCTGATATCAAATGAAAGCCCGTGGATATTGAAACAACTTTAGCATTACATGTTTTAACAAAATATTTACAGGTTTAAAAATATTTCCGAAAATGTGCAAAATTTTTGTGAAAAAAAGGTGCCAATTTTCGACCTCAGGCGAGCTTCAACGCCTTGCGTATTATCCATATTTTAAAACAATGCGGTACATCTACAGACTTTCATCTACAATCCCTGAAAATTTCAACTTTCTATCTTGAATGGTTTTAGAGGAGTTGCATGGACAAAATGACCCTGACATTTTCATTAAATCGTCAATATCTTAAACCGGAAGTGACGTCATTAAAAATTTAACCAAAAACATTTATCCCCTCCGATGCTCTATAAGTCCTGAAAATTTGGTGCAAATCGAGTGAATAGTTTTCGAGAAATAAAGCTTTAAAGAAGGCAGAAAAAGAATATTAAGAACTAGAGCAAAGCTCGTTGCAAAGCAACGAGTGGGTCTTCCGTTATTGTCGAAAGAAAAGCTAGATGTTTCTGTAAGAAGCAGAGCTCTAAAGCCAATACCATGAGTAATTAAAACAAAAAGATATAAAAAGTCGAATAATTCTTGGTACGACTTAACAAAATCCGAATGACTTTAAGTACGAATTAACAAAAACCTTAAGGATTTCAAGAACGACTTGACAAAAAAAATCCGAATGTGTTTAAGAACGTGTTAACAAATATCGAATCATTCTAGGTACGAGTTAATTTAACTTTGAACATAACACTATTTTCTTAACCAAGAATGTGGAATCAAAATTTCCGGAAAAATCAATTTTTAAACCTTTATATCTCTGTAATGCATTGTCCGATTTTAAAACGGAATTCAGATTTTAATTAAGCTTAATGAGGTGAACATTTTTGCTTCAATAATATATAACAAATTATTTTTTAGTAAATAGTTATTTTTAAAAGAATTTGTAGCCCTCCTGGCCCCTAATTTGAGGGGCCAGCCCCTTTTTCCTGATATCAAATGAACGGTCTCGCAAATATAAACATATTTTGTTCAACAACTGTTCACGAATTGTTAACCATTCTAGAGATATCTGAACAACTGTGTTTTAAGGGGCCGACCTTTAAACTCCTTAATGGGGCCAAAGACAAAAAATTTAAAGGCAGCATAAGGTTGACAACATTATTTTGAGCAACTTTTCTTCTACAATGTTTCACAAAATATTTCTCCTTTTTCAGATATAAATGATCAAAGTTTTGGACTTCTGGCCCCTTAAAACCCCTAATTACGTAACATATGATTTCAGTATGGTACTATGTAGATAAACAGCTGCACAATAAACATTTTTGCTTCTATTCTTAATAACAAATTATTTTTCAGTAAAGAGTTATTAGTAAAATTCTTTAGAGCCCTCTTGGTCCCTTATGTGAGGGGCCAGCCCCTTTTTTATGATATCAAATGAAAGAGCGTGTAAATCTAAACAACTTTTGCATTACATGTTTTAACAAATTATTTACACATTCAGAAATAATTTAGAAAATGTGCAAAAATTTTGTGAAAAAATTTGGTGCCAATTTTCGAGCTCGGGCGAGCTTCGGCGCCTTGCGCATTTTCCACAATATCAAACCCAGGGAATCATCTACAGACATTCATCTACTATCCCTGAAAGTTTCATGTTTTTATCTTTATTAGTTTTGGAGGAGTTAGGTGGACAAAATGGTCCTTAAAAATTCACTAAATCCTCAAAATCTCAAACCGGAAGTGACGTCATCAACCCAAAATTTGATAAACTCAAGTACTTTTGATGTTCTATCAGTCCTGCAAATTTTATGCAAATCGGTCCAGTAGTTCACGAGTAATAGCGTCCGGAAAAAGTCAGAAAAAAAAATAATAATAAAAATAACTAGACACGATCTCGTTGCGAGCAACGAGGAGGTCTTCCGTCCGATTTTAAGAAGGTGATTTGACATCATCGACAAGAAAACAGTCATGATCTGTAAAAAGGAGTGGAGTACTTATGCTTTTCTGCATCGCTTTTTATAAGTTCTCTTACGCTGCTTTTTTCATTACTAGCATTTCTTCCAAATGAGATAGAAACGATTAAACTTTTTACATCTGGCCCCTAAAAGCCCTAATTAGATAAGTAAATCATTATATTGTTAGGATATATAAACGTATTATACCTTATTTTGCTTTTATAACCCTCACAAAATATCTCTCAGTAAACGGATACAGATAAAAGACTTTAGGGCCCTCTGGTGCCCTGATGTGAGGGGCCAGCCCCTTTTTCTTGATATCAAATAAATGGTCATTTAACTCGAAACTCATTTAATCCAGCAAGTGTTTAGAAATTCGTTACCGTTTTTAATGTATACGGCAAAGAACGTTTTAGGGACCGACCCCTTATCTCCTTTTAGGGCCGTTTAACGAAAGTTTTGAAGGTTGCTTATTGTTAAGTACATCATTTTGAGCATCTTTCCTTCTATACCATATTTCAAAATATTTTTCCTTTCTGAGATATGGGTAATCAAAATTTTGGACTTTTAACCCCTAAAAACCCCTAATTACGTAACACATGATAAAATCATTACATTGCTAGAATAAATCACTGTGAGATAAACGTATTTGCTTCTATAACCATTCACAAAATATCTCTCAGTGAAGGGCTATATATAAAAAACTTTAGAGCCCTCTGGTCCCCTAATTTTAGGGGCCAGCCCCTTTTTCCTGATATTAAATTATAGGTCATTTAATTCTAAACACATTTTGTTCAACAAGTGTTTAGAAATTCGTTACCGTTCTTGAGATATATGGGAAAGAACGATTTAGGGGCCGATCCCTTATCTCCTTATAGGGGCCGTTTAACGAAATTTTAAAGGTTGCATATTGTTAAGTACATCATTTTGAGTATCTTTCCTTCTATACTGCATTTCAAAATATTTTTTTTTTCTGAGATATGGGTGATCAAATTTTTGGACCTTTGGCCCCTAAAAACCCCTAATTATGTAACACATGATAAGATCATTACATTGCTTGGATAAATAACTATGAGATAAACATATTTGCTTCTATAACCTTTCACAAAATATCTATCAGTAAAGGGCTACATATAAAAAACTTTAGAGCCCTTTGGTCCCCTAATTTAAGGGGCCAGCCCCTTTTTCTTGGTATCAAATGAAAGGTCCTTTCATTCTAAACACATTTTGTTTAACAAGTTTTTAGAAAATCGTTACCGTTCTTGAGATATATGGGAAAAAACATTTTAGGGGCCGGTCCCTTATCTCCTTATAGGGGCCGTTTAACGAAATTTTAAAGGTTGCATATTGTTAAGTACATCGTTTTGAGCATCTTTCCTTCTATACCATATTTCAAAATATATTTCCTTTCTGAGATATGGGTGATCAAAATTTTGGACTTTTGGCCCCTAAAAACCCCTAATTACGTAACGCATGATAAAATCATTACATTGCTTGGATAAATAACTGTGAGATAAAC
>WFKH01011925.1:31135776-31146833 GCA_016163765.1 Magallana hongkongensis | reverse complement strand
ACATTGCTTGGATAAATAACTGTGAGATAAACATATTTGCTTCTATAATTTTTCACAAAATATCTATCAGTAAAGGGCTACATATAAAAAACTTTAGAGCCCTCTGGGCCCCTAATTTTAGGGGCCAACCCCTTTTTTCTGATATTAAATGAAAGGTCATTTAATTCTAAACACATTTTGTTCAACAAGTGTTTAGAAATTCGTTACCGTTCTTGAGATATATGGGAAAGAACGTTTTAGGGGCCGATCCCTTATCTCCTTATAGGGGCCGTTTAACGAAATTTTGAAGGTTGCATATTGTTTAGTACATCATTTTGAGCATCTTTCCTTCTATACTGCATTTCAAAATACTTTTCCTTTCTGAGATATGAGTGATCAAAATTTTGGACTTTTGGCCCCTAAAAACCCCTAATTACGTAACACATGATAAAATCATTACATTGCTTGGATAAATAACTGTGAGATAAACATATTTGCTTCTATATCCTTTCACAAAATATCTATCAGTAAAGGGCTACAGATAAAAAACTTTAGAGCCCTCTGGGCCCCTGATTTTAGGGGCCAGTCCCATTTTCTTGGTATCAAATGAAAGATCTTGTAAATATAAACCTTTTTTACATAACATGTTTTCACAAAATATTTTTCAGAAAAGAGATAAACAAAGAAAACCCGAAAAAATTACAACGTTTATTTAATCTCAATTTTCGGGTCCAGGCGAGCTTTGAGGCTCTTTGAGCCAGCCATTTTTTATCGCCTTTAGACATATCTACAATCTTTCGTCTATCATCCCTGAAAATTTGAACTCAATATCTTTTACCGTTAAGGAGGAGTTCAATGGACAAGCAGACCCTTTAAAATTCACTAAATCGTCAGTATCTCAGAAACGGAAATGACGTCATCAATGTAAAAAATTTCCAATAAGGTTCAGATCAACATCTATCAGATCTGAAAGTTTCATTAAAATCGACCGAGCCGTTTTCGAGAACTCGCGTGCACAAAATTTGTAAGAAAAAAAAAGAAAAAAAATAATAATAATATGGAAAAAGAAACAAAGCAAAAACAATAAGGTCTTCCGTTGGAAACGGAAGACCTTAATCAATAGAATAACAAGAGGGTCTTCCGTTGGAAACGGAAGACCCTAATAACTAGACA
The DNA here is from genome assembly GCA_016163765.1 of Magallana hongkongensis. Taxonomy (NCBI): domain Eukaryota; kingdom Metazoa; phylum Mollusca; class Bivalvia; order Ostreida; family Ostreidae; genus Magallana; species Magallana hongkongensis. The sequence continues at coordinate 31,145,681 of WFKH01011925.1, read as the reverse complement.
CGATCTCGTTGCGAGCAACGAGGAGGTCTTCCGTCCAATTTTAAGAAGGTAAAATGACCTTGCTTTTTCTCTTCGTTAACGAAACATATCTGGAAATTGGGGTAGGATCTAAAAGAGCTATGGCTAGATGACATTAGACCCCTCTTGATTCCTAATTTGAAGGATCACACAACGTATCACAAAATATTTCAAAATTAAGTTATTAATAAAAGACTTGAGCCCTCTCGGCCCCTAATTTGAAGGGCCAGTCCCTTTTTCTTGATGTAAAATTAACGCTCTTGTCATTTTAAACACATTTGGTTCAATAAGTGTTTACAAATAATGTACTGCTCTCGAGATATCTGGAAAAGATCGATTTAGGGGCCAACACTATAACTCCTTTTAGGGGCCGGATAACAAAGAAATTATGGTTGCATATCGTTTAACACATTATTTTGAGCATCTTTTGTTCAATATTGCTTTTCAAAATTTTCCTCCATTTTGAGATATTGAGGATCAAAATTTATTACTTCTGGCCCCTAAAAATCCCTAATTGCGTAACAAAGGAGTAAATACTTGTCATGTTTAGGTCAATGACGTTATGATGAACATAATTGCTTCTATAATGTATTACAAAATATTTCACAGTTAAAAGTTATATTTTAAAGACTTTGGAGCCCTCTCGGCCCCTAATTTGAAGTGTCAGCCCCTTTTTCTTGATGTCATTTGAAAGATCGAGACGTTATTAAGTTTTTTTGTTCTACATGTTTAACCAAAATACCATCGAGAAAAAAGATATTGAAAGAAAACCACCAAAATTCATGACGCTTTTTAAAGCGTAATTTTCGAGCTCTGGCGAGCTTCGGCGCTTTTGGTCACAGGTCAATCTATATACCACATGTCAGATCTACAACCTTTCGTCTACAATCCCTGAAAGTTTGAACTCAATATCTTAAATCGTTAAGGAGTTTACCCCTGGACAAGCCGACCCTTTGAAAATCGCTAAATTGTTAAAATCTCAAAATCGGAAGTGACGTCATCATTAAAAAAAAATTCCAATAAGGTTCAGATCATTATCTATCATACCTGAAAGTTTCGTGTAAATCGCTCGAGTAGTTTCTGAGAAATCGCGAACACAAAATTTGTAAGAAAAAAAAAGAAAAATAATAATAATAACTAGAGCAAAGCTCGTTGCAAAGCAACGAGTGGGTCTTCCCTTAATGTCGAGAGTAAAGCTAGATTTTCCTGTAAGGAGCAAAGTTCTTTAACAAATAACAAGAGTAACTAAAACAAAAAAATAAAAAATCGAATAATTCTTGGTACGACTTAACAAAATCCGAATGATTTTTAGTACGAATTAACAAAAACCTTAACGATTCCAAGAACGCTTAACAACAAAAAAATCCGAATGTGTCAAAGTACAACTTAACAAAAATTATTTTTGGTACGAGTTAATTTCACTTTAAACATAACACTAATTTTTAAACCAAGAACGCGGAATCAAAATTTCCGGAAAAATCAATTTTCAAACCCTTATCACTCTGTAACGCAACGTCCGATTTTTAAACGGATTTCAGTTTCGTACTCAGCATAAAAATTGCCATCATATGCGTATTTTTTATTTTTTAAATTGAAACACATGAAAATTTCAAAAAATTGGTTTTACTTCCGGTTTTTACCGGAAGTGTCCGAATTGAGTTTCCAGCCTTATGTCATAAATAAAACGATAGTTCTAACTTGTCTGAAAATCTCAGAGCTCTAGCTTTAAACAAAAATGAGAAAAGCTCCGGACAAAATCACATATTTAAACGTGAAAAATGTCAATAAGTGACGAATGTGATGACGTCATCAGCTAATTTTTTCATATCATAGAGATCTTTTAAAGGCATAAAAGACCTGTAAATTTCAAGACAATCGAAGCAAGCGTTTTTGAATTATTTGAGTTGGAAAAAAATAAAAAGAATAATAATAAGAAGAATAAGAACTAAAGCAAAGCTCGTTGCAAAGCAACGAGTGGGTCTTCCGTTAATGTCGAGAGCAAAGCTAAAAGTTCCAGTGAGAAGAAGGGTTCTTAAACCAATTACAAGGGTACCTAAAACAAAAAGATAAAAAATCGAATAATTCTTGGTACGACAAATTCCGAATGAATTTAAGTACGAATTAACAAAAACCTTTACGATTTCAAGAACGACTTAACAGAAAAAGATCAGAATGTGTTTAAGTACGATTTAACAATTATCAAATTATTGTTGGTACGAGTTAATTTCACTTTATACTTTACGCTATTTTTTAAACCAAGAACGCGGAATCAAAATTTCCGGAAAAATCAAATTTTTTAACCCTGATATCTATGTATTGCATCGTCCGATTTTAAAACGGATTTCAGATTTGAATTCAGCATTACATAGTCTGTAACATTATTGCATTAATTTTTTTGATTTAAAAAAAGTGAAAATTTCAAAATATCGAAACTACTTCCGGTTTCGAGCATAATTAATGAATAAAAATTTAAACCCCCAGTACACAAAACTATTGATACATCTATCATCTGCAAGAATTCCAAAGCAATATCTTTAACGGTTTTTGAGATTTTCTCCGGACAAAATCACTTTTTTAAAAATAAAAAATGGCCGTCAAATTTAAACGGAAGTGACGTTATCTCTGAAACTTTAACATCTTTGATGCAATGTCACTTTACAAAAGCTCTGAAAATTTCATTGAAATCGGAAGAAAACTTTTTGAGATATAAAGCCGAGAAGGTTTCAGAAAAAAAAAAATAAAAAATAAAACTAGAGCAAAGCTCGTTGCAAAGCAACGAGTGGGTCTTCCGTTAATGTCGAAAGTAGACCCTAAAGTTCCTGTAAGAGGCAGAGTTCTTAAAACCAATAACATAAGTAACTAAAACAAAAAGATAGAAAAAATCGAATAATTCTTGGTACGACTTAACTAATTCCGAATGATTTTAAGTACGAATTAACAAAAACCTTTGCGATTTCAAGAACGACTTAACAAAAAAAACCCGAATGTGTTCAAGTACCACTTAACAATTTTTCGAATTATTTTAGGTACGAGTTAATTTAACTGTAAACATAAGACTATTTTCTTAACCAAGAACGCGGAATCAAAATTTCAGGAAAAATCAATTTTTAAACGCTCAGTGATGCATCGTCCGATTTTAAAACGGATTTCAGTGTTAGATTAAGCTAAAGAAGCTCTACAAAACACGTACACGTTTTTGAATTGATCAAAAAATTTATTTTTTCGAAAAATTTGATTCACTTCCGGTTTCGACCATAAGTGACGGATTCTGAATGTTTGTCAAAATGCCCTAAGTAAATCGAGAAATAGACAATCACTGAAAATTTCAAATCTCTATATATAACCGTTTAAAAGAAAATGACTGGACAAAATCGCTTTTTGTAAAATTTAAAATTGACGTTATTAGAAAACGGAAGTGACGTCATTTTTCAGCTTTTAAAGGCTTTGAGGGACAAGAATTTCTTATAATCCCTATAAATTTCATGAAAATTGGTAGAATAGTTTTTGAGATATAAAGCCAAAACGGAGTCAGAAGGAAAAAGAAAAAGAATAATAATAATAAAAAAAACAATAGAATAACAAGAGGGTCTTCCGTTGGAAACGGAAGACCCTAGTAATAATAAAAAGAAACCGAAGAAAAACAAGAGGGTCTTCCGTTGGAAACGGAAGACCCTAATAAACAGAAACCGTAGAAAAACAAAAGGGTCTTCCGTTGGAAACGTAAGACCCTAATAATAGGGAAAAAGAAACCGAACGAAAACAACAAGGTCTTCCGTTGGAAACGGAGGACCTTAATAATAATAGAAAGAAACAGAAGAAAAACAAGAGGGTCTTCCGTCGGAAACGGAAGACCCTAACTAGACATGATCTCGTTGCGAGCAACGAGGAGGTCTTCCGTCCGATTTTAGAAGTTGAGATACATGTAAGATCCTAGATCTTAATTTTGCTAAAAAACAGCTGGACATAATTTTAAAACAAGAGGAAAAGGGGTCTTTATTTTGAATATCAGAGTATTTTGTTTCAGGTGTAAGAACTTTGGTTGAAAAACCTGAGACCCCTCGTGACCATTAATTTAAGGGGCCAGTCACACTTTCTTGATATCAAATGAAATCTTTGAATTCTTTAATTTCTTAATTCTTCATTTTTTCAACAAGTGTTAACAAATTTGATACAAATCTAGAGATATTTGGAAAAGATTGCTTTGGGGGCTGTCCCCTTATCTCCTTATCGGGTCCGTTTAACGCAATTTTTAAGGTTGCATACTGTTTAGTAGATGATTTTAAGCATTATTTCTTCGATACTGCTTATCAAAATATTTTCCCTTTTTTGAGATATGGGCGATCAAAGATTGGGACTTTTGACCCCTATAAACCCCTTATTATGTAACACCTGATAAAATTATGATAGTGTTTGGCTTCATTACTGTAAGATAAACATATTTGCTTCTATAACCTATGACAAAATAGCCCCCAGTTAGGGGCTATAGATTAAATACTTAAGAGCCCTTTAGGTTCCTAATTTTAGGGGCCAGCCCCAATATCCTTGGTAATAAATGAAAGTTCACTAAAACTACACACATTTTGTTCAAAAAGTGTTTACAAATTCGTTATCGTTCTTGAGATATCTGAGAAAAATGGTTTTAGGGGCCGCCCCCTATCTCCTAATCGGGGCCGTTTAACTAAATTTTGATTGTTGCGTACTGTTTAGATGATCATTTGGAGAATCTTTTCTTCTATACTACTTATCAAAATATTTTCCCTTTTTGAGATATAGGTGATCAAAGTTTTGGACTTTTGACCCCTAAAAACCCTTAGTTACGTAACCCATGAGAAAATCATTATATTGTTAGGCTTTATAACTTTAAGATAAACATATTTGCTTCTTCAACTTATTACAAAATATCCCTCAGTTAAGGGCTATATATAAAATACTTCAGAGCCCTCTAGTTCCCTAATTTTAGGGGCCAGCCCCTTGTCCTTGGTATTTAATGAAAGATCACTTAAAACTACACACATTTTGATCAACAAGTGTTTACATTCGTTATCGTTCTTGAGATATCTAAGAAAAATGGTTTTAGGGGCCGACCCCTGATCTCCTTATCGGGGCCTTTTACCAAAATGTTGCTGGTTGCATACTGTTTAGTAGATCATTTTCAGCATCTTTTCATCAATACTGCTAATCAAAATAGTTTTCCTTTTTGAAATATAGGTGATCAAAGTTTTGGACTTTTGACCCCTAAAAACCCGTATTACGTAACACATGAAAAAATCGGTATATTCGTAGGCTTCATAACTGTAAGATAAACATATTTGCTTCTATAACTTATTACAAAATATCCCTCAGTTAAGGGATATAGATTAAATACTTTAGAGTCCTTCAGGTCCCTAAGTTTAGGGGCCAGCCCCTTTTTGTTGATATCAAACGAAAGATCTTGTAAATTTAAACAATTTTTTGCTTTACATGTTTTTACAAAATATTTACCAGAAAAGAGATAAACAAAAAAAAAAGCATGAAAATTTACGACTCTTTTGGCATCTCAATTTTCGAGCCCTACCGAGCTTTGGTGCATTTAGTGCTAGATATATAATACAACAACCATGCAAAACTTCAATCTTTCCTCTACCAAGCGTTAAAATTTGAGCTCGATATTTCTTATGGTTTAGGAGAACGACTGCAGAAAATATACCCATATAAAAATTGGAAAAATCTCAATATCTCAAAAACGGATGTGACGTCATCAATGCAACAAATTTTCTATCAGGTTCAGAGTAATATCTATCACATCTGAAAATTTGATGGAGATCGGCCGAGCCGTTTCTGAGAAATCGCGTGCACAAAAATGGGAAGAAAAAAAGAATAAAAACTAGACACGATCTCGTTGCGAGCAACGAGGAGGTCTTCCGTCCGATTTTAAGAATGTGATATGACATCATCGACTTTGATTTTCGACAAGAAAACATGATCTGTAAAAAGGAGTGGAGTACTACTGCTTTTCTGCATCGCTTTTTATAAGTTCTCTTACGTTGCTTTTTTAAATACTAGCATTTCTTCCAATTGAGATAGACACGATTAAACTTTTTACTTCTGGCCCCTAAAACCCCTAATTAGGTAACGCATAAGAAAATCATTATATTGTTAGGATATATAAACGTATTATACCTAATTTTGCTTTTATAACCCTCATAAAATATCCCTCAGTAAACAGCTACAGATAAAAGACTTTAGGGCCCTCTGGTCCCCTAACTTGAGGGGCCAGCCCCTTTTTCTTGATATCAAATGAAAGGTCATTTAACTCTAAACACATTTTGTTCAGCAAGTGTTTAGAAATTCGTTACCGTTTTTAAGATATACGGCAAAGAACGTTTTGGGGGCCGATCCCTTATCTCCTTATAGGGGCGGTTTAACGAAATTTTGAAGGTTGCATTTTGTTAAGTACATCATTTTGAGCAACTTTCCTTCTATAATGCATTTCAAAATATTTTTCCTTTCTGAGATATGGGTGATCAAAATTTTGGACTTTTGGCCCCTTAAAACCCCTATTACGTAACACATGATAAAATCATTACATTGATTGGATAAATACCTGTGAGATAAACATATTTGCTTCTATAGCCTTTCACAAAATATCTCTCAGTAAAGGGCTACAGATAAAAGACTTTAGAGCCCTCCGATATCCTAATTTAAGAGGCCAGCCCCTTTTCTTGATATCAATTAAAAAGTCTTTTAATTTTAAACACATTTTGTTCAACAAGTATTTAGAAATTCGTTACCGTTATTGAGATATATGGGAAAAAACATTTTAGGGGCCGACCCCTTATCTCCTTATAGGGGCCGTTTAACGAAATTTTGAAGGTTGCATTTTGTTAAGTACATCATTTTGAGCAACTTTCCTTCTATAATGCATTTCAAAATATTTTTCCTTTCTGAGATATGGGTGATCAAAATTTTGGACTTTTGGCCCCTAAAAACCCCTAATTACGTAACACATGATAAAATCATTTCATTGCTTGGATAAATACCTGTGAGATAAACATATTTGCTTCTATAACCTATTACAAAATATCCCTCAGTTAAGGGCTATAAATAAAATACTTTAGAACACTCTAGATCCCTAATTTGAGGGGCCAGACCCTTTTTCTTGAAATCAAACAAACGTAAATTTAAACTTTTTCTGCACTACATGTTTTAGCAAAATATTTTCCAGAAAAGAGATAAACAAAGAAAAGCACGAAAATTCACAACTCTTTTGATATCTCAATTTTCGAGCCCTACCGAGCTTTGGCGCATTTAGAGCTAGACATATAAAACAACAACCATGCAAAACTTCAATCTTTCCTCTACTAACCTTCGAAATTTGAGCTCAATATCTCTTATAATTTAGCAGAACGACTGAAGACAAAATACCCATATAAAAATTTATAAAATCTCAAAATCTCAGAAACGGACGTGACGTCATCAATGAAAAAAATTTGCTATCAGGTTCAGACCAATGTATATCATATCTGAAAATTTGATGGAGATCGGCGGAGCCGTTTCTGAGAAATCGCGTGTACAAAAATCGGAAGAAAAAAAAATAATAACTAGATACGATCTCGTTACGAGTAACGAGTAGGTTTTCCGTTCAATATGTTAAACGATACGATTAATATATTAATGCAAATTGAGAATTCCCAATCAACCCCTTTCCTTTCAGGTAATGTATACGATTGTCAATATCCTGTACAATGCTTAACAAAGTGTTTTGCTTTTTCACATACAGCACATTGAAGATTTAAGATTTTAGTGCCTTAAAATCACTAATTATGTCATCAATGGGTGTGGCAATGAGTTTTACAAACTGATATTGTTACGATCAACAACTTTGCTTCTATAATGCATTACAAAATCTTGATTATTTTTAAGTTATCTGAAATAGAGTTTATGAGTGTCTTGGTCCCTAATTTAAGGAGCCAGCCCCTTGTTCTTGAATTCATTCGAAAGATCTCACGAATACTCACATTTTTTGTTCTTACACCTATCTTAAATTGTTGTTCATTTTTGAGATACAAATGATTGAATATTTTAGGGGCCAGCCCTCTAGATCCTTAATGGGGACATACATTGGTGTTTTGATTAGTGGAATCGATTTGAATCATCAGTGCAAGCATTTTCTCTTCTACAATGCCTAACAAAATATGTTTCCTTCTCTAGATATATTGCGTCAAAGTTTAGGTACTTTGGCCCCTAAAAATCCCTAATTACATCATAAATGGGCGTGGCAATGATTTTTTTGTTAGATATTGTTACGATCAACAACTTTGCTTCTATAATGCATTATGAATTTTTTATCGTTTTTAAGTTATTTGTAATAGACTTTAGGAGTCTCTTGGCACCTAATTTAAGAGGCCAGCCCCTTTTTCATGATTTTGTTGGAAAGAACTTTTGATTTTCTACTACATTTGTTCTATATGTCTTAACAACATATCAACTTATAAAAAGATACAGATCAAAACGTATGAAAATTTTGAATGAAAATTCGTACCCAATTTTCGTGCCTAGGCGAGCGCCAAGAAATGGCGCCATTGGCGAAAAACAAATACATGCTGCACAACTTCAAACTATAGTCTACCTATCCTGAAAATTTCATAGTGATATCTCTGATAGTTTCTGAGTTTATAGGTGCACAAAATGAGTCGTCAAAAATTACAAAATGGCCGATAAATCGGTACTGGAAGTGACGACAAAAAAAATGAAAAAAATATGTATGAAGTTTATATTACGTCCAATCATCTGTGAAAAAATGACCGAGATCGGTCGAATAGTTTTCGAGAAATCGCGTGCACAAAATTTGGAAGAAAAAAAAAATAATAACTAGATGCGATCTCGTTGCGAGCAACGAGTGGGTCTTCCGTCCGATTTTATACTAAATGAGATAAAATTTATCATTTTAAAGATAAAATCGTAAGTCTACGCAAAAAAAAAAAAAAAAAAAAAAAAAAAAAAAAAAGTCGGCACTCGGGGCTTGAACCCGGGTCGCCTGGGCACAGTCCACGACCTTAACGACTGAGCTACTCGGGCTCTCGCTTCAGGACTTTGACGCTTAATATCTCGAGAATGCGTTAATCGATTTTAAAACAAATTACATATTTTGAATCAGTTAAAGGGTCACTATCAACTATAAAAAATGCAAAGAAAAATATTAAAAAATAAAAAAGTCGAAAAATTAAAATTTTCCAAATTTGCTTCCGGTGACGACAGGAAGTGATGGCGGACATTCTCTTGACCGAGGTTCTCCAGAAAAGCGAAAGATCTATCATCTCTGAAAATTTCATTCCTATATCTTTACTCGTTTTTTAGAAACCTGACACACAAAATTGACTTTTTAAAATCGTAAAAGGACGATAATTTCCGACCGGAAGTGTATTTTCAAAAATGGATGAAAAACAACCAACTTCAAATAAAATCGCGTTAATCTTGAAAATTTCAATGAAATCGATCGAGCCATCTCCGAGATATCGTCTGCACAAAATCGGTAAGAAAAAAAAAGAATAATAATAATAATAATAATAATAATAATAATAATAATAATAACAATAAGAAAAGTGAAAAAGAAACAATAGAATAATAGAAGGGTCTTCCGCTGAAGACGGAAGACCCTAATAATAATAAGAAACAGTACGAAAACAATAAGGTCTTCCGTTGGAAACGGAAGACCTTAATAATAAGGAAAAAGAAACCGATGAATAACAATAAGGTCTTCCGTTGGAAACGGAAGACCTTAATAATAGGGAAAAAGAAACCGAAGAATAACAATAAGGTCTTCCGTTGGAAACGGAAGACCTTAATAATAATAATAGAAAGAAACAGTAGAAAAACAAGAGGGTCTTCCGTCGGAAACGGAAGACCCT
>WFKH01011925.1:31115885-31131488 GCA_016163765.1 Magallana hongkongensis | reverse complement strand
GAGAGAGAGAGAGAGAGTATTAGAGTTTTACTTGTTGTTCGACAGTCAATATTTCAATTCGTAAACTACTGTAATAGGGAAATATTACCCATCCAAGCAGCGTCAAAGTATAAGCTTTTGCTATACCATGTTTTATCAATTATACTGAAGGTTTTTTTTTGCGAATAAATATAGTGACAGTCTTTTTTCTTCTTTTCATGTTTTGAAAACAATACTATGTAAAATGTGCATAAAATTTCATGAACAATTTTAGAGAGAGATCTGAGGCACATGCAGTAAAAATTATTACATATATTTGTCTTACTTTAAAATTTGTTACATACAATGTAGATGTGATATGCATGTAAAGTTTATCTAAAACGAATGTATATGTATAAAAGATAAACCAATCTCAAACAAATTACTATGCTTCTGTGAAATAATTAAATCTTGAGAAGAATATTTTATAAATATCAGGGAACATTAACCTAATATCTGAGCTTGATATAATATGAAGTTCTGTTCATCTTGCACTCTGTTTTACATGCTCTTTCACGAGCGACAACCATATATAACACTTAACAGAGAGCGAGACGAAAGGTCTAATTTTAATTAGATTGAACATTTACCATGTCAATTATATGTTTTTAATTAAGCACAAGCCTGTCCGAGTTTTTTAATTTATAAATTAAGTGAAAGGGGATAATATAATAAAGATCTGTTATATTCAAATATTTAAGGTAAAGTTATCATCATGCAAACACGCACTCTAATATTACAACATTCTACTCTTGTGTACCTTGGGACCACCACCCCTTTTAATTGCACTGTTTTACAGTGTATGTGTTGTTCAATACACAATAAGACATACATATACATAGCAAAACAATAAATAGAAATTCAAAAGAGTGATGTGCATAACATACACGTGAAAATACACTGGAAAGAAAGTATTCCGAGATTCCTCTGACTCTAACACCCGCTTTTATATTGTGACGCACGTCAAAAGCGGAGGTTGGAGTCAGAGGAATCTCGGGTTAGATTGAAAAGTACAAATACTTTAAAAAGAAAAAGTCAACAGGACATAGCATGAATTGAAACATACCTTTATAATCTCTCATACGATAGTTGAGCTGAATTTTCCACTATCGACGTATTGCAAGCCATGCCTCTTTTAAAAATGATCACACACCGCTATCAGCTGTTCTTCGCAGTCAAAACATGGCGAGTTGACATGGTGGATCGTACGATAATTCTTTCGATTAAAACTAATAAGTTTGTGTTTAATATGCAAAGCACAGATTAACATACATTACATTAATGCATTTATTTTTGAAGTAAATAATTACAATAGATATATATTCATATTTGAAATCTTAACAAACTCATATTTACTGCAGTGATCCAATTTAATCTACATTGTACGTGTTGTTCTATTATTCAACAACTGAAAAATCTGCGACGATTAGGCCATACATTGGCTTAATATTGCGATTTATATAACACTCTTACCAAATTTCAGAAAAGACTTTCGATAGCTTTTCGCTGTTAAATATAGAATCGGGATATGTGTCTTCAATTTCAGCTGCTTTGTTTTGTTATGATTCCTGTTGACAAAATTTTCTCTTTTTCCGAAGGAATTTTGCACATTCAACGCAATTATCAATCGAATTAACAAAATCGTTTCAACAAACACTCAGATAAATAGTTAAAAATTTATGACATGTACGAATTGTTTTCAGCAGGAGTTACTTTCAGTGTGAATTTTGCACTATTTTCTAAATCTTGACTGCGTAATCAAAATTTACGGAAAAATCAATATTTAAACCCCGTTATCTCTTAAATTTATCATCCTATTTAATAACGAATTACAGTTTTTTGTTTAGCTTTGCGAACTACACAATATGCATATAATTGTATGTTCTTTAAGAAGTTTTATGACCAGTGTAAATTGTTTTCAGTAGAAGTTACTTTCAGTGTGAATTTTGCACTATTTTCTAAATCTTGACTGCGGAATCAAAATTTCCAGAAAAATAAATTTTTGAACCCAAATATCTCTAATATGCGTGGTCCGATTTTAAAACGCTAGATTCAACTGAATGTGCTCTACAAAACATATGTACGTTTTTGATTTGATCAAAAAATTTAATTTTTCGAAAAGTTTGATTCACTTCCGGACATTTTGACTTTTTTTTAATTTTTAATCATGACGTTACGTCAAAACGGAAGTGACGTTGTCATTGAAACTTTGATATCTTTTAGGGAAGCTAACTTGCAACAAACCCTGAAAATTTCATTCAAATTGGTTGAAAACTCTTTGAGTTATGAAGCCGAAAAAGAGTCAGAAAAAAAAGAAAAAGTATAATAATAATATGTCAAAAGAAACCAAAGAATAACAAGAGGGTCTTCCGTTGGAAACGGAAGACCCTAATAAACCTGAAAAAAGAAACAATTGAATAATAGAAGGGTTTTCTGCTGAAGACGGAAGACCCTAATAATAATAAGAAACAGTACGAAAACAATAAGGTCTTCCGTTGAAACGGAAGACCTTAAAAACACTTATACCGAATGCGGTTTATGTTTTAAAAATATGAATGTCGAAATGCGGAGGCAAAGAGTTGGCCTTATAGCCGAATATATATTCCACCAGTCGGACATAGATATATTTTAGACAATCACGTGCCATGTTTATACATGTATCAATAAAAGATCGACATTTCAGACCAAGGGAAAGACAATGTACATGACTAATCAATTAAAAGAATTTAGGTTGTTTCCTGCAAAAAGTTTTTTATATATGCGATTCACGATAAGACTTACCTAGACTCCGTGCTCAAGTGTTTGTATCTCATACATTGATCTTTTTGCAAACCTATTAAAAAATGAATTTTAAAATGAAAACATACGTTAATACATTATGATATCAAAATATCTGTCAGATTTACTTCATAAAAATCCATACTGTTGATATGTTTCTAAACGTTCAAAAAGCACATCGATTCGATTCACCACTTTATTTTTTACAATCTGAACTCTGGTAAGATACAATAAAATGTAATAGAGGATAAAAGAAAGGGTTATAATACAAGAGATGCGATAAAGGTATGTGTCTCCTTTCATGTTAGAGTTCATAATAAATGATGTCGTTGAGTAAAATAGGGAGTATTTTATTTTTGTTTAATCTATAAAAAAACGAATAGGAATGCAAATATTACAATTGAATTAGGGATGGAAAATATATATTAATTGTTTTTACGCTACTGATCATATAACACCAAGTCCAACAAATCTTTAGTAGATTTTACCATCAGATTGTACGGCTGGTGCTTTTTTAACCGGACTGCACACGGTTTTCTTCTGATTCTCTTTAACATCGTTTTTGTTTTCTTCTTCTTCTTCTTCTTCATTTCTTTTTTGACATAAAAACCAAAAATTGCAAAGTTATGTTTCAAAAAATTAACCTAAAATAACATAAATCTCAGAGTTTGATCATTTTTATGAATATAACACTTATTCTTCGGGCAAAAGTCATTTTTTGTACGTAGAATAATGACTGGAGGGTCATTATTCTACGAAAAAAAAATGACCGGGGGATCATTATTCTACGTTGAAAAATGACCCCCGGTCATTATTCTACGGGGGTCAATATTCTTCATTATACCGGCGAAGCGACGAGTGCCTGAAATTAACGAGCTGCTGACAGAAACAAGACTTCACAAAGTGGAAATCAATGGTATTTTGAAACGAACCCTATATTTGTCCTGGAAATAAATCCGCATTTTTTTTTTTGGGGGGGGGGGATGAAATTAAAAGGGAAATATTTCAAAGATAAAATCGTAAATCAAAACACAATTAGGAAAAAAACCACTAGGCTTTCGTGGACTGAACCCGGGTCGCCTGGACATAATGGTTAATTAACCCGGTTCGCCTGGAATGAGCTATGCGGACTCTCGCTTCAGACTATGGGCCCCAAAATTTCGAGATCGCGTGGATCGATTTTAAATCAAATGTCATATCAAGAAGTTATTAGAGCGTCTCTATCGAATAGTAACATACAAATTTTCAAGTCAAAAAAATTGAAAAATTAAGGTTTATCATTTCCTTCCGGTGACATCTGAAAGTGACGGCGGACGTTTGGATATAAATGTAGCACTGTGGCTGACGACTCTCAACCATCCCTGAATCTTTGAAAGTTCTTCCTTTGATATTTTTTTAGAAAAATCGTGAGCAATCAAAAACATTAAATCTGTAGTTTCTGGGGACCGGAAGTGACGACCAAAAAATGACGCGTAATTGTGTTATGAATTGTGTCATGATTAAGATCTGAAAGTTTCTTTAAAATCGGCTGAATCTTTTTTGAGAAAACGTGAAAGAAAAAAAAAACAATAATTATAATAATAGTGAAAAAGAAACAAAACAATAACAAAAAGGTATTCCGTTGAAAACGGAAGACCTTGATAAGAAACAGTACGAAAACTATAAGGTCTTTCGTTGGAAACGGAAGACCTTAACTATAGGTCTTAACTAAAAGGTCTTCCTTTGGAATACGTTATTTATGTAAAGGATCTCGCGGATTGACCATGCATAAGGTTTTTTTTCTTAAATATATTAATGGGTAGGAAATAAGATTTATCTTAAAGAATTAATACATGTATACTATATTGTCATATGAACCCCGCCATAGGGTCTGAAGCCCTAACCATGTGACCGTGCATTTGACACTTTTGGTAGAGGGATTCATTGGCATCATAACTTTGCATTTTGTTTGCATATTTGGTCCTGCCCATGAAAACCCGAAATTGGTAAGGTGAGCAAATTCATTCTTAGATTCCTCGCATCCTAGAGATGCTTTAAAACAAAATTGAAAAAATATTAATTGACATCCTTGTAGTTTTCAAAAAGTTAAATATTTAATACTGAACACGGACGACACTCGACGTCGGCAAAGACCAGGGGCAATTGGCTGTTAAAAGCCTCAGACGACCCTAAAATATCAATCTGTAATATTACTCAGGATAAATCCATTTTATAACGGCAGTAATACAAAAACCACTATTTTAAAGGTAAACTTGATTAATAGAACATGTACAAGGGGAAACAAAAAAATTCAGCTTACCAATAAAATACTGAACAGAAGTGTTATTGTATAATTATATATATATATTTTTTTTTGGGGGGGGGGGTGGATTAAGACACCAATATGTTATTTGTTAATTCAATTTAGTATCTTTTTTAAAACGTAATTTTACATAATTTGGACCGATATCGGTTTTAATTATTTTATATGATACAATTTAAAAACATTTCTTTTTTTTTAGATTTTATTCAGAAAAATATGTTTCCACCACAAACAGAATATCTAAGAACTTAACTTTGTTTTCAATTGATGCTTAGACTCACTTTAGTCTGGAGTATGTTGAGCAACAGTTTGTATCTTTTTTTGAAGCTGGTTTATCTGTTGAAACGAAATTTTAGATTAATACATAATTACTCTGAGTCCTTTCCGACATTTGAATTGTTTAATTCAGATTATTATATTTTTGTCTATAATTATTAATTGTGTACAAAATATTCCGTCAAAATTATCTTAATCATTTTGAGAAACATAAATTTGATTGTACAAAGTAATTAGGCAAAATATAGAAATTCGTTTTTCCTTGGACTGAAATGTCACTTTCATTGGTTTAGTTAATCATAGGACGTGATTGCCTTATATGTTTCTATGCTAGTTCGGTGAAAAATAATATTAGGCAATATGGCCATCATTGGCCGACACCTAGCCTACTCATTTCATATCATTTAATACAGAAACCGTATGCCGTAATTTCTTAAAATATTTGGAGTAGTTGCCCTTTGAAATTCTCTAAAATTAGAGTAGTTGCCCTTTGAATATTGACGTCGCATTGTTGTGTCTTGAGCAGAACAAACTGGCAGCGTCGAAAAAAACTTGATTAAGTTGATGTGATATTACGCACTCAAATTTACCAAAAAATTAACAGTACTATTAAAAAAAAGGGCCGTAAACATTAATAAATGTACATGTATGATTTCAATGTAGAATATAATTTTATCGATATTGCCTCGAAAGTGATTTTTTATGTGAAATACTCCGACGGAATAAGATTTTCCGAAGAAAAAAAATTGTAAATTCGGCAATATAATTCAGCAGTTTAGTGCGCGCATGGATTTACCAAATTCTCACTTTGCCAAAAAAACTCTATAGGAGCGACTTCCATGCCGAAAATCACGATGGTAAAATTCTGCGTAGTGGGGTAATTTTTTAGCAATAGGACCATGGGCCACATCACTCACCTGAGCAATGATAGTCAAATTAAAATCAGCTTTATGGAGTCCTATACAAAATATCTAAACAATGTCGTATAATAGAACCTGTATATAAAAAAAAAATTCCCCTGCATATTTTTATGTTTATTATTTACCCCCTTTGTAAAAGGATTATTTTACAGTTATGTTACATATTGGGCATTGCAGTTCTCGAGAAAATGATCAAACAATTGTTTATATATGAATTATAAACCTACATCAAACTTTGAACCCCTTGTGAAGCCAAATTATTGTTCAGTGACCAGAGTCTAAACATTTTTTAAGAATCAACAATAATTTAAAATGCTTGCATATAAGTTAAACCATATATAATAACTTTTGAGATTTGTGGATAGTTTAAATGTTTTCCTTTGTAAAATTGGAACCCCTCCCCCATGTGACCCAACCTTAGTCCTGAAGATTATGATTTTGACAAATTTTAATCTACACCATCTGAACGGACTTTTTTTTAGGCAAATGATTTTTAAAGATATTTCCCTATATTCCTATGTAAAAGTTGGACCCTCCCCCCATTATGGATCCACCCTACCCCTAGTATCATGATTTGAAAAAAACTTGAATCTACACTACCTGAGTATATTTCCACATACGTTACAGCTTTCCTGGCTGATCGGTTTCAGAGAAGAAGATTTTTAAACAATTACTCTATATATTCCTATGTAAAAATTCCACCCCCTCCGATTGTGACCTCATCCTATCCCCGGATATCATAATTTGACCAAACTTGAATATTCACTACATATGGATGCTTCCACATACGTTACAGCTTTTCTGGCTGATCAGTTTCAGAAAAGATTTTTAAAAATTTACTCTATATATTCCTATGTTACAGTACCCGCAACGTTATTTTTTACAAGATAAACGATAGGATAGGATTCACGCCCGATAGGATAGCATTAACGCACGATAGAACAGTATACACGCACGATAGGATAGGATTGATACACGATAGGAAAGGATAAACGATGTTCATGATAAACGTATAATCGCTTTAAACAATCTTCATGAATAACCTGATAATGGCATAAATTTGGAAAGAACACGTACGAATAAAGATTTACGTGGAAATTCTTTTTAGTAACAAATGCCGAGTTGTTAATTATCGCTGCATCATTTTTAGAATGTATAAAAATGACCAGTTAATTTTTTAAACAAAAATTATGAGCTTAAATGATCAATAAATTATTTATATTGTAAAAAAGACATTAAAAACGAATTATATGACATACAAGTTAAATAAATATTTACGCAGATATACATTCCGCGTACGATTTTTGTAAAATTGTTTTCATTACCACGCACCCTAGCCGATTGCCGAGAACATTTCAGCCCAAAATCAAATTTCACACGGAAAATAACGGGTTCAAATAAAATACAACTCTCGTTTTAATTAAATATAAATTATATCATTAATACTTTTGTTTCTGTAAAATATCATGCATAAAAAACGAATAATATTGCATAAAAGTTAATGTTTACACAGGCATACACTTCGCGTACGATTTAATATAGTCGATATACAGGTAAATATGTTACCTTGTTCCTAAGAACTTCGATAGTTTACATTATTTTTTTCAAATTCTTACAATTACATTAAATGTAATATTGGTTAATTCTGATCTAAAAAATTAAGAAATTAGTATCATGATAGAATGTTAGATAGGATTTAACAATTCTTGTTCGATAAATTTTCTTACACGGCGCACTGAATAACTTGCAACTTTGAAATAAATTTACTTGCTTATGAAAAGACACTATTAACACGATAGGATAAACGGGAAAACTGTTAAAATTGAACGATAAACCTGATAGGATTAACGCACGATAGGATAGGATTAACGCACGATAGAACAGTATACACGCACGATACGATAGCATTAACGCACGATAGAACAGTATACACGCACGATACAATAGGATTGATACACGATACGATAGGATAGAATTGTAAAAAATAACGTTGCGGGTACTGTAAAATTCTATCCCCCTTTGTGGCCCCACCCTACCCCTAGGGATAATGATTTGAACTAACGTGAATCTATACTACCTGGGGATACTTCGTCACAAGTTTCTGAATCAGCTTTTCTGGCCAAATGGTTTTTGAGAAGATTTTTGAACATACCAACTTTGCAATGATTTTGTTTAATAATCTCCCTTTTAAAGAGGTCATGGTCCTTCATTTTCACAAACTTGAATCTCTTGCACCAAAGGATGCTTTGTGCCAATTTTGGTTGAAATCGGCCCTGTGGTTCTGGAGAACAAGTCGGAAATGTAAAAAAGCTTACGGACAGACAGACAGACGGACGCCTGGCAAAAAGTGATCAGAAAAGCTCACATGAGCTACAAAAATACAAATTTGTGAGTTGCTTCCTTTTCGCTTTGTAAACTGTATGACGTCACCGTAGTGACAAACGCAGACGAATAATCGAGGTGTCAGAGAAATCCAGGACTTCCAGTTTTGTCTATAGGTAAGTTTAAATCCATTAATCCAAAAATTAAATAATTTTAGAGTGTCAAACTGCCATGAAAAAAGTAAACTAATGCCGCCCCTTCTTCCTCATCTGCATGTAGAGACGACTTGAACCCAAATTGCATGCATAAAATGGTCTCCTGTATGTAAGCAATTTCACTAGTATTTAGTAATCTACGTGTTTAAAGTAATTATTACACGTATTAAATAGCACATTTGTGTACAGTATGTTTGCATATACATGTTTTTTCAATGGTCAATGTAAAGGCTATATGTGTATATCGATGTACATTCGTACAGTAGTAATTTATTATAGCAGTTTAGGGTACACCAATACGGACAATTTCCGTCGTCAGTTGTGAATATGTGCACTTGAACACAGTTGATCAATGCATTTTGGTCATATTCTTTTATATCTTGTTCATTATAAGAGGTCTATAGCGCACATAACATATATAGCGTGTTTTTCCCTATAAAAAATTGGAAAGTACCTATTACCATAAACAGATTAACTAGGCGTATTAAATTTAGGTAACCAAGTTTATTAAATAAATATGTGAAACTAATTTTATACGAACTGTAGGATGTGATGGAAAATATACACATGTTTATGGTCAAACAGATAATTTGTTTTTTAGGTTACAAGTCATTTTAAAACTTTAAAACTACAATGATATATTGGGTAGCTATTATGTATATCATATATGTATGTGTGTATGCCGGTACGTAGCTGTTAAAAACCTTGATACGCATTAGTTTTTTTTTAATAGTTATATTTAAGCTAACGCGTGATAATTTGTCTGAACCGCATTGGTGTGTCATAGGATCGACGATATCCAAAAATAAGCAGCCAATGCTTATATTTAAATTCATACTGATGTTTTTGTATCAAATATTTGACAGTGTGTCTCGTCGCTGTAAAGCCACTATGTACGCTCTTAGTCAGGGATATGAAACATACATACAACAGCCATATCAACATGTTATTTAGTTCGCTTTCACGGCTAAAAATATAGTGCCATAAAGTTTAATGTTGAGAAAAATCTTTTTAATTAAGGAGTATACATGTATATAATTTGATGATTATTTTTCAAAAGTACATATCAAATTGGTTATGTAAGGTTGAACGTTTCATTTAATCTTACAAAAATAAATATACTCAAAACAGGTGGTGAGGTTTTAGTTTGTGCTCATGGAGCATGAGATAGCAAAGTGTATTCATAGCAAATTGAACGTCGCAGTTTCTATTGCAAACATAAGGGAAAATTACACTAAATGTAAATATTGTATTTTATATGATGTCCCATTTTAAGTCATGATGTTTAACATGAACATTGCATTTTAGCGTGTGTATAGTGTAAATGCATGAGCCACTTTAAAAAAATATATTTTAACTTGAATGTGCTTAAATCTTGGCCCCTGGTAGGTTGGGCGATTAGAAGAAAGTTTGACAATGATGGGAATTTTACATAGAAAATAAAAAAAAAATAAGTTATTCAATTGGTTCATGATATTTATGAATTATAAAAGGCAATAGTGGGTATTGTAAATTCAAGTTTATTCAATACGTGACCATTGCCTCGGAAAGATATCACTGTCACAACAACTAGTCTAAGAGTATTATAGTTTCACCTAGGCATGGGTAAATAACTCTTTAAGGTATGTCATTATTAGTAGAAGTACTTTTTCTTTAAAACAAAATCATGTTAATCCAAAAGGGTAATTGGGCCAATATTGAGATAAAAAGATCTTCTCAGAATATAAGGAGATAAAGTATTCTCAAGAATACTGCAAGCCAATTAAATTGCATGACCAACTGAGCTGCTGTGACCCATGGATTATATACAATCTTGGCAATATTTATCATTAATCATAATTAATGCATTATATAACTATTAGTACACCTGCTTACTTATTTGTCTACAAACGTTGTAAACTTGCATACTATAATGGCGCACAATTTAATTAATGTACTGCTTATTATATTTAAAAGCATATGAGGAAAAGAGAATGTCCTTGTGTTTGCTGTAAGAAACGAACACGCCATAGAGATAGACCTAGGGTGACAGCTGCACAACGACTAGTTCTCAAGAAGTGGACTGTAGATGATGTGTCTGAGGATGAGGTGTCGTGTAGCTTGTGTCGGATGAAGATACATTCTCATCTTAAGCGGAAGAAAAGTCAACAGCAAAACTTGGAGCATGAGTTTAGAGACACTCCCTTATCTCCACCAAAGAGGAAGCAAGTTAATGCTAGTAATGCTGCAATTCATAGTCCTCAATCTGTAACAATGACGGTGCCCTCCACATATTCCAGTTATTCCAGCCAGCTGCTTCATCTGCAGAAAATATGGGCCAAAGTTGGTTGTGTTGTCATCAATTGAACGTCACTCTGTGTGTTTTTACGACAAAAAGTATTGATTTAGTCAGGCTCAAGATGCTGCACACGTCATCTTCCCAATGGAAGATTCACTGAAGAGGCACTTCAGCATCTGCATCTGCATCTTCAGAGACATCTACAATCAACAGGACGTCCATTGGTAATATGCTCATGTATCTAAGGGAGATTGCTTTGCTAAATGGAGGAGAAAAATAGACTTCGATGATTCAAATGTACTGATCGGCCAAGAGTATGGCAACCTCACTGGGATAAATAAAGTCCCCTTTGATAATATGTTATCAGCTGTAGATGGAAAGGTAAAGAACACATCCACTCGCAGTCTTAGAACCAGCCTTGGCATTTTTCATCTGAAGATGAGATGTGGTCTGTCCAATGCAATGCTGTCAACAATAATAAATGTTTCAAAATCAAGAATTCGTCGGGCATCACAGTGGTTAGGAGGACACTTATGGAGACATTTGTACCAAACAAAGTTGGGTGTCAGCACATCTCCAGAGAGGATCTTACAAATAAGCATACCAGGCCATTAACAGAGTCTTTTTTGGTGGCACTGGCACCCAAACCATTCTTTTTTTGGTCGGCACATACATTTATATACAAAAAAGTATGAACTTTGCCTTTCAAAGGAAAACATATAGCATACATAAGGGTCGTCCATTGGTGAAGCCAATGATTGTTGTAACAGCTAGCGGCTATTACCTGTCTGTTCTCGGACCATATGTAGCGAAGAACAAGGATGCAGCAATCTTGAGCCACATCATGAAGACCAACAAAGAAGATGTGTTGAAGTGGCTCGAAGAGAGAGATGTGTTTGTTGTAGACAGAGGCTTTCGGGATTTTTTGACATTACTTGAAGACCTTGGATTAATATCTGCCATGCCTGCGTTTATGAAGAAAGGTGAAAAGCAAATGTCAACAGCAGATACAAATACAAGCCGTTAAGTGACCAAGGTATGGTACACTACATACAATGTAATTATAATTTAATAAGAACGAATCAGTGGAGAGAGAGAGAGAGAGAGAGAGAGAGAGAGAGAGAGAGAGAGAGAGATATTAAGAATTGATCTCTTATTATTTATGTTACAGATACGCTGGATGGTAAAATCTGCTTATGCGAGGATAAAGAGTTTAATTTTCTGTCGAGTCCTTCCTTCGTCCCAGGTGCCATTTATTGGTGATTACATCAAGATTGTATGCGGAAGACCAAACAAGTACTTTCCACCTTTGTCAACAGGTATGTATATGCTTTGAAAATGGTAGGCATGAATATTAAAATGGAACTTCTTTATATTTAAGTTGCTACAAAGTATATTATTGTTGTTAAGTGTACATGCTGCTAGGGACAACATGTGATTACATTACAGTATTTTGTTCATCCCTGATCATTATATTTTTTCTTGGCTTTGTGTATAAACATATCATCTCTCAGTTTATTTTGTTTTATCTATAATTGTGTGTATAAATTGTAGAGTATGTTATATATGTTAGGACTCAAGCTGTTAGGTCCTTGGGTCTCTTAGTTTCTTGCTACATATACATGTATATGACATTTCATGAATAATCTTATGTTGTATTGAGGAATACTATATTGTTGCAGATAAGATGCAGTACCTTTCTAGGCAAATCAATGAACTGAAAGAGGAAGTAGAAGAAAAGAAACTGGATACCAGCTCTGCAATGTGGAAACACCCAGACGAGTTTCAGGGTTTTACTCGTCTTGATAGAGATCATCTTCGAGAGATGACCTGTGGCACATATCAAGTAAAGCTTGCTAGTAGTTGTGCAGAAGAACGCTTTGGGAACGGATGTGATATTATGGTTTTATAATTAGTATTATAAAAAGAACAGTTCCTTATAATAGTCAAGATTAGGAGCCGGCATATTTCCTCCAAGTCTTACCATCTTTGGATACGATATGGTGAGGAAAGCGTGATCGGATAGTATTGTAGATGTCGTGCTGGGGCAAGAGTAGTGGGTTTGTGTGCCCAAATTCCCGCAGTTTTATGGTTTATTGATTAAGGACGTGACATGGAGTCGTTTAGATCTGTAAGGGACTGGACAAGTTCATTGATGATGCAACTGTCATTCCAGATCGAATTGATGAGTCTGAATCAGAGGATGATTCCTCAGACTGTTTGAATGAACAATAAACTGCCTGCTCTTCATAGATATACATATTTACTATATATATATATATATATATATATATATATATATATATATATATATATATATATATATATATCTTTCATTGTCAGTTGAAACAGTTATATAATGATTTATTCCGTTTTTGTTATAATGTTCTGCAGTCTATTTCGTTTAAGTAGACTGAAATAATAGTACCGTTAATTCATTTAGGGAATGCGGGTTTATATAAAACGCCATATCTGCCTTATGTGGCTATTTCATGTTATCATGTTAAGATGGTGCTTTATTATATTATGCTGTGGTTATTCCATGTGAAGATGGTGCTTTATTATATTATGCTGTGGTTATTTCATGTGAAGATGGTGCTTTATTATATTATGCTGTGGTTATTTCATTTGAAGATAGTGCTTTATTATATTATGCTGTGGTTATTTCATGTGAATATGGTGCTTTATTATATTATGCTGTGGTTATTTCATGTGAAGATGGTGCTTTATTATATGAATCTGGTGCTTTATTATATGATGGTGCTTTTTAATGTGAAGGTGACTCCTATTATGTTTTAATACTGAGTTTACTATTTATTATCTCGAAATGTTTAAAGTAAGTAAAACAAAAAATTGATGCAATCAAAATCCATTTGATACACCATTGCTTGTTCCTCTTTTTTCTAGCAGATTTAGTTGATAAGCAAATAAGATGATTTGTGTACGACTTTACCTCAACCGAACTTACATATATTAAGTTACAACTATATAATGACGGAATATCACAAGAATTAAAGCCTAGTAACGTTATCCTGAAATTTAAAGAGCAGAAAATTGAAATTAATAATAACTTGTGTTTAAGTAAAGAACAGGTTTTTTGATGAGGCGTAAATGTTCTAGCAGTCTAATTAAAATCAGCTCCTTGATCAGCTCTTAAGGTATCTCACTCCTCACGTTTTAATTTCATTGCGCAGAAGATCATTATATTTTAGATAAATATGATTTTATTTATTTAATCATAACAGAAAGATTATTATTTCATAATTACACAACATTCATAAAGAAAATCCATCTTAATTCAAGAAAAAAACAAGTTTTCATGGGAACTATTTTTTTTCGTGCGGAAGGTTTTTTAGATGAAAATGACAGAAACAAGCAATTTTATGAATTTTCGATATACTTTTCTTTTTATTACACTTTATTCATTATTCACATTTTAAACATTCGATAGGTTTTTAACATATTATATAGGTTCTGTGTGACAAGTACAAAATTAAATCTTGAGAGAGTGATGGAATTTGAGCATAAATCATGCAAATATATAGAACATGTCTGAATTTTTTTAAGTCAAATTTTGCGAGAATTTTACCTTTAAAGCCATATATCTAAAATTAGATATCACTGACCCCCATGTTTTATTATGTCAACATGATACTGAATACATTATCTAGGCAGCTGAATTAATCTTATAAAATTCTTGATATTCAAAAAGTTTTTATTTCAAATAAAATTGTAGCTATTATAGAAATTGTCTATTTTAAGTTCAAAAAGGTCACACAAAAATAATGCAGCTTCGTACAAAATGTTTTCGTTATCCCTCTATTCAGTGTGACCATTGTGCATACTTATAAACAACATTTGAAGAAAAAAGTTTGTTTAATCAAAAATACTGACAAAAAATCCTAATCATGCCGAAATTGCATGCTAGGTGCTTATTATGGTATTGCTCTTAAAAGTAAACTGTAATTATGTTATTACTCTTAAAATTTAACTGTATACTTGCCAAATTAATTTTGGATACTATATTCACAATTTGATATTGTCATTTTTCATATAGGTGTGATTTTTTTTTCCAATTAACGTTACATTTGTATGTGTTACAGAGAAAAACAATGTTCTTAGTATAAACTTTCTTTGAAGTTTTTCTTTAAACACGCACAATTGAACTAAATAATTTATTTGTACAGTGATAACTTTCTTGATACACTGTATCTTGTTTAAGCCTCAATTTTATGTATTAAAAAAATATTTCATACCCCAGGTTGTTTCCTCATAGTAGTTTTGTTTGACAGGGAAGAAGTTAGATTTTTAAAACTTCAAGATATGAGGTAGCTATGTGTAAGAATGCTAATTTATTATTTTACATTTGGTAAAAATTACGAATCTTAATGATTTGAAAATCTTTATTGAATATGTTTTAGGGAAATGACGGATGTTTAATTTACCATTGCCATCACCATGATCACGCATATATATATATATATATATATATAT
>WFKH01011925.1:31092417-31115485 GCA_016163765.1 Magallana hongkongensis | reverse complement strand
GTGTGTGTATTTTTTTATATATATTGCAGTTATATATGCCAGTTTACTCAGAATTGTACCTTAAACGGTATATTGGAGAAGTTACATGCGCTGAAAAAATTAAACACTTTATATGATCTTACCTGTCATTTTCATTCCTCCATGTGTTGGAAATATGAAGGATAATCACTTTTAGATTTAAAGGATTGTTTTGTAATATTATATTATAATGTTGACTTCAGTGCAACATATACATGTCGACCGGCATTTGTCCGTTTGTCTATCAAACCTCATATCTTGAGTATAGATACGAATTTCATATTTATTTTGCTCATGTATCGCTTGGAAAAAGGACTGTAAAATATATAAATTAAGCTTTGAAATGTTTTTTTTTAGCATAGATACTGGTTTTTCTTGAAAAATGTTCAAAAACACATATATGCGTGTAAATATATAGTCTATCTTGATTTGGGCTTATTTTTAAAACGAAAGAACTCACAATCATTGATATATCATGAATTTTGTGAAGTTTGGCTTACATTTAATTACATGTAACTAATATCCATAAACCAGAATAAAACCTCTGTTATCCTCGACGGAAAAAAACAAAAACAAGTGAAGTTCTTGAATTAAAGAAAATAGTAATGTGTGCTTTAACAAAAATTCCATTAGATGTATTTTAATAAAAGCAGAATCAATATAACATGTTATAATGACTTTTGATTGTGAATCTTGAAAATTGTTAATTCTAACTTGTTTAAATTTTGATAAAAATAATCCCACAAAAATTGTTGTTGACTTGATAGAAAAGGCGATGTTGTTGACTTGATGGAGGTCTGTGTTGTTTTGATTCTTTTGCTAGTTAGGGATACTTATACCGACTTTTTGGCTAATGAGTCTTTTAAATTGTTGAAATAAAAACAAATAAACTGTGAACTGTTATTTCGGAAACAAAATGATTCTTTTTCGACTTAAGTATGAATTAATATAAACTTTAGGTTCATTGTCTGAAATTGCCCAGTTCTTAAAGATGCGTGACGTCATGACGTTGTAAATATGCGTCGTAACAATAGCATAATCATGCTATATTCAGCAACCTGGTGTGTGGTGATTAAATGTCTGACTAAATTTATTTTAAAGGGGCATGGTCACGATTTTGGTCAAATTCTATTTTTCTGGATTTTTTTTATTATTTACAATGCTTTAGGAATGTTTTTCTAATGACCAAATGAAATTTGAGAGTCAGTAGTGAAGTTATAAGCAAGATACAGCGCTCACAATTCTTTATCATGTAAACAAGGTTCGTGCCCAGTTTTTGTTTACATTAGTTCAATATACCGGTAAAAGTTCTTTTTCAAGCTGATTTTCCCATCTTCGTATTCATTTTAAGAATAATAAATAGATCCTGACGTTTACAACATTCATTTTTGGTCTAAAACTGGAGTTTTTTACTTCAACGTTCTAAATGTAAACAAAAGCTTTGTTTACAAAGCAAAGAGTTGTAAGCTCTGTTACTCGCTTATAACTCAACAAATGACACTCAAATTTGTGCTGCCTATTAGTAGGCATATTGTACTTGACTTTGCGTAGATCATCGTTTTTGTGAATAAATATGTCACTTGATAGACTTCGGGAAAACAAAACACTTACTAGGCTTGTTACTGACTGACTACAGACATATATTGGATTGGCCAATCTCATAGACGGCTCGGCTTCACCTCGCTATCTATGAGATTGATCAACCCAATATATTTCTGTAGTCAGTCAGTTACAAACCTAATAAGTAATAATAGATAAACAAGTATAAGAAAAAACAATTTGCATGAAAAACAAGAGATGCGATATATAATTATAAATGTACAGTGTGGTTGTATTAATAGGTACTTACCTTTCTCTGTTTTGATTTTATACAAAACATATCCGACCATAGGCACGATCATGATGAAAATTGAACCAATTACTGTGAAATATATTTCAGCAGAGTCACTACTGTTCTTTCTGAAAAAGATGCAATTCACATGTTAAACGAAGTGCAGAAAAAACGATATTGTTTATACAAGTATTTCACATTCTATCATTAAAATGACACGCACTTTGTCTTATGGTCAAATAGATAATTAATGATATATTTCTATTGGATATAAAACCTGTTAAAAGTCTACACACTCAGTGAATGAACTATTTGGTTTCAGCGCTGCGGACACCCTTTGGAAACTTAAGGTTACTTTAAGTTTCTGATAGGTTTCAGCACGGGAACTTCATGTTTCATTAAGTTTATGGTGTGCTAAAACTTAGGCTGTCCACGAATTCAAATGGTTTCCGTAACGGAAACTTAGTCAAACTTAAAGTTTCTGCATAGTTACAACCTCCGCATTCGATTGTGATACATATTGTTTACAAAGGGTTTCCGCAACTGAAACTTACTGAAACTTGAAGTTTCTGCATAGTTTTAACCTCCATGAATTGTTTGGATACATATTGTTTACAAAGGGCTTTCCGCAACTGAAACTTACTGAAACTTAATATATTTATTTCCCTTTTTTTCTTTTACAAAAACTCAGCAAGGTTTCTAATATATGTAGAAACAACACAATTTCAAACAGTTCCAGATTTATTTTGTTCACAAGACTTAAATTGTTACCAATAATAAATAAAGTACAGCCAAGATACAATAAGGGAGAAACAGTCATATGGCAATTCAATTATCAGGTACTTCTTTTTTATGATAAAATTGCACAACTAAAAAACCTCCCATTAAAAGTTTTACATTTGTACTCATACTTGTTTTCTTCTCGATTAAATGCATATCAAACATCCCTTTAAAAATGCAAAATATCTTACTTTAAAAAAAATATGAATGCAATTTACAAAATAACAGTAAACTACATGTACATGAATAAACAAAAACACCTTCACTGTTACATGAACATGATACATTTGTCTTGAAATTCAATGAATATCTACACCATAAAATATTTTTGAAAAAGGTTTAAGTGTCCATCTTGTGAAAAAACATACACTACAAGATAGTAACTGATTATTTAGGTATGGCCCAGATATGATTTGAATATGTATGTCCATAAATTCCAAAATGAGGTTAAAGTGACCTTCTTTCGAGTCGGGGCAAACTTGTTTTTGTTAGTTATAAAATATAATGTCTTGCATTAGAGCAGAATTTGACAGCATGTTATTAGATATTCCAGAAAGTTCAAAGTAAACTATCATTTTCCCCCATGATGTACCAACAGACCAGATTTGATTGCCATAAGCCTATCAGTATTTAAGAGATGACCCAGAGGGTGATATGAAAAGTTTGCGGGCCAATGGAAAGCTAAACAATGGAGCAGTTTTCCTTTCAACAATTTACTAACATTGATATTTTTAAATCCAAGTAATATATACATTGTTTATATATGTCAAGTGTTACTACATGTACATGTACTTTATTTTTTGTAGCCTGAATGTATAAAATACAAACTGTCACACAGAAAATTCACTTTAGTTCCATAACACAGATAAAAAAGCCCACATGGAAATTATATTGTAAACAACTTTCCGGAAATGAGTATACTTTATAGCTATGTGGTCTTTGTTCTGCAAAGGTTTAATCAGGTCGTAGATATGTGATCATTAGAATGAATGAGGAGTGTCCTTGGCTGTTGTTGATGTAACATGAGTAGTAGTTTATGGAAATTTTTAGGGGATTTTCGAGCATTCTCCAGGCTTGTGAAGCACTCCCATGGTAGCAGAATTGGTAGTTCTGGAAAGTGGTAGTATCAACATTTTTCTTGTTATGAACTTGTTCCTTTCACTGGACTGTACTTTATGTCTGTTCTTTTTATCTTAAACAGGTATAATAAAGTTTAATTTAAATTATTTAACAATAAACATTCAGTCTAACATGTAATAAAAGCCTAATTTTCATTATGAATATAAAAGAAGCTACTTTACAGTTGCCAGTTGCGTGTTAAATTATACCATACAGTAGTATCTGGTCTAAAATGTTTCATTTTATGTTTGAAACTGTTATTTTCATTTTGATTCAATAATTGTTTGTCAAACAATGGAAGAATCAACTATAAAGTGTGTTTCACCCCCACTCCCACCTCCTTTCCCAGAACTTTGCCTTGGTTGTCCCCTAAATTACTACAGTAAAATTATAAAATTCAAACACATACATAAGTTAAGGGTGATAATAATCAATTTCATAGCAATACCTTGCGTTCACATCGTCCAGCTGCTCAAAACATTCACCGAAGAAAGGATGCAACTCATCACTGGAAACACTGACTTCGTATGCTAGTAATTCTGAAAAAAAAGAAAAACGTGAAAGATTTTATTTTCCGGATTTAATAATAAAAATATTTTTTTAATACTTTCGTTACATTTAGAGTTTGTAAATTGTGTAATTTGTGAAGAAGATTCATTGGTCGTTTTGTTTTCCAACCAAGCATCCAGAGGTAACGGGATGTTTCGCACCGAAACACCCTGAGATGGTTTGCTCCTATTCTGATTGGCCCTGAGATTGTTTGCGCCGCGATGTTTCTCATCGATTACATGCGTAATTATGAATGATGTTTGAAACATATACATATAAATGTAAAGTAAATAAACAGATAAAAAAATATGAAAGAAATATACTAAATTAAGAGTTTTTGTTCAATATAAAACATTATTTAAAATGTGAGCGCATAGCCCAGTATTCACTTTTTATTATTATTAATAAAACAGCAATACCATCGATAATTCGAAGTACATATGAATTATTCTCAGTTTTTTTACTATACTTTGCTTGGAGGATTAGAACCCACCACATTGTAAGGCATAAAAACTAGAAAGAATTTATCTGCATTTGTGCAAAATGTGTATGCAGTGCATCAGCGTGCTATAATAGAGCTCTGTCATTCTTGGAGCATACGTACTGAAATTAACTTTTGTCAATGGTCGAGGTTTAAATTATAAAAAAAAAAAGGGGGGGGGGGAGTATATAGTTGATATTATGTACGCCCAATAATTTTGCCAAAAAAGTATTTTTTTCATAAGTTAAAATTATATGGAATTTTATAACAGCGATCTATGTTCTTTGGAGCGATTATAACGGTGATCCGTGTTCAAAGGAGTCGCGAGGTGTAAATTCTTTTGTTTTCACAAACAAAAAAGGGATATATTTACCTGTTTCTGGTGTGTGTTGATAATTAACAGGAATTTAATTACATAGGTTTTGCATAAAAGAAATAAAGAAAATATATTCTCAAGTTTTGATGATAGATAACAAGTTATACGTATACGTTAAACTTGTACGTTAAATTTTAATTAAAGAAAAATTGGTTGCATCGTAGAATATCTTCATTTCAAGTCAAATCTGATTAACATCCCCCACGCCTCTGGTCTAAGAATGGTAACGTATCTGCTTGAACAAAATAAAAACAATGGATACAAAAAAACACTCCCTAATTTTTCATAATAAAAAACAGGTAAATCTCAAGTGAAAGGCAGGCTATAATTTTTATCACAACACAATTCACACCTCTTGCTCTAAACTCAATAAAACGCCATGGCTGCAAAGGCTTTATAATAATTGATAGATAAATATTCTAAACAACAAAGCACATTATCCTGACAGTGCATGTATAAATGAAAACACTGTTCCAATGTTTTTGTTTTTTATTACATATTTCAATTCTTGAGTAGGTTATGATTAATTTCAGAGACACAGTAACACAAAAAATATATCTAATTACATGAGAAGTTTCGGTCAGAGGCCGGTGCGAAACATCTGGGTGCGAAACATCGAGGTGCGAACCATCTCAGGGCGAAACAGAATAGGCGCAAAACCATTCCGGATTCGATATCGTGCCATCAAAATGACATCATTTTTTCAAAATTGGTTCGGCATTTTATTTTCATATCTCTTTGAAATATACGTTTTGACCAAATCATTAACCAAGTTTATATGCATGATATCACCGTGATTAGGTCAAAACGCATATTTTAAAGAGATATGGTAATAAAATGCCGAACCAAGTTTGAAAAATTGACGCCATTTTGATGGCGCGATATCTCGTTTGCAAATGAGAGCTAACTAAGAGCTTTGAAAATGTTATCGGATTGTGAATCAAGTTACCTTGATATTGGGTCTTCGTTCCTGTATTATCTCCTTGTTGTAGAGGTTATACATGTTTCTCAATTCTCCATTTTACAACAGCACATTCTTGTCCATTTTAACCTTCCCTCAGAATTATAAAGTGCGCCAATACTGACTAATCAGAACCCGCTAAATGT
Source organism: Magallana hongkongensis (assembly GCA_016163765.1). NCBI lineage: Eukaryota > Metazoa > Mollusca > Bivalvia > Ostreida > Ostreidae > Magallana > Magallana hongkongensis. The sequence goes on along the minus strand of WFKH01011925.1, from coordinate 31,109,224 downwards.
TGGATAAGTGCATCACGGGATAGTTTAAAATAAATAATGTTTAATCAAAATGATCATTTTTTTTACTGAGTATAATACTTTTTACATATATTTATTTTTAAATATGAACTGTTGGAGTCAGTATTTTCTGGTTAAATACGACAAAATATTGGATAATTCGGTTATAATTGTAACACGTGATAAAAACAATGGCCTACCGTTTGTTTACAAATGTTTAATGGCCTAAAGTTGTAATTAAACTAATTGTGTTCTGACATATGTTTCAGATTTTGTATATAACTATATTTATTTTACATATGATTTTGCCAAACTTAATACGATAGAGCGATATAGTTTACTGACAAGGTAATCTTGACTTGCCCAATTTTCACCGCGATTCTGAGCACAGTCAGCATGGTCATTTTCTTATTCAAAATATAGAGGTGTGAACATATTATGTTCAACACAGAGCAGGTTCCCCTAAAGCACAGAAATCACGTTTATTGGAAAACACAAGTATAATTAGATGCCGATCAATTAACTAGACCGTTTGCTGGTTAACAGGGTTCACCCGCACGATCAATTTACAACAACGATGAATTGATGACAATTATTTTACAATTACACATGTGCATTACTTGGTCATACGATCAATAGTACGTTAAAAATACTTATAAATACAAAAGCATTTTAAAAATATTAAACAACCCGGAAAGTACAACGTGTGACTTCACACGATTTGTGACTGATATTGTTGATCACTTTTAAATATTGTGCCAATAATTAAATACTCAGTATGTTACAAACAATTACATCAATGGACTTTGACAATTTAATTGTAACTTGACCCCTACGCACCTTGCATATGAATAAAATGAGTATTTTAAATATATAACTTTACATGTTATAGTTTTAAGAAGTATTAGTTTACATGGACAGGAATTGTTTTGTGCTAATAGTAACTTTTTTTTCTCTTTTATTAAATCAAGTTCATTCAAATCATCATCATCATAACATCACACATTTTGCGTCTACAAATAATCACCTATAGCGTGGTAAAAATCATTTCTAATACAACCAGTCAATTTTAGAACAGTATGTTGCATACACAGATTACTTTTTAAACTAAATTAGAGGTTTTTCTCTGACATTTTCTCATATTTTAATCTACATTTCATCGTATACCTATACATTATAAAGGTAATAAAAGTTATCAGATTGTTTAAAATAAGTGTTTTATTATTTCATTTTAGAATCCAAGTCTTTATTCCACTTGCTTACATAAGCATTGTTGTTCAAAATACCATGTACCAATTTGTAGTTAAATTCCGATATTCTTTTTATCATACATATTCTTAATTTTAGACATAAATACATTTTTCCATATATTACCTTCTGTAACGTTAAACATAACCTAATTATTTTGGTATATGTTCTACATCATATGAATACGAATATATCATCAATTTGAAATTGAAAAAAATTGGGATTGCAATCTCCTGCACCACGTGCACATGACTAGTGTTGGATTTTATACTGATTTTGTAATATAACGTCAGTAAAATTCATGCTTATTATATATTATTTCAGAAACATGTACCTATTCATAAACATGTAACAATATTTGTGTTTACAGTACAGAATGTAAATACAAAGTACAGAAATGCACGAATCATGATCCAGTCACACATATTAAAGTCTAAAATGTATGTAAATAAACAATTATCATATTAGACTCAGACCCCAAGTGGTTTTTACTTAATATTATCAACTGAAGACATAAACGTTTTTTTTTCTGTGTACATGTTTTGGAAATAAAAAAAAACGAATGGTAAAAAATGGTATGGTTTGTAAAAATGTAGCATTTACAACGACTTTGCCTTAATTTGTTTGCTTAATTAGTACATCAGGTTCATTGATTTATTTATTAAAGTGATAGAGGATTTAAGAAGGAATCTTACAAGTAGGTATATTGCTACCTGTAATAATCCAATCTGTTTTTAACTAATTAATTAAAAACTACAAATTAAGGTCTTCCGTTTCCAACTGAAGACCTTACTATTATTGTGCTGGTTGAAATTTTTCTTATTTTTCTTCTTTTTTTCTTTTTTAAGGTCTTCCGTTTCCGTTTCCAACGGAATACCTTATAGAGATTGTAATGTTTCTTAGTAAGGTCTTCCGTTTCCAACGGAAGACCTTATAGTGATTGTAGTGATTTTTTATTTCTTTCTTATTAAGGTCTTCCGTTTCCAGTGGAAGACCTTATAGTGATTGTTAGTTTTTTTTTCTTTCTTTCTTATTTTTCCCCTCTTTTTGTCGGCAGAATTTCTCAGAGATGGCTAAATAGATTTTCCTGAAATTGTTAAGGGTGATAAATAATGATAATATCTCGAGGCGTTTTTTTTCATTTTTAAAAAAATTATTTCTGGTCGTCCGTTTCCTGTCCCGCGACAAAAAAAAAAACTTGTCTCCACGATATCTCAGAAACTATAAATACTTGAACATCTAAACTTTGTTGAATGATAGACTTTTGTCTGTAGATGTGTTTAAACTATTTGGTTTTGTTCGTCGTAACTTCCGGTCGTCACCGGAAGTAATTTAAATTTTTTTTTCCATGTATTAAAATTATTTTACATAAAATATTTATGTATAAATCTTCACATATGTCATCTATGCGATGTTAAATCAACAACAATATTCTACTTCCGGTGAGATATCACAAATATCTCAGGTAGCTTTTTTAAAACATATTTTGTACCAGCGATATCTCAGAAACTGTAAGTGATCAGGACACGAAACTTTCATGGATGATAAATATTTAATTGAAGATTTGTTAAAAAGGTTTAATTTTGTCGACCGTCACTTCTGGTCCACACCGGAAGAGTTCAAACAAATCAAGCTGTTTGTCTGTGTTCCTGTTTTCCTTCAATAATTTTATATAGCTTAATTAACAATAATGTACGATAGGCATGTAAACAAAAAAAATATTGAATTTAATTTTCATTGAGCACTTCCGTTTGTCCGTTTCCTGTCCCACGTCAGAAAACCTTGTTCCCTCGAAATCTCAGAAACGAAAAATACTTGAACATCCAGACTTTGTAGGATGATAGACCAATATGTGTAGATGTGTTTTAACTATTTTGTTTTGTTCGTTGTAACTTCCGGTTGTCACCGGAAGTACTTCAAAAATTATCTTTTAACGTTTTTAATTTATTTTGCATAGCATAAACATATTTTATAAATCATTACATGTATTATCTATGCGATGTCAAATAAACAAAAAAAAGTTCTACTTTCGGTGAGACATCTCAAATGTATCAGGCAGCATTTTAACAAATCTTGTACCCCCGAGATCTCAGAAACTGTAAGGAATCAAAACGCAAACATTACATGCATGATATACATTTTATAGAAGATGTATTTAATTGCTTTTATTTTGTCCACCGTCACTTCCGGTCCACACCTGTATAATTCAAACTAATCAAGTTGTTTAGCAGTTTAAATGTTTTTCTTTGAAAATGTTAGATAAATGGATAAGCAACAAAGTCCTGTCGGCTTATTTTTAAGAAATACTAACTTTCATTTTCATTGAACTCATCCGTTTGTCCGTTTCCTGTCCCACGTCAGATACTTTGTGGGATGATAGACCTATGTATTTATATGTGTTTGCACTATTTTGTTTGTTCGGCGTAGCTTCCGATAGTCACAGGAAGTACATCAAATTTTGATTTAAAAAAAATATTTAGGTTATTTATCATGAAAGATATATTTGAGCAATAGAAATACAAAAGGTCGACTACACAAGGTAAAAAAAAACCGGAAAAATTCTACTTCCGGTGAGACATCTCAAATATCTCAGGTAGCTTTCTTTGATAAAAATGTTGTACCCGCAAGATTTCAGAAACTGTAAGAGATCAAGACACAAAACTTATATGGATGATATACATTTGATTGAACATGTTTATAACGGGTTTCATTTGGTCGTCCCTTACTTCCGGTTCTCAATCGCAGCGTTTAAACAAAATAAGTTTTTTAAAAGTATAGATTCTTTTAACATTTTACTCCGCGTGATGAACAGTAACGTACGGTAGGTAAATGTAATTGCCTGACGTCATGACGTCAGACATATCTAAGGATTAAAAGTTACAACATCCGAAACAGTGCAGTCAACAATGGAAGCTAGCAATATCATTTTTCATTGAAAAATGATTTATCAATGCATATTAATAATGTGACGACCTTCAAATTCGCAATTAACGAAAACGTTATAATGGATGTAACAATTAAGCAATAGCAAGCAAGTGTTTTAAGCAAAAAAGAGGTTCACTGTGCACGTGTGTAATTCGGGCTGACTACATTAAGTTATGATGAAACTTCAATTGCGCTTGCGTAAATTGGAATTCTGGGAAGAAATTAGACAGTTTGTGTTAGAAATATTCGAAGACGTTATGAAACCGGTCAGTTTCTAGGTCAAACTGCGCATTAATGTATTGGAAGACTGTCATTAAGAATCGTCTGCAGCCACAGTCCGGATTCCGCGTATATCTTCCCAACTCTCTTAGTGAGATTGAATAGTAAATATATTGGAAGTAGTTTGCCACCAAACCATACATAGATGCTGTCATTAGACAGCGCACCAAGTGGTTTCCTCTAAATTACACTGTTTTGTACCAGTTTTAGTAAAAACGAAGGCCACGTGCACATAATACACCATCATCGGAACCCACGGGTTTTCTTTCCGTTACACTGCAGTGTAACAGATAGAAAACCTGTGGGTACCGACGATGATAATACACATGAGCGGCCCTTTATGTACAATTTGTGGTTGAACTGCTTGCATGTGAATTTTCAGTTAATCAATAATCTTTTCATTTCATTTCATAGAAAGTATGGTCTATATAATTATTACAAACAAAACTAAATTATGCCCCCTTCCCTCGGGGGTTGCCGGCTTAATTTAGCTTTGCTTCTAGGTGCCAACATAATCGCGTGCACAGATTTAGAGAAGGGATTGGAGTTGGGGGGGGGGTCCAGACCCTCCCACCCTTGAATAAAATAATTAATATTAATACATGTAGTAAAATTACCAAACAATACACCTCGGACCCCAATTCCCCCCCCCCTTCAAACACAGTTACAAACCCCCCCCCCCCCCCCCACACACACACACACACAAACACACACTCATCATGGATAAATAAACATCAGAATATTTTGATAACAACGAAAGCCTGTACATGTAGTAAAGTGCATTATAATCAAAATTCTTTCACAGTGACGTTTTATAATTTTAAATTTTTATAATACAGGTATTTAGCAAAAAAAGATAATTTTTTTTAAAATTTTGGAATCTGAAGTAAAAAATAGAAAAGCCCCAGCAGTATTTGAACTCTCTACAGACATGTAGTTAACGCTCTAACCCATTGCACTTCACTGTTAGGTAACATTATTTTGGGGGGAAATATTATATTTATACTTTATTGTTTATTTCTGCAATAGGGAGTTCATAACAATATGCAGGTGTCCTGTACAACCTTAAAGCTGAAATGTGTGCTTTACATAATTTTACCTAATACTGTGGTGGCATCAATATTCGTGGAATATCAATATTCGTAGATTTCGTTATTAAGTTGATCAACGAAATTAAATGTTCATTGAAGTGCATTTTCTATTAACATTTTGAATTTATAAGGTCATTGGCCAAGAATTTACATATTCTTGAAACTGTGATTTTCACTTTATCCATGAAAATTGATACCCTTGAAAATTAATGAAACCACAGTAAAACAGTACAAGGGGTTTAAAAGAATAAAGTCATGAAAATACATGCATGTTACAAGAAAATGATCTTTGTTCGAAGTTAGGTACACAACACAGGTCTACAGGTCGCATTACCGGGTACTAGTTTTATCCAGCTCTTCAGTTTCACGTGGTGTACATAACGGTAGGCCTATGTGATTTTCATGTGCAGAATAGTGTAGTGTTTGTCGACACATTGTATGTACGACTGGCCAACCATCGACGGGCTGTGACCTGTGACCTGTCACCTGGCGGGAGCCCGTGCTGTAGATGTGATGCAAAGAACCCCTTGGGCAGTTTTAGACGACTAGCAGCGAGTGGCAGAGCGAACTACAGCTACATGCATCGGTAAGTTCGGGGCAACCCACAGTACATAAGTCTAGGTGGTAAAAACACTATAATAGGATTTATTAACATGCATACATGTTTCTTTTGTGATAATCAGCCAATTAATGGATTCATATTGTGCTCTTATTGGACTATATTGGCGCCCAACTCGAGGCCCGAACTCCGATCGTAGTTCGGAAATTTTTTTCCCCGTAGTTTGTCAGAGTTGTCAATAACTTTTCTAGTCAACGTGTGCAGCCGCCATTTTGGGGCTCCACGGGGTGAAAGTTTCCATAGTTTTTACACAGATTTGCGAATTTTTCTCTATATAGTATTATTGTTATTATTGTTAGTTTCGATTAGTGTTCTATTATTTGTTTGAGCCAAATTTTTTTTATCAAACTACTGCATTTTGAATTTTTATACTTTTCTGTTCCCGATCACGTGCTCTTGGGAGCGCCATTTTGAACATGAACGATTCATTGTAGAACGCCTTTGCTCAGTTGGGGCTTAGTGATAGTGATAGCGATGACACAATTACGCCCGTGGGGGAACCTTCTGTTCCAAGTGGGCGCTCGTCTCGCAAGCATAGTTATGACCCCAATGGTAGGTTAAGTGACGAGGAGCCTGCGCACTACGACACTCCTAGACCATCGGGGAGGGCCTACATGTACGAGGATTCTGACACATCGAGGAAAAAGGCTATCCCCCGGTGAGTAGTACGGGATACCCTCAGGGTGGGTCTGAGTTACCCAACAGTCAGAAGAGGGGGGTTGGTAGTGCTCAGGGTGGCCACTATATTAGGCCAGCGCAGTTTAGGGCCAGTCGCTCGGTACATTCGGGTATTGGTCGGGGATCCGTGGTGAGATGCAGTTCGCCAGTTGGGGATTAGACTTTGTTCCACCCAGTGATACCTTACGAGACCCCACATCCCAGGGTTCTTATGTGGCCCCTGCTCCTGGGAAATTCCCAACAGTTCAGAGCGCTAGTGCTGCTCTTGAGACCGAGGATCACGTTATTCCGCCTCAGCCCTTACCCTCAGCCAGTAATGTACTGGCAACCCAGACCCTGACCTTTGATTTCCCACCCACCCACGGTCAGCAGCCCCACCCCTCCCCTTCCGCTGTGTCCACACCCAGCCCTCTAAAAGTCAACATGCCAGCTTACGGGGGTACCTTCAGGCACCACGAACCCGGTCCGGGGGGACAATTATGTTGCTCCCCGCCCGGCCCAGTCGACTGATTTGCAGTCACAGGGCTATGCGACCCAGACCCCCACAACACAGGGACACATTGCGGTGACATCAGGCGGGGGGACCCCCACTTCAGGGCACTCATACTACCCACAGTTAGACCCAGGCTATGCCCGCACCACACCCTGCGCCTACCCCCCGGGCGGCTGTCAAACTGTGCTCAGCCCAGATGGCACCCAGTTTGCCCTATTTGTACCTCAATCTAGCAGCCTTGGTGGCCCTGCCCCTGCACCTGTGGTGCCGCCCCAGCCTTATTATTTTAGAGAGGAGGGGAGAGGCAGAGTAGCTTAGGTCCACCCTCAAATGTACGACCCCTCTCCCCGAGAAACTATGGTACACTTCGGGACCTCCAGCCCACATACCCCCAGAAACAACAACCTATTGGCCCTACACTCAGGGAACCTTCACCTCAGTACGAGAGAACCCACGTCCTTGCTGGGCCGCCCAGATCGCAGCACCGTCAATCCTCCACATTACCTTCCCAACCCTCGTTCCCCCAGTCCCTGTTGCCCCGCGTCGAAAATCACGCAGTCATGATGAGGAGCCACCAGCCCCTCGTAGCAAGCCAAAGTACAAGGACCTGCGGTATGATGGCAAGTCTAACTCGAAGGCGTTCCTGCACAAGTTCGTGAGACTCTCCCGCAGCCAGCAGTGGACGAAGACTGAGCAGCATGACCAGTTCTGTTTTTTCCTGGAGGATGCTGCTAGTGAGTACTATACTCTGTTACTGGAGGTCAGTCCCCGTCCCCGGTTTTAGGATATCCTCAAGAAGTTTGATAAGCTCTTCGGCCCCTCTGCTCCGGACCTCACCCTCCAGCTCAACTTCCAATATACATCGCAGAACAGCGGTGAGTCCCTGAGGGATTGGGCGGATCGAGTGCTTACATTAGCCACACGGGCCTTCCCCCAGTTGCCGGAAATACACACTCAGGCCATTCCCCGCCTATGCTATGGTGCGGAAGATGTCGACGCTGGCCTGCATGCCTTGGACGGCAGTCCGAAGACAGTTAAGAAAGCATTAGACAGGATGCAGTATTATCAACACTCACGCCGCAGTAGGCCTCACCGACATAAGACAGTGAGGGAGTTGACGGAGGAGGCTACTTGAACAAAGGGTATAAACGCAGAGAGGAAGACGAATGACGAGATTGAGAGTCGGATTACCAAGCTGGAAGAAGCCCTGAGGGAAAAGAGTAAGATGATTACCGAGATGAGAGAGAAAAGCACAGTCCCCGCCCTATCGGAGAATAGAGAGGTGCAGGATTTAAGGGGACGGGTATATCAACTGGAAATGGCCCTCAAGGAGGCCAGAGGGAAGCCGGAAGCCACCTCACCCCCCCCCCCTCCCTCAGTCAGGATGTAGGACCCAGGGGGAGCTTGTGCTACCGGTTTGGAGAGAAGGGATACTTCCGCAGTGAGTGATCTCTGGATACTAGGCGGAGGTCAGACGGAGGAGTAGGTGGGGCAGAGAGGCGCCCCCTACCCAACCGAGGTGCCAATCCAGCAGAAGGGAATCGCGGATGACCTAAGTTCAGGAATAGATTATCCAGTGAAAGCCGGCCTTCCGGAGCTGTGCGTATGCTGACTCCAAATAGAAGTGCGAGGGCAGGAACGCTCCCGATGGATGATAGTAGCCGGGATAACCCTATCCAAAGGTCAAGTTCCAACCAGCAGACAGGAAAGGCGCGCTCCTGCATGAAGAGTGAGAAAGTGCGTAGTGGGCTGAAAGTGAGATTTGAGAGGTCCCCATCACCTGATCTGTTTTCTGATGATGAACTTGTGGTTCCAGGGAGGGGATTCTCGACTCCTACAAACCAGAGTTCGGAGCGCGAAGTGGGACCCAGTGAAGAATTTGTCGAGTATGGGTGCTTTGAGGTTGTGGTTATGGAAGACATCGGAGAGGACTTGACGCCCAAGTCCAGCGAGACGGCCGGTGAGGGAGAGGACCTGTGCGTGGTAGTAGGGCAGGTACGCCCGCAGACCAGCTATTCGGTTCCGTTGAGGATCCAAAGGTCACCCATTGAGGCTGTAGTGGATACCGGGGCGGAGGTTAGTGTCCTAGGGAAGATGTTTTATGACCAGTTGGAGCTAAAGCCCCCTGTAAAAAGTTAGGTTACATTGGTGCAAGCCGGACACGGAGCGCGGCTCAAGGGTTTTGTGGCAGGCCCATTTGATTTTCGTGTGGGTCGGCACACACATCGGGTTGACTTGTATGTAGCCCCCCTCAAGGACCAGATGTTGCTGGGGATGATCATCATGAGAGATCACAGCGCTCAACTCGACCTGCGGCATGGGGTGCTGATTCTCGGTGGCGAGATGATTCAGATGGCCTATGGACGGGGGAATGCTCGGACTGAGGCCTGTGTGACTTTGGTGAGGAAGGTTCAAGTTCCTCCAGGCTTGGCAGTTATGTGCCCTTTTAGGCTGGATAGAGGACTGTCAGATTTTCTGGTTATCCCGAGGATTGAGGACTTATCGGACGCCTTACTCATGCCATATACGTATCATGCGGCTGGAGAGGCCTCTTTGGCCTGCTTAGTTAATGCATCTGAGAAGGATGTGTCCTTGGAGGAGGGCAGTGTTATTGGAGAAGCAGTAGAGGCCGAGCAATATATGCCATATATGCCGGTGCCCTATTTGATGAGGGAAGTGCGCAGCGTAGCTGAAAGCGCGACCAAATGCACACCTCCTGAAGTACCCGACCACCTGCAGGATCTACTTGAGAGATCCTCTGCCGAGCTGAGTAATAAGGAGCGGTCCCAGCTTGCCAGTCTGCTGTCCGAGTTCCAAGATGTGTTCGCTCGGAGTGAGTTTGATTTCGGAAACTTCACTGCCCTGGAGCATGAGATTGACATTGCTGATGCGCCGCCTGTCAAAGAGAGGATGCGGCGTACCCCTGTGTTCTTTGCGGGCGAAGAGGAGGCGGACCTTAAAAAGATGCTTGACGCTGGAGTGATTCAACCCTCCATGTCTGAGTGGGCCTTAGCGCCAGTCCTCATCCGCAAGAAGGATGGAACAAGTCCGATGGTGCCTTGACTACCGCAGGCTGAACAATGTCACCCGGAAGGATGTTTTTCCCCTTCCCCTTATTGATGAGTGCCTGGATACCCTGTCTGGGAATGTTTGGTTCTCGAAGTTAGACGCTAACTCTGCATTTCATCAGATCATGATCAGCCCCAAGGACAGGAAGAAAACTGCCTTCATTACTCGTTATGGCCTGTTTGAGTTCAAAAGGATGGGGTTTGGTCTATGCAACGCCCCCGCCACCTTTTCCCGAGCCATGAACTTAGTGCTGCGAGGACTGACTTGGATTATCGTGCTGGCTTTCTTAGATGATGCCTTGGTGCTGGGAAGCGATTTAGAGGATCACCTGGCTAACTTGAGACAGGTGTTGCAGCGATTCCGGTAGTATGACTTGAAGTTCAAGCCCAAGAAGTGTGAGCTGTTCCGGCGCCGAGTGGAGTTTCTGGGAAGACAGGTCAGCGGGACCGGAGTAGAGATGGAAGATGAATACATAGAGGCCGTGAAGGACTGGGAGACTCCCACCAATGTTAAGGGTGTGGAGCGGTTTCTGGGCTTCGCCAATTATCATCGAAGCTTCATTGCAGGCTTTGCCCAGATGGCTCAACCCTTGTATAACGTCACGGGAAAGAAGCCCTTCGTATGGGGGGCCGAGCAGCAGACAGCCTTTGACGCTCTCCGGAGAGCCCTCACTTCACCCCCGGTACTGGCCCTATCTACGACCGATGGTCAGTTTGTGCTGGATACTGATGCCTCTGCAGAAGCCATATGGGCAGAGTTGTGCCAAGTTCAGGAGGGACGAGAGCGGCCCATAGCCTATGGGAGCCTTACATTGTCCGCAGAGCAGAGGAGGTACTGCAGTACCCGCAAGGAGCTCCTGGCTGTTATTCGGTTCACACGCATGTATCGCCATTACTTGCTGGGCAGGAGATTTATTGTGCGTACAGACCACCATAGCCTTATCTGGTTGCTGAATTTTAGGTACCCCCAGGATCAGTTGGCTCTCTGGCTGGAGGATCTTAGCCAGTACGACATGGTTATCCAACATCGGCCCGGTAGGCGTCATGTGAATGCTGACGCTCTCTCGCGACCCACAATGTCATCCAGGTGTCAGGGGGTGGATTTTACTGTAAACCTTAGTGACGTCCCTGTGGTGGATGTCGTAAGTGCACCAGAGCCCATCAGTTGTGGAATGTGTTTGCTGACGACGTAGACGATGCAGCCCCGTTGGCGAGGCCAGGAAGTTGGATTTACTCCCCTTTATCAGAGGATGAACCTGAGGGCACAGCAGACAGCAACGCTTTGAGAGAGGACCAGCCTTCGGTCAGCGAGATAGCCCTCGAATTTGTATCCGGAGGACTTCTAGGACGGATCGGCGGTTTTCCCTATCCTGAGATTGACCCTGAGGCAGTGAGTAGCCCGGGTGGCCCTTGTAGGACCCATATCCGGATCAGCAAGTACCCTCAGTTTGCTTGTGTAAAGGGAGTTTCTCTAGGGGACTCTGAAGGCCCAACGTCCCTGGTAGGCCTCACCCCTGAGGAAATGAGTCTTAGCCAGTCTAACGACCCAGAGTTAGGAATGATCTTGAATTGGTTAGAGGGAGAACTGGAACCGGATGAGGGCGAATTGTTTCTGACCAGCCCAGCTGTTAAGCACTATTACATCAACAGGAGTCTGTTGCATCTGGATAGTAACAAGGTCCTCTGGAAGGAGATAGAGGAGGGGGGAGAGAAGAAAAGAGTTTTGATTGTTCCCACAGAATTGAGACGGGAGGTATTTCGTCTTTGCCATGAGGTGCCGGCAGCCGGACACCAGGGAATCTAACGAACCAAAGCCAGACTGAGGGAGCTCTTCTTTTGGTATGGGATGATGCGAGAGACTGATAACTTTGTCAGCACTTGTGGTCATTGTAGTAGAAACAAGCGCCCGCAGCGCCATGCCAGGGCTGAGATGATCAAGTACCATGAGGGGGCACCCATGGAGAGCGTGCACCTCGACTTTCTAGGACCGGTTCCACGGACTCAGAGAGGAAACGAGTATGTCCTCCTGGTCATGGTCGACCAGTTCACTAAATGGGTTGAATGTGTTCCCCCCACCTCTCAGACGGCGGAGGTTACGGCCACAGCAGCAGTCAATGAGTTCTTTGTCCGGTTTGGGTGCCCCTTCCAGATTTTCACTGACCAAGGGCGTAGTTTTGAAAGCAAACTGTTCACGGCTGTGTGTGATCTTCTGGAGATACATAAGGCTCGCACCACCCCTTACCGCCCGTCAGCCAACGGACAGGTGGAACGATACAATCGGACCCTCATGGATGCTGTCAGATGCTACATTGACAAGGCTCAGGATTGTTGGGATGGGCACCTCGCAGAGTTAGCTGGGGCTTTGCGCTCGGCTGTGAACCGCCACTCAGGACTCACCGCCAATAAGCTGATGTTAGGCAGGGAAGTTAACACGGCGGCCAGCTTGATGTACAGACCTCCCCTGCAGGAGAGCCCTGTGAATCTGGATACCTATGTGACGGATCTGGAAGAAAGAATACAGTGTGCGCATGAGTCCGCTCGTAGACGCTTGAACACCTCAGAAGAGCGGATAAAAAGGGATTTTGACCTTAAAGCAGCCACCCGTCCCTTTGATGAGGGTGACCTGGTATATATGCTAGACACTACCACTGTGAAGGGCAAGTGCCGGAAGTTAAGCCCATCCTGGAAGGACCCTGGTATTATCCTTAAGAGGCTGTCCCCTTACCTCTACCGTGTGAAGACTAAGACGGCCGTGATGGTGGCCAATCATGACCGCCTTAAGAGGTGTAACGACAGGGACATCCCCTTGTGGCTGGCCAGGTATCGGGAGAAGTTCGTGAGCGGGGAAGGTGCACAGGATGGGGGATCTGACATGAATTGCGGAGCGCAAGGCCCGAGTTATCAGGATGAAGGAGCTGTTCCTGTTAAAGGTCCAGACGAAAGTGATGATGGTCAGTCCAAGCCTGTCCGCCGTAGGGGGCGTCCTCAAAAGCATTGTCATTCGCCAAGTAAGACTTCTGATGGGCATACCGACGTAAGGGTCGGCCCCCGAGGCCCAGCCAGTCATCCTCTGATACAGCCGAGAAGTCGCTGGAAACCTCAACAGACACGGAGCTTTATCGCATCTGTCATCGCCCTGATGATGGACGACTGATGGTCCAGTGCGATCAGTGCGATTGCTGGTACCATGGCTCGTGTGTCGGAGTCTCATCAGAGGAGGTCACCACCATGGTCCAGTTCATATGTCCGACCTGTATGGGGGGAGTTGCAATTAACCGGCTCTGTTTGTTTTTCAGTAACAACGACAATCACGAGCAGGAAGCAGCCCCCCCCCCCCCCGCCGGCCCACCCTTTGCCGGGGGCCGCGGGGGATCCCTGCCCTCGACAAAGGCGAAGAAGAGGTTCCCAAGGGCCAGACTCTGTGTGCCCATTCCTGGGCGGTTGTGTCGAGAGGACCCGAAAAATGCGGAACCATGTAACACTGGTCCATCTCCATCCCGTGTTCCGAAGGTCTGTGGCGGGGGCCGGCCTCCGATACAGAATTCTCTTGTGGCTGGCCCACTACCTAATGGGAGAAGGCGCTACGTTGGAGGAGGACCTGGCCAGTGAGCCCCGGCTCCTTGCTTTGAGGACTGGGACGCCCCCGACCCCCCAGTCTTAGGGAGCATCGCCGTGGAGGATTCAGAGGACCAGGAGGACCCAGAGGCCGACCAGGAAGACCCAGAAGCCGACCAGGTTGTGCCCGAGGAGGCTGGATCCCTTGAGCCCTGGGACCCCTGGGCTGCCGGTAGGGCGGCTGGAATTGAGTTTCCCCGCCCCCCACCTGGGACTTTGACGGGAGGGTACCTGGCAGTGGATTTCCCCCGCGGGATTTCCCCCGCAGGATACACCTTATGATGGTAGAAGAGTGGTAGTTCCCCCAGTCCAGCTCCCAGGACTTTTCACCAGATGATGTGTGTGACGTTTTCTATTGGGCGGAGGCCATCCAGTGCGGTATGGCCCCACCTGCCCAGCTTATGGTCATGTAGACATGGTAGATGTTGGTAATCCCGGTAGTGACTGGGATGGGCGTTACGCGCCCCTTTGGTAGGTGTCGGTTAAGTGGTAGTCCCGCCGGTTGGTGAGGACGGGGTGGTCCACTGGTACGTGTGGGCCAGGTCTCTTTAAAGAAAACGGAAGGGAGTGTTGTGTTTGTCGACACATTGTATGTACGACTGGCCAACCATCGACGGGCTGTGACGTCACCTGGCGGGAGCCCGTGCTGTTAATGTGATCATGCAAGGAACCCCTTGGGCAGTTTTAGACGACTAGCAGCGAGAGGCAGAGCGAACTACAGCTGCATGCATCGGTTAGTTCGGGGCAACCCACAGTACATAAGTCTAGGTGGTAAAAACACTATAATAGGATTAATTAACATGCATACACGTTTCTTTTGTAATGATCAGCCAATTAATGGATTCATATTGTGCTCTAATTGGATAATCATTATGATGTTGACCAATATAGGTAAGCATAATACATGTAGTACTCGCACAATATTATGAGACACTGGTGTACATAAGTATTACTTTCACTTTCTAAATAAGTGTTCTCCCTTTGCCAGCATACTGCATCATCATCTTTTTTAAAATATCTAAATAAGCTCATCATTGTTACCTATCCTATCGCATTTGTACAGTTTCTGTCATTTTAATTGCAAAAGTTATTTTTTTCATTTGTCAGACTTAAATATTAAGTTGACCCCATATTGACCCTGTGACAGTTTGTATTACATTTGTGTATTAAATTTAAATAAGTGTAGAGACGTATCATGTCTATATGAGTTTTATTTAATTGGGAGAAATGGGCTTTTTTCTTAATGTATTATGATGCATCAAATAAAATGTAGGCCTGACCCTATGGGATTGTTAAATTCTGACCCAATGAAACCGGAAAATATCATTAATCTTGAAAACTGTTGAGATCCCCACCACTAAACCAACTATATTCTTGTTTCTAAAATCATTATGATGCATCAAATGGTGTAAGTACATGACCCCCAGGAGTCGTCTTTAAACCACCCCCACTCCTCTGAAATAGGAAATGATGATATACTTTGATAATTTTTTTAACTTTTGAGATCCCCCATCCCTAAACCATATTTATTCTTGCTCTTTGTGTGCATCAAATTGTATATAGGTTATGCCCCCTTGGAGACACCCTGACTTCAGAACTGGATATAATAAAGTATTTTATCTTATTCATATATATAGAGTTTGATCCATGTGGGAAATTTCTAGCCTATTGATGACCTTGCTTTTTTAGGATTACAATTGCCCCGAATACATATAACATTTTGTTTATCTTATCAATAAGAATTAAAAAGCAATTTCCTAAATCTTAATGTGCATCTAGAGAAAAATACCAATCAAGAAATGATTTAAAATTTGCTACTGTACACATGAATGTATTAAGGTGGCTCACTACACCTTGAAATATTTTCTCAAATCAGCAGAAAATTACTTGATTATGATAGATATCATAATGGATAAGAAGTATTTAAGTCAAATAGGCAAAACAATTTGCAATTTTGGATGAAAAATAACATTTTAGAAAATTTAATTTAGTAAACTTGAACAAAAGCTCCAGGCGGATTCAAACTCATGATCTGCGGTTCAGAAACCCAATACTTTAACCACTGAGGTACGACGATATACAGCCGAGTCGAACGATATAAACAGTTTAACAAAACATTTGAATCGCCATCTTGTGACGTAGTGTCTTAAAAAGTATAAGTCTGGGTGTAGTGAGGTACCTTAAAGAAGACTCTGAATCTGATGGGGGGTGTGGAGGATAAACATTTAATTTTAATCATTTATTGTTATTAATTTTAACTTGAATACTAGGCAGAAAATAAGACTTCTGATGGTTTATTCCCTGAACGGCTACTCACCAAAACAAACACCTAATTAGTTTAGGCAATTATGGGGTCCTCTAAGGGGGTACATGTAGAATATACCTGTCTCCACCTGGATTCCCCTAATCAGTTAAATTAGCATAAATTCAGAAGAAATAAATGCATGTTTCTATAAATGTAGTAATACACATTTTTAAAACCTAAATCAATGTTGCAGTTTTCAGTCTTTTTTTTTTTTAAATTCTGTTAAATTCTTTTACTTTTCAACAACATGTATTACATGTATATATACTAGTATGCTATAATTTAGTACCTTTTTATATAGGAAAGACTCAATTTTAAGCCCCAAGGTGAATGATACCAATCGTTTTATCTTTCTAATTATCCGTGTATATTTTATAATTTTTGTTACTTTGATTAACATATCAGAATCAGCACACATAATCAACCCCACCACCCCAGTCCGAACCATTACATGTTATCTGTTTTAGCTCTCTCTCTCTTTCTCTCTCT
>WFKH01011925.1:31077734-31092317 GCA_016163765.1 Magallana hongkongensis | reverse complement strand
ATATCTCAATAGATCATCTGTCAATTATGCAAGGTGTAATGTGATTTTTTTTTAAAGAAAAACATTTTTTACCAATTTATAAATTTTAAACCCCAAATAATATTTTGATTTTAATACATCATTCAAAAATTAAGAAAAGTGTAAATGTAAGGGTTTTTTTTAATTTTAAGCAAAAATAAATGCTAGGTTTTTTGTATTTTAAGAGAAAAAACCCGTCATTTTATTCAAAGTCTTAGTAGGGATACGTACATGTGTGGATCCAGAAAATTTTTCCAAGGGAAGGGGGGGGGGAGCAACAGTTATTTGAGTTTCCCGAGGGGTGGAGGGGGGTCCGAAGCATTTGTTTGGCAATTTTATAAATTAAATGTAATTTAAAGAAATTTGAATTTTGAAGGGGTGATCTGGACCCCTGACCCCCCTCTAGATCTGCGCATGGGATAAATGTTAATTTCATGCTACTATTTGTCTACCAGAATTAAATAAAATTTTCATAATCTTATTGCACATCTATAGGACAGACCCTATCATATCTCAAGATATGATGTATCTATTCATTAAATACCAGTAATAAGAGGAGTTCTGGGATCTAGTTTTTTACTATTGACTTTCTGGATGAAACTAAAATCTCTTAATCTATAGGACAGCCCCAATCATATCCCAAGAGATGACATAGCTACTCCAAAAGTTGTAAAAGGAGTTATGGGAACTATACTTTTTTTGCAAAAAAAACGTCGTTTTTTGTTGCTCGCTGCTCCCTGTGGTGAAAAAAAATTTTCTGAAACCTGATCACACTTCAGAATGACATCCCCAATCATATTCTAGAAGATCATTTGGCTACTGCAAAAAATGTTGACGTTTTTGAAATCAGATTTTTTGTAAAAAAAAAAAAAACCGTCATTTTTCAGCCACCAAATGACCCCCAAGGCAAAATTGAAATTTCCGAAACCTTATTGCGCATCTATAGGATACCCCAAAACATATTCCAAAAGATGATTTGTCTATTATTGAAAATGTAGAAGGAGTTCGAGGAGGAAGGTTTTTTGTGAAAAAACGTCATTTTTTACCAATTATTTGACCCCCAGGACTACCAGAGAATTTTCGGAACCTTTTTACAAAACAACATGATACCCCAAATCAAACTCCAAGAGTTCAGTTCGCTGGTTCATAAGATGTAAGAGCAGTTTGAGGAAGTAAAACGTGACAGACGGACGGACGGACAGACGGAACAGGATAACAACAATATACCCGAACTTTCTTTAGAAAGTGCGGGTATAAAAATCAGAGAGCTATGTCAACAAAATTACAACTAGAAGTATTAAGTAGGTGTGCAGTCATACTTTGCATGTACACCGCTACACGCTTTTCTCGTCACCTATTTATACAGCCATTAAAATAAGGCTGCATACTAAAAGTGCACCCGCATATTATTATATTGTTCTGGAAACTATTTACCTAGCATTTTAAAAGATTGTGTATTCACTTTTGCCCTAAAAGTAAAATTCCGCTGGTTGACTTTCTTAGCTTTTTTAAAAAGCTAACCTTGTCGTGCTTAAAAATAGATAGCACTGTTTGAACGGCTGAAGGGGAGAGGGTGTCATCACAACAAGTTATTACCTAACGAGGCAATTAAAGGCCGGCACATTAAACATGCATCGGTTGATATTATTATTTTTTTTAAAGAAAAACAAAGTTGTTGTATTGGATGTAAAAAGCAGCATTGAGCAAGTTCACTGTACACGTGTGCAATCCAATAGAAAGGCCCCTACATTTGAACGGTGAATTGGGGGGGGGGGGGGTCGCAATTTTTACAAGTTGTACCTAATGATTATAATATTACACAGTAGAATGTAAACTATAATTGTGTTCGGTTATCATTTCTAAACAAAATTGCCAGTTTTTATTAAAGTATTTACTAAGTTTTGTTACGTTAGCTTAATATTCATTAGAGAAACGGAGCGGGCATGGTCGTTTACTGTGCTTTGAGGGATTGCATTCATTGTAAAAGGGGTGTAACTTCCGTGTTTTACTCAATGTAAATAATAAGTGCATAGTTATCGATTGATTCTTGCTAAACTAAAGTAAAATTAATATACAACAAGTAAAAGTTGTTACTTAACAAATGCCAAAAAAAAAGTTTCATTGACTCCACAGAAACGGGTATTATTTAATGCACCCAACTCGGTGGGCAATTCCAATCTGCATAAAAAGAGGCACAGGATTAATTCTACTCCGCGCCATATTGTCAACTACAGTGGAATAATCCATGATGGGAAGCTAAGCATTATTCTAACAATTGTATTGTGTTCGTAATTAAGTTTTAATTGCTACATATTTTTATTTTGTTGGCGGCAAATAAAGTTTTAAGAGAAAATAACATGTACGCAAAATATTTTAGGTTTAAAATAAATAATATGTAAAATTCATTTAAAGTATAAACCCCCCTTAGTAAAGATAATTTGAAACAGTCCAACTTTAGAGACGCGCATTTGGAAGACTGCGAAAAGAACGAACTACAAATCAAAAACAGAGCCGTTTTTGAGCTATCTTCAGTTGGAAAGAACGTTTTAAGTGCTAACCCTTATCTCCTTATCGGGGCCATATAACGAAATTTTAATAATCAATTTTGCAATGAACATTATTATAAGCATCTTTTTTTAAAAATATTTGTCCTATTTAAGATATAAATGAAATTTTGAACTTCTGGTCCCTTAAAACCCCGAATTACGCAAAACATGACAAAATCATTATATTGTTTGGGTACATTACTGTAAGATAAATACTTTGCTTCTATAACTTATTCCTAAATATTCGTCAGTAAAGCGCTAAGGATGAAATACTTTAGATCCCTCTCGGCCCATAATTCGAGAGGCCAGCTCTTTTTTTCTTGATATCAAACGAACGCTCTAAATGAGTTGTAAATATAAACTTCATTTGCATTGAATTTCTTAACAATATATTTTTCAAGAAAAGAGATAAACAAAGAAAACAACGGAAAAGCTAGTCTTAAAACCTCAATTGTCAGGTCCAGGCGAGCTTTAACGCTTTTGGGGCCAGATAAATATGAATGTAAATCTATAATCTCTTGTCTAAAATCCTTGAAAGTTTGAACTTTATATCTTTAATCGTTTAGGAGCGGTTTTAAGGACAAGCTTACACTTTAAAAACCACTTAAACGTCAATTACTCAAAAACGGAAGTGACGTCATCAAAATAAAAAAAAAATATGTATTAAGGAGGGAGTTTTATCTGGTTTTCGACTTGTCAAAAGTGAATTTGATTAAATGTTCATTAAATCCAGATGAAAGGAAATTAAAATATCATATTTTTCTTTCTTTTTCACCGTTAAACAATTTGGCATAATAATAGAAATCAAAGTTTAGAATCAAACAAGGACTGCATTTTTGGCGGAACATTAGCGTAGGAAAATATAACATGTTTTTGCAATTCAGAATTGCTGTAGATTCATGTGAATTTACCACAAAATGAGTAAATGCGGGCTAAATAATATCAATTTTAGTTTGAATATGTATTTTTAAATTTAGTTGTGAAAGCTGATAGACATTTTGATATTCTATAATTTCATTTAAGAATAAAAACTTTATATCTTTAACAGATTTCTACTAAACTGCAAATAGCTACATTTTTTATCATCCTGTAAGTTCAGAAAATTAGGTAATGCCCTTGACCTGACCTTTATGCGAAAACAAGATGGTCAAATTTGATTAAACTGATGGAATCCGTTGGTTACATGATCTGTTTGACTGTAAAAAATTTCATAAAATTTCTTGATATAAGAAGTATGTCTGATAACGAAAATAATCATTCCTTGTGTTCTAAAAAAAACATCTATCGGATCTGAAAGTTTCGTGAAAATGGACTGAGACATCTCCGGGAAATCGCCCTCACAAAAATGCGTTAGAAAAAAAACAAGAATAAAAATAGGGAAACAGAAACAAAGCGTTGGAAACAGAAGATCTTTATACGAAAGAGTATGGATTAACGCGTTTTACGTTTTCTCACATAGTTTTTGAGTTAAGCTTTCTATATTTCATCTATTTAATGATTAACGTAATGCAGAGATTGAAAGTGTCCGTGGAATAAAATTGCCAAAATAGGGGGTTTGGAGGGGCCAAAAAAAACCCAAAACTGTATTTGTAATTTGTTCAATATTCATCTGATTTTTAAAATCTTTTCGTTTTATTGTTCAGCGCAGAGAGTCATTTTAAAAACTCAAACTCAAAGGGGTCATTTTTAAACACATTACAAGGGTAAAGGGGGTTACATGGGCCTAGCAATGACTATACATATCTTAAAAGCTAAAATTACTCTCGAAGAGTTTTCTCTCTTTAAAGAATGATTGTTCGGATAACACAGTGACCTTGACCTTTGATGTTGACCCTGACCCTTGATCTTTTTTTCAATCTAGAGCTGTAAATAGTGTTATGGATTGATTCTTATACCAGACCATGGGAAATATCACAACTTTTTTTCCAGTTTTTTAAAATCATTATACCTCCTTATACGACCTTGACCTTTGACCTTGAAATTTCCATCACAAGCACTTAGCCGCAGCATACCAATAAACTTCCGTAAAAAAAAATGTTCAATAAGTGATAGCATGTTACATATTAAAGATTTCGTCATTTCTTCATTTATCAACAATATATCATTCATGTTTAAATCGAACAGTAAAATATCCTGGTAAACGACGTGACAAAACTATTAAGGCTGAAATACATGTGCGGAATGCATTATTCATTGTTTTCTAACTTAATTTTTCTTTACTTAGGCGTTGTTTATGTGTAGTACAAGTCCAAACCCATTCTTTCTTTTACCTCAAACGCCTACACATAAGGTCTCATGTAAATGATTGTGCAATATTTAGTATCACAAGATACGATCTCGTTACGAGTAACGAGTAGGTTTTCCGTCCGATTGTTTAAATGTACGATGAAAAATAGATACAATTTCAGAATTAACCATACCCCCTTCGACCCCAGTCCCTCTTTCATGTAATGAATTAAAAAATATATATAAATACGTCATAAGTGGGCGTGGCAACGATTTTTTTAAACCGGTATTTTTACGTATACGTATTTTTAAACATAGTTGCTTCTATAACGTATTACAAAATATCCCTCAGTAAAGGTCATAGATTAAAGACTTACGACCCAACTGGGTTCCTGGTTTTAGGGGCTGGACTCCTCTTTTGATATCAAATGAAAGGTCATTTAATCTTAAACACATTTTGTTCATAAAGTTTAAAGGAATTTGTTATCGTTCTTAAGATATTTGGGGAAAATGCTTTAGGGGCCGGCCCTATAATAACACACATTTTTATACTTTCATGTTAAATACTGAAATCTGATTGGTTTAGACGCAGTTGAGAATCGGTTCTCTTACCCTCAGCGTAAGCAGCACACTTGGCAACGGGATGACATAACGCATTGTTACATGCGTGTGAATTATGCGCGTACGGTTCGCCGTAGAATTCAAGTCATTCCTACAGTCTCGTTCAACCAGACGCTCGGCTGTCTCCGTAAATCTCCGACGAGCAGAGATTCTGGTGAAGCGTCACGTAAATGTTTTTGACTTCAAAACGAGGCTTACCAAAATACTGGTATTGAATTATATACCTTCTATATCATGTAAACAATGACGAAAGCAATTATTTGGGATTGAATGAATTTGCCATTTAAACTGAAAGATAAACGACTGGAAAGTTTGAAAAACGGTTATAAACGGGAAGAATATTTTGCAGTGTTACCTTACGGGATAGGGTAAAACCAATAATGTCTTTAAAAACAATTAATCGAAAGTCTTTCAATTTAAAATCTAGCTGTCGTGTTTGTAAACAAACGTTCACCGCTTTGTCGAACTTAAGTTCAGCCACGTTTAATAAGTCTGTGGAAAGCGAGACTAAAGTATAAGTCTTAATCGACGTAAGTTCCATAATTTTCACGGCAATAATATAAAGTACTGTATATCACACAAATCCTAAATCGGCACACACTGACAACGATCCAAAACGAAACTAAGTCGGCGCCCCCTATCGATAACGGTTATCAATTTGACGCTTTACCAGACTCTATGCTCGTCGGAGATATACGGAGACAGCCGATCGTCTGGTTGAACAAACTAGTCACTCCTAAAGAAGTCAGTTATGCATTTTAAATAATGCGAATAAATAAAGCGTTTATTAAAGCGTGCGCCCGAGTATGATTGATTAAAGAAAACAAACAATAATTCGGACAAGATAAAAACATGTTCGCAAATGTGGAAGAGTCCCAAATAGCAAAACTGTTGGATGAGAAAGACTCAGACTCTGTTAGTACTAAACGTACTTTAAAGAGGGATGTTAATCTATTCCGCACCTTCTTGATTGAGAACAGAGAAAGCGGGGAATTCGAAGGTCTATCCAATATCTATAACTAAACGAGAATCTGCGACTTTATTTATGTTTCCATTAGGCCAAAAACAGAAACGAACTTCAAAGTGAGTTCATTGAACAACATCAAATATGGTCTTTCTAAATATTTAAAAGACAGTTGCAACATTTACATTAACTGTCTAGAAATCAACGATTCAAAAGTTTACAAGGCAGCCCTCACGGACATGTAAAGTTTTCTTTAAAATTAGGACACTCAGTATAATGAAATAAATAGTATCTGTTTGAGAGGGTACAATGTAACAGTTGAAATTGACACTCCAAGAAAACCGGTTGACAATGGTTTTCTCGGGGTGTCAATTTCAACTGTTACCCTCCCAAACAGTCACAATTTATATAATGACAACATGAAGACAAACGCAATCTATCGGTCTATGTGGCATATATAAACTTTATTACGAAGGTGATATTTTATTTTACTTACAAAGGATAAAGGTCATTCATCATTCATCCTGTGTTAGCAAAATGTGTATTCAAATTAATTAGATGATTTTAAATTAATAGGAGATGTAACACTTCACTGAGTGAGAATATGTTATGGATAAATACCGTGTATGGCTGGTGTCATTCCCTGGTGTCATAAAACGAGTAGATGTTACCAGAGATTCAGATGTAGACCTAGCACTGTTGCTGCGTTCGGCAAGATTTGAAGTAGTACGGAGATTGTGTCCTTTAGCTGGTTTTCTTTGTAAGTTTGATTTGTCAAGAACAGTAGTTGAATCAAAAACAGGATTGGATGTAGATGTATTCAGAAATGGTGCTACACACGATGAATCTGTTATTATACAATTTACAACATAACATACAAATAACGATGACTTTTACATGGATATTTAATATTTGATTTTACTACAATATGATTTAAAGAAAAAAAATGATCTTACATGTTGATGATTCATTTGACGAGTATACTGATGGACATTCGGGGCATGGCGTGTTGTAGTCTGGTAATATTCTTCCAACTCCAGAGTCAAAAAGAACACAGAAATGACCTTTAAAAAGAAGTTGATAATGCTACTGCTTATGTACAAAATGACTTATCAGGAACAACATGAAAGGACTCTGCTCGTTGGATCGTTTAATTAAAATCATATACCATCGCAGATAATGAGGTATTTCTTTATTACAATAATTTATTTATTATTTATTATCCGATTCGTCTGTTGGCTTCGCAAGAGTATCATATAGTATTGCCTTTACCTGTTCAGCAAGTCTTAACATTCAAGATTGTTGACGTCGAATGATGCTTTTTTTTATTTACACTATTTCTTTACGAAAAGAAATCTTGTTTTTAATGAACTTTTTTTTTTACTTCGGTTGTGATGTTTTACACCTAAAAACGATAATCATTTTGAAGATGACAAAGTCACTGAAATTAACAGTAATTTATTTGGTTATGACAGATATAATGCTAAATAAACTGTACACATGTCAAATGAGCGAAAAATTTGCAGTTTAGGGGATGAAAAATGAATATCTAAAAAATTCCATTTAGTTAGTAACAACAAAATTTAAGGCCCCTGCTGGATTCGAATTCGTTATGCACGGATCACAAGCCCGACACTTCATCCACTCGGCTATGGATTAATTCACATGTTGTCGCCGGAAAAATCGTTTAAATAAAACCAAATGTCGTTTAAATCAAAGTTCAGACATTTTGTGATGATGTGCTATTCCACCTTAAATGGTTTTAATTAAATTTAAAGTTTTTAATTAAGGACAATTTTGATTGTAACGTTCAATAACTTGTGTAATCTATTACAAATGATATGGAAGTCACGATAAACGTAAAACGCATCTGATTAGTACTCCTGAACGTCACGATTGAATTCTGTAGATATCCTTTTTTAAACATAAACAGCCTTAACATTCTCTACACAGAAAAGCACAAGGATTCAATAATAGGGAACGTTAATTGCTACTTCTCCTATTACCATTTAATACGAGTATAAAAAAGGTTATGATAAGCAACTCTTATTCACGATTTCGCAGTTTATAAAATGTATACTGATCGAGAGCTTTTTCAATGAAAAAGTGGTATATAATGAATATATTCCTGATATATGAAACTTGATATAAATAATATAGGGATGGCAATCTCTAACCGGTAAACCGATTAATCGGTCGGAACAACGATAACCGGTTACAAAATCAGTAATCGGTTTGTCGTATAAAATAAAAATAATGTATATTTTAATTCAATTTCAAAATAAATTCTACTTTTTTTGTCTTTCGAGACCTGATATAATCAAGTTAAATCGGAGACCGTCAAGATCCCAGGGCTAAGGTCTGGGAGGAAAATTGGTCAGCAGGTGTTAATTATAATGATTGTTAAAACAACATGTCACTGCATTGTCTGTTCAGTTTTTCATAAATCATTACTAAATTATACTAATATCGTTGTTGAGTACTGTTACAATTATCATTATTGTTTATAGGTATATAATGAGTTGTTTCCCTTTAATTCACGACATCAATATATTACGGAAAATTGCAACTATTATTGTAAAGCGAATAGGCACATATTACTACTGTCCGAATGAATTATTATTTCAAACGGAG
The DNA here is from genome assembly GCA_016163765.1 of Magallana hongkongensis. Classification (NCBI taxonomy): domain Eukaryota; kingdom Metazoa; phylum Mollusca; class Bivalvia; order Ostreida; family Ostreidae; genus Magallana; species Magallana hongkongensis. Next base: position 31,083,308 of record WFKH01011925.1, on the reverse strand, counting down.
ATCTATCATTTGTAATAGTCAGGCATTGCTTTGAGAAGTCGAACTGTCTGCGAAATGTGGCCAGTGAAACTATTTCACGACTGTTTGCTCTTTGTTTAAAATTTCTCTTTGAATAATTGTCATGTAATAAAATTTTAATATTATATTTCGCTTTGAACGTAAACAGAATATTAAGGTCGTTCTTTCTGAGTCATTTGTAACAATTATTAATATAAATAAAAACATGTCAACAATCTGCGTATTTGATACGAGTAACCGGATAATCGGTCGGAACGAATTGCGATTAACCGATTAGCAACTCTGCAATCGATTGCCATTCCTAAAATAATATAACACTTTTAGAATACAGTTTTGTAAAGTTTTAAATATATTGTTTGATTAATTACAATGCTTACCTACTATCCGATCTATTGGAGCGCACGCTTCAACAAAAGATTCGTTATATCTAAAACAATGATATATCAATTGTTTTTCATGGCACATTGGATAATTGCTGCAATTTTTCATCTGTGATCTTTGTATGATAATGCTGTGCTGTTCTGGGCATTTTTTCACTCTCTCGAATGTTTTCATTGTTTCATGACAAATTTCCTCCTAAAACATCAATCATTTTTTTAAGAAAATCCTTTAAAAAGTTTGGTTTTACTTCGTCTAGGTGTTGAGCTCAGAAGTGATACATGTATTAGACTACAAAAAACACAATCACGTCCGTTCCCCTCTAGATCTGTGAGTCTACAGTACACAACATTATAGGGTGCAACTTATATTAAGGTGGACGATAGGAAAATAATACGTGCATATGAACATACACATTTGTTATGGTCTATTTTTAAAATTGATATCGATGGGATAGAAATCTCTTTCTTTGTTAACCATAAGGCTTTTAGTGTTCACTTAACAGTAATTATGATTTTACATTGTATATATAACCCAACAACTAAAAAAAATAAGAGCTGAAGATTTGAGATTTTGGTGTGCTTAACTATTTCCAACCCCTGAACCGGGGGACCTATACATGTAATAGTCTTTATCGCGTTCTGTCGGTCATTATTTCTAGATCTCCGATTTTGTTTTTCGGACTTTGTTTTAGTTACAGTGTGGCAAATTGATTTCAAACATTTTTTCTAGCTTCCTAATGCTGCTCTAGAAATGAAGTTTGATTTTCCTTACATTTAATCAACAGATATCAACGTAATAATTTTTATATGTGACTTTTATCAGTGTTCCAATAAATGAAGGTGATAAAAAAAAAAGACGGAAATTCATCATGCCGATGCTACTGTACTATTCCATCCATCCCAGAAGATATTACCTAACAAGTTCGACTGCCGTTACTTTTTATCAGTATGTTTTAATGACTTAAAAAAGTAAATGTTCCTGATATCAAACTCTCTGTCATTTTGATAAAAATGTAAGAAATTTTGTAAAATATGTACACTATATACTTATGTAACAAGTTTAAGGGTTATTTATTCTGAAAATGTAATGTTCGGAATAATGTCCCTATCATAATTGTTTTGTTTTTTTATCAATCATCATTAATATTGAATTATATTGGACACAAGTCAGTATTTTGGACTACTTTCATGTTAACGGGAACAACTTAAATAAAACTTTTCAAAATCCATCCATTCCACTCAACAGAGTATTTGTGCAATCTGGTGTTAAAAAATAATAAAACCAAATGCTGCGGTCATCGATTTTTGTAGAAAAGAAAAACAGATTTTCATATCCGTTATTTTCAAGGTAAACAACAAATTCCCCGTCAAACAATATCTGAAGTCAATTATTGTCATATTAAGGGTAGCTGGTGTTACGTCACAATGAAAACCTAAGTTATCTCCATTTAGCCACAAACCTAACTCAGCTCACAAAACTGTTTTTTTTTTTAAATCCGATGCGTGTATGAAACATGCATAATATATTGCATATGCAATACTCTCGTAATGCTTGTATAATTTTCGGAGTTCTGATCACTTCTACCATTCCAAAGGTTCATTAAAAAATACGAAGACTTTTGATATAGCTTTTTTTAACTTAACATCATATATTCACCAAATTTAGTAGACATACTTAAGCAATAATTTCGATCTATTTAAATTTAATGAACATTTTTTCATGTCTATTTAAGAATAAATGTAGCTAAAATAAAAAAATAAAAAATATAATGGTGTCAACGCGCGGTGCCAGATTTTGTGGTATGTAAACAATAAACCATATACTATCGATGGTGATGTTTATATACTTTGTATAACTGTAAACAATATAAAATATTATCTCATACGTGTGGTGTATATGCCCGTGTGATAAACCTTTGGTTTGATTTAAACAATATTTTATTCAATGTATATTGAATGGGATTATGCAGCAGGCACAGCCTATTCTAGCCCTCTCCCTACATCAAGGTCAAGTGAACAAGTTGGAGAATTTAAATGATCAATATTGATAACGCAAGACATATTATAGAAAAGGTACAAAGAAAAGAGAGAAAAAAAGAGCAAGAGAGCAGAAAAAAAAACAACTAATAATACAAACTAACAATATGGTACCGGTTTGAAAGAAAAATATAAAACTATTTTTTTTTTCATAAATAACTATAAAAAGCGTTTTGTTGCTGCAATAAAAGTATGTACTGCCTTAAATATTTGAACATTAATATTATGTCCATGGTCAGGACTACCATATAGCATTATTTCAAGTAAAAGTTGCTGATTAGAACTAATTATGATATTTTTTATGGCTTGAAAAGGAGTAATTCTACATGATTCATACTTAGGACAATTGAAAAAATAATGATAAACATCAACAGAATTTGCACAATTTCCACACATTGCAGTTTCTGATAAACCATTATTATACATATCTGCCATTGACATGCTTGCATTGTTCCTTAATTGACATTGTATTGTATTATATTTACGTGTCCCAAACTTAAAAAGTTCATTACTTTTCCTACAAAAATATGAAGTTAATAGACTCTTAAAAGTGGATATACTAGAAGCATTTATAATGTGATCTGGTAAATCAAGCCATTGTTTGACTGTCGAATGGAAAAAAAAAACTGTCCATATAGAATGTAGTTCTTATTTGAGAAATTTTAAATTGTACATCACTGGTTCTTAGGTTATAAGTGTGAACTGGTGGACGATATGGTTCTAATAATTCATACAAATACTGGGGTGAAAAACCATTAATAATTAAAAGAAATAAGATTAATTTATGTATTTTCCTCCTAGTTTGTAAAGGTCCCACCCTAATTCATCATATAGCTTTGTAGAAGAAGAATTGCACCTTAATCCTGTGATTATTCTGGCTGCTTCAAATTGAATATCTTCTAAAAGTTTAGCATACTTTTCTGAACAGTTATCCCAAACAACATCAGAGTATTCAAGAACAGGTCTAATAAAAGCAATATATATCTTGACAAGAGTTTTGCGATTAACTTTATGTTTAAGCATTCTAAGAATATTTAATCTTTTTGTAGCTTTGTCATGGATAGTATGTATATGATATGTCCATAGAGCATCACTTTGAAAACAAAGGCCTAAATGAGTATAAGATTTATCCTGAACAATACTTGGCCCATGTTTTCCAAAATTTACATTAGGATGTACAATATTTTTCCTAGAAAAATCAATATAAACAGTTTTGTCGGCATTGAATTCATCAAGCCATTTTTTCGACAACTGAACAATATGCTCTAAATCATTGGTAAGTTAGTTTGTTGCATTGGTTATATCATTGTCAATTATAGCATATAAAAAAGTATCATCAGCAAAAAGTCGTATATGATTAACAAGATCATTACAAATATCATTGATATACAATAAAAACAGGAATGGTCCCAAAACAGAGCCTTGGGGGACACCAGCATTTATAGTTTCAGTATTGGATGTAAAACCATCTATTACAACTTTCTGTTTTATCAGACGGGTGATGCTTTATCAAATACTTCCGATTCGACGTATTTTTTGACACAGCCTATCGCTTCAACGCTTCTGTGACCTATTTAAAGAGATTTTCTAGAATTTTTCACATCACTATATCTACTACAAAAAATTGATTTAAAATGGATTTCGTCGAAAATTTAAATTACAAATATGAAGGAAAACACACAACTGTGTATTTTATAACACTGCAAATCACGTTAGCTATCAAGGAGTTCATCCTGACGACGCGATGTCTCCCAAGATTTCTATTTCACCACCAGTAAGCATCCTTATTCATTTTTTTCAACTTCGAATCATTAGGCTAGTGTTTGTTTTATGAAACATCAACAACCTTTCCTCGTTCGAGTCAATTCAAACTAACGAGCATTCGCAACTTTGTGTGTCAACAAACTTGATTATTCAAGTCTACTGATCAGTATAACTATTTCCATTTAATTAAGTGATTAAGCTCTAAGAAAAATTATTTAGAGATAAAAAAAAAACATTTTAAGGTTTATTTCAGTGAAACTTTACATTAAACCAGTTACATTTATCTCCGAAATGACGTACTTAATTGTATTGCGCAAGGTCACAATAACCGCATAACACAAAGTTGCATCATCAATTTTAATCTTTGAAAAAAAAAAAATTCAATTCGAGTCATATAACGAGGCTGTCTCAAAAGATTAAAATTAAGTTGTATGAGATAAATAGAACATCTATAATTCTGTGATTTTATATTTGCCTTTATCCAACTCGTTGAAATTATTATATCCGCTCGAAAAGCCTCGCGAATATATACACTATCAAAACTCGTTGGATAAAGCAAATCTAAAATCAAACAATATTGATATCCTCTATTTATATCATAACCAAATAGTATTAAAGCCTCAAATTGACTATTGTCATAACTTTCTGTGTTCTAAGTTATGACGGAATTGATTGTTTTCATGAAGAGAAATCAGAAATCAGACAACTCTTTCTCCTTAAAATTCACTAAATCAGAGGACGTCACCCTTCTTCAAGACGTAGTGAGATGTGATAACGGTATGGATTCAGATAAAATAAAAACAGAAGCAATCTGTGAAAATGCACGAGAATGCAAATAATAGGTCAACAGTTTTTCGCGCATTTGTCCTTTATGTAATATATATTTTTTGGGTGGTGTAAACGTTTTTGTTTGTAATACATAAAACAGACGAAAATAAAGTCAAATTTTAGAAAATCTGTATTCAAAAATTAAATAACGTCAACTGAGGCGTAACCTACTGTGAACGATGAGATACACGGTAAAAAAAATGAAAACTTCGAAAAACTATTTTTTCGACATATGGAAAAGCAAACTTTATATAATCAATCAAAGTATTGTCTGTGCATAAATTGACTTTCATGAAAAATATATGAAATGCAGGGACATTGCTTCCGTAATTGTTTTCTTTTAATCCTTGTATGTACTATCACATCGTTTTGTTTGTTTTGATTTTTAATTGGCAACATGACAGTCGTTAAAATAACATAAGGCACTGTAGCAGCCTCTAATGATACATGGTGGTCAGGATGTTGACCACTAATGATATAATTTTATCATTAACGAACAACCTAACCGTCCGCTAATTATATAATTTCAAATTTATGTCATTAGCGG
>WFKH01011925.1:31040666-31071196 GCA_016163765.1 Magallana hongkongensis | reverse complement strand
TTTTAAGTCACCTTTAAGGACTTGCTTAAAGATTGTTTTTCGCCCTGTGTATTTCATCGTATCATATAAATCAAATCGGACGGAAGACCTACTCGTTACTCGTAACGAGATCGTATCTAGTTAGAATTTAATAGTTCTATTAAAGCTGGCAAGGTTAGAGGTAAACAGACAAGGCTGATTTTTGATCAGCATTGTCTATAAGCGACAAGGCTTGCCATCCAAGCATAGTCGATTAACAACTCCATTTTATTTAGTTTTTTAGATGTTTTTAAAAGCGCAAACTGGAAATCATCCTGGACGATTTCAAATCCATCTTATAAGCCACTTATGACGAAACTTTCGGAATTATGCCTGAAATCAAAAGCTTATAATAAGAGGAAAAACTATTAATACGCATTTACAAAATTTCGTAAGTGGTGTTTGCTGCATAATATTTCCTACTTCCTACCACAGATTTGCATGTATCATTGTATCTGACAATTCATGGTGATAATTGTAACAATACTGGAACTAAAGATGATGGTTTCTATGCGATCAGCCTGTTACATAAAATGGTGGAATTTCTTAATCCTTGTGCATCCGATCTTACTATATCGGTTAGAGAAGGTTGCTACAGAACCATTGGATATAAAGTAATGAATACAAAAGAACCGATTACTTCCAATATATTGAAGCAATTGTGTAGTCTTCATGGTAGTAAATCGTCTTCTTTATTAGATATTAGAATATATTGCACGTGTCTATTAAGCTATGCTGGTTTTTGTTAAGATTTTTGGAACTTGTTCAACTAAAGATATCCGATATATTTTTTTTGTGACAGTTATATGACTCTGTTTATTTACAAGAGCAAGATGCATTCTTATAGAGAGGGGGGTAATGTTATTATTTCTTGTACATATGAAATAGCATGTCCTGTCAAAATGACCAGAAGATATCTCACTCTTGCTAAGCTAAATGCTCAATCTGACCAATATTTATTTAGACCTGTCACTTATTGTAAGAATTCCAATACATGATTTAAGAGGCGATAAGTGTTTATCTTACACAAGAGCTCAAGAGATTCTTCTTGGTGCGCTAATATCATTAGGCTTAGACAAGTCAAAGTTTGGCCTACATTATAGCCTTAGCGGCGGCTAATCAGGGTGTATGCGATCGATTATTTAAAAGTAAACCCGGTCGATGGAAATTAGATTCTGCTTAAGATGATCATGTTTCAGATAATATTTTGCAACAACTTTCAGTTTCAAAAATTTAGGTACAGTACCGATCAGACCCTAGAACAAGAGTAAACACCAACTAAACCCCAGGTCTCCTTTTGGGGTTTACTTGGGGATTACTCTGGGTTTGCTTTTTAAAAATTTGGGTCAACTCGGGGTTTACTTTGGGTTTACTTGGAAATTGCTTTTGAGGTCAACTGAACGCACTGAAGTGTGAAGCAGACCCGTCTTTTATCTAACCATCTTACTGCCTGTAATTCCTGCCCCTTGTATATTCCGAATACACAGTTAGTGTCTGCTTCCAGGGTATACTTCTGACCGGGTTTACTCTCTGTGTCAACTCTTGATTGTTTTTAAGTTAATTGTAAGAAAGTGTCTTGGTCTCTGATCTAAGGGGCCAGCCCCTTTTTCTTGAGTTCATTCGAAAGTTCTCACGAATACTAACATTGTTCTTACACCTATCTAAAATTTTAGATCATTTTTGAGATACAAATGATTGAATATTTTAGGGACCAGCCCTGTAGATCATTAATGGGGACAGACATTGGTGTTTTTATTAGTAGAATCGATTATAATCATGAATACAGACATTTTCTCTTCTACAATACTTAACAAAATATGTCTCCTTCTCTAGATATATCGCGTCAAAGTTTAAGTACTTTGGCCCCTAATAATCCCTAATAACGTAATAAAGGGGCGTGGCAATGATTTTTCCAGATAGATATTGTTACAATCACCAACTTTGCTTCTATAATGCATTACACAATCTTTATCGTTTTTAAGTTATTTGTAATGGACTTTACGAGTATCTTGGCCTCTAAATAAAGGGGTCAGCCCCTTTTTCTTGATTTTGTTGGAAAGAACATTTGATTCTCTACCACGTTTGTTCTATATGTCTTAAGAAAATATCAACTGATAAAAAGATATAGATAAAAACGTATGAAAATTATGAATAAAAAATTCGTACCCAATTTTCGTGCCTAGGCGAGCTCCAAGAAATGGCGCCACTTGCGTAAATCAACTACATTGTGCACAACTTCAAACTATAGACTACCTATCCTGAAAAGTTCATAGTCATATCTTTGATAGTCTCTGAGTTTATGTCTGAACAAAATTGGTCATAAAAACTTACACAATCGGCCGTAAATCGAAACCGGAAGTGACGATTTCAAAATTTCAAAAAACTTATAGAATTATGACCACTGGCAATCATCTGTGAAAAAAAGGTCGAAATCGGCCGAATAGTTTTCAAGAAATCGCGTGCACCAAATTTGTGGAAAAAAAATAAGAAGAAGAAACAGTATGAAAACAATAAGGTCTTCCGTTGGAAACGAAAGACCTTAAAAAGAAACAGTACGAAAACAATAAGGTCGTCCGTTGGAAACGGACGACCTTAATAAATGGTATGGGAAAACACGTGTTGTTATTGCTTCCGGTGTTTAAGAGTTATTTATAGTATAACGATTTCGATTGGTTTATTGATGAGTATACGGGAATAGGTGTACTCGTGCGGAACAGGGAGTTTACCTATGTCCAGGTATTAGGGAATTAAAGTCATTCGAGGTTTTACTGCCATACGTGCAAAAGCCCCCCCCCCCCCCTCCCCTCCCTTTACGTTTACTGTATTCATCACATGTATCTATTCTTTTTTTTATATTGTAGAATTTTGATTATAAAACCAGATGATAATGCATGCATTTTTTGTTGTAAATATTTGAATTAAAAATGAAGTTTGTTGCACAAATGCAGGCGAACTAGTTCCTACATATATGTTTGAGTTTTATTTTATAAATGATTTATGTTCGTTTGAACTGGTGAATAAGGACATAAAAAGAATTTAGAACTCTACACCTGGCTTGAACTTTAACTGTTAGTACACTGAATTCAACTTTCATTTTTATACCCGCAACCTCTATACCCGTAAAACTCGACCACAATTATACATATGTATTATAATTAAATTTGAAAGAAAGCAATATAGATGTTTGAAAAAAAAACCGCATTTAATATCAAAACGTCTGAATACCTCAGTAGATGTTCTTTGCGGACGGGCTTCAATGGAATGCTCGTACATTATTAGTAATGTCAGTACAATTAAGATACATGCTCCAGATAAACTTCTTCCCATTGTTCCAGACATCACAGAGAGCAAGTGTTGACGATATTCGAATACCACTGAAACCTAACTTAAAAATACAATAAAATATAAAGTCAAAATCAGAGCAAATGTTAGATGTGTAATATCTTTAAAAAAGGAGCTTTTGTTATTAGAAAAATATGTATTCATAACAATGTCGTACATCTATACTTATAAATTAAGACATTTTGCCAACTACTTACTTACATCTTTGGTATTTCAACACTATCATGTGTGATATTATGTTGGTAAACTATAATTTAATTTCACCTGATTAGTACATGGGTTGAAATTAATATCAGTGAATGTGTTCGCCAAGATATTATTTTTCTACTTCGGAATCCAGTCGATCTTTGAAGCTGCCGTGCCATGGTATCACGTGACACTTAAAAATAGATAACTATTTTACCTTAAAGTGTAACACTACCCTGAAGTTCATTTGTATGTATGATACTAGTGTAGATCCAAAGGTAAAGTCACAGATGCGATAAAATCGTGTAAATCCGGGTAAAGAGACAAAAACTTGTGCTTTGAGATATCTATTTCAATTCAAATCTGAAAATTTTAATGCATTAAGATAAATATTTCTGAAGATAATATATTTATTTTGTAGAGCGTGAAGCAAGGATAGTCGCCGCACGCTAGCGACGTCATTTCTAGATCTTTTGCGTTCTGGTAGAATTTCGTAATTTAGTACTTAATAAAAACTAGCCACAGTGCTCTATTTTACATTTTATTTTCATTTTTTTTATAAAGTAACTAATTACTCTTTTTGTAATCGATGAGGTAGTATATTGGATATTATTTAATGTGCAATCAGTTTGTCGACGTCCCTTCAAGAAGTCACGAACGTAGCTTTATGATATAGCTCATGACGAAAGAACCTAGTTTTAACTTTCCTTCAGAGCGTATATCTTCTGTCTATTTGATTTATTTATTAACATGACATATGCTTTTATTAGATATTGGAGCCACGTTAATGGTACCCTGTTCACTCGCTCTCAATTTAGGTTAATACATGTATATCAATTCCAGTACATTTTCTGGTGATTTCTATCCATCGAAGCAAAATATGCCTTCTATCACTATTGGCATGTCTAGCCTTTTTCCCCCTTGGTCTAGAGACAAAAGGTATTGCGGAGATATCCGAAATGGACGGTTACGTTCCCTAATTTTTTAAAACAGAGAACAAGTTTTTAATATATCTGTTTCAAAATATTGTTTTGTTTGGATCTTTTTCAAATTTTGAAACTATGTTATATACATAAATACAAACCTTAAAAAAGACGTTAATTCATGACGCAGCGATGTCACGTATATATCATGCTATAAACATCAATATCTTGCTAAGTGTTCAACGAAATCTAACCAAAATTTTACTTCAAATTAGAATTTTGATAAGGAAAATGTCGATGTATCATTTATACAATACACCGCCAGTGTAAAACGTCATGCATAGTGTGACATTACTTTTGGATCAACCCTTGCATTTATTGTAAAACTAATTAAACAACCTACTTTTGTTTTCGATAAACCAGACCTAAATAGCAAAAATGAGAGTAAGGTTATAGACACGCTTTGGTGGATATAAGTCATTGAATGTTTAAAACAAAATATATACTTACATTGAAATGATGTTGAGTAGTTTCGTAAGATAAAATATATTTACCGCGAATTTATTAACACAAAATGTAGTAGGTAATAAAAATTCAGATTTGAGCAAATAAAATAAGCAAATTCATTTCTTGAATGCGCAATTTCAGTTTTGAAAGATAGAACTTTCCATGACGTGGGAAGTAAGAACGTGGTTTCACTAATTGACATCAGGGCGGAGAAAAGTATACTCTGTTCTGTTTCCAGTAAATATATTCACTCTTTACGTAATCTTTCAATATTATTTAACTGCAATGTATATTCTGATGCAAACTACCCCTAACTTAGAACCGCTAAAGCGTGTCCACTATACTTTTTTTTCTATTTCGGTCTTGTTTACGGAAAATGAAAGTAGGTTTTTAATCAATTCCACAATAACTACTCATTATACATGTAGCTTACGGACATCATCTCACACGTGTTTAAATACCGAAGGTGTAAGCAGCTACTCTAACGCAGGCATTTTGTAATTTATTTGTAAAAATCTTAATTTATAAGTATTGATGTTCATCTTTAAAACCATATTGACCCCGCCCAATGGCCTGAGTATCCACATAAGGAAATAGTGTAATATGAACATCATAAACATGCGGTTTTTTTCAAACCCACATGATAGTAGAAGGAGAACCCTAAAAGTTGATTCATGTTCAATCTATGGCCATATGGGTCCTGTCTTAAGGATGTATTCTTGTTATCATTTTTTACCCCAAGTGGGTCTCCATATATAGACATGTCGTAAAATTCAAACTGTTACAAGTTTCAATAAAACTTACACAAAAAACCAAATGAATCATATTTCCCACAATAAACTCTCATTAAATGTGTAAATGACGAAGGAATAGGTAACATTATGTCATTTACGACATACCGTAGTCGGCGCGAACAACAACGAAATATGGAGAAGGGAAGGAGAAATGGTCGCTTCGTTTCAAAGCGACGTGAATAGCAGTACGAGTCCTCTGAAAATGCCAACTGAGAGATGCGAAAAGATGGGGAAAACAATAAAACAAAATAATCGCCAACACAAATATTTTAGACCCTGCAACTAACGATCGAAATGGGTCGGAGGAAATTCCAGTAGAGGAAATCGACTCGGAGATAATTTTCAGCAAAAATGTAAGTTCTCAGTGGCTTAATTAGACTTATTATAATTGAAATGGCAATGTTTATGCTACATTATGCTCATAACATATTTTTTTTTAAACTCAATTATCGCATATGTATGATCTTTTAAATCAAATCATCATCATTGCACAAGCAGGCGATACATGTGTATATGGCGGCCCATGCGGTTACCGATATGGCAATTTTCTGTGAAACAAAAATTTGAATGTTTCTATAGTAATAACTTTTATTTTATTTCAATTTTTGGCATGTCTACAATAAAAATGCTACTAAGCAGGAGATCATATCTGGAAAGTTATTTTTCAGTTTTATCATTTTATAACTATAGTGTCAAGTCAAATGCAGTCAAAGAAATAGGTAATGGGGACAGCTTATCTACAAATCAGTATTGATTTATTATTTTTTAAAGATGATCCTCTCTATATATAATTTAGCCAGTAAATAGTTTAAAAATAACTAATCAATATTTTGGTCAATATTTTTCTGAGAAGCTTACATTTAAATAATATTGACTGTTTGCCATATCTATTTACATGTAGAGCTACATATGTATTTGTATTACAGAATGTAAGAAATTTAAGTCTTGCATATATGCACTATGCTTTTTGCAGCACTATTGCAATATAGGTCACAATGAATATTAAATGTGACAAATTAATAATCAATTTGTCATAGAATGACATGGACATGTAACCTTTAAAATGTCATTTTTTTCTTTTCCGCATATCTAGTCCTAAGTGAAAACGCAAGATAAGCAATAATTTTGACTATTATGTATTAGTTTTTGTTTAACAGGTTGTAATTCCCTCATTATCCAGATAGCTGCAGTATGAGGAGAAGATCACTGGCACGGTTTTGTCCAAACAAAATTTCCAATTTCTTCCTCTGCATCTGAAGTGACAGGCATAACAGTGAAAGATGGTCAGATCTTCCACTGAGGCAAACCTGTTTAATCCAGCTATTTTTCTCTGTTATAGAGTACTTCATTGACTTCATTGACATGCCATGTTTTAGTCAACACCATGGAAGCAGTTGGAAAGATGGATGCTTTTTCAAAATCATGATGCAGGATTTGTTGATACGAAGCTTTTGTTGCCATCTTATCCACAACAGACTTTAGTTTCGTCTTCTTACATTGTGACTACGCTGCTCATGATGCTTACAAGATGTCACATTTCTTCAAAGACTTGTATCAGTATGGTCAGTCAATTTTGATTCACAGAATAGTTAGAAGGCATCTCTCTCTCTGCTTAGTGCAACTTTTTCACATGAATGTTTGTCATTGAAGAAAGAATCACTAAGTGTATGGATAGAAAAATACATGTAGCTGCCAGTGCCCTGAACTATGCGGTTCTAAAGCTAGCATTTAGTAGGGGAGAGGAAGAGGGCATACAACAAGTTTTGTCAAAAGAGTGTGGAAGTAACAAAGTCATCAAAGATCATATATTCCATAGATGAACATTATAAAAATACTTTTATAAGTAATAGTTAATGCTTATTATGTCAGAAGTGCTATATACTGCCTTTGATTTTCCTTTTTTCTGAACTAGTTATTAGTTCCAGTACATGTACGTACTGTATGATGTAACACAACACAACACCCCCTCCCCCTAAAAAAAATCCTGATTTTTATAAATTGATAAATTCTACTGACAGTATAGTTTGTATAACCCATTTGTCAGTTTAATCTATGTTTTCGCAACCTAGATGGAATGGTTTTGTCATTCAGAGAATTTTAATAAAACAACTGTTTTTCAACTGTATAGATTAAGTAATGTGCATTTTCTTTAAATTACACAAGACAGTATTGTAATGTAACCATGTATTGATGCGTTTTCATTTACTATATAACCAAACAGTTTAGTAGAATATATCATACATGAACGTATATTATAATAAACTATCAATATATGCTCTGACCTAGAACGCATATACATGTATACTGGTTAAAACTTCTTGATAAGACATCAATTCTGAAGTTGCAATTTTTTCATTCCATATCATTGCTTGCATTCCTTGAGAAACACTGTGAATCAAAATCTATGAATCTATCTGCTTTGTTTTCAAAGAAAAAAAGCAAAAGGATTTTTAATTTCATAATTATTACATTATTTTGAAAACTTTGATAAGTTACAATATATTATTAGCGAGAAGTACCCTATGTCATTCCATGTTATTCTCACAAAGGTCAAGGTTAAACCCAGAAAATGGATTATAAGCACTATTTTATAATTATTTTGAAGTTTAATTGGTTGTATTTCTACTATATGGTTTTCAAATACTTTTCTTTACATAATTAAAATTGCTATTGAAGATAAATACACCAACTTTAAAATGTTGGTGAATAAAAGGTTATGTTTTGCTGCAAATATGGCTTATTTTGTTTCCATAAAAGGCTTCAACTTAAATAGGGGACGGGGATATAACCAACAATATTTTTTTCCTTATATGCACACTAGCCCCTACTTTTTATGCTTTCATTTGGAACCATAATATGTAAAGAAAGTGTACAAATATTTACAAAAAAAGTTTAATTCTAGAAATTTGTCTTTTTTTGTTTATTTGCCATATTTGCAACGGAAATTATGCTCTAGTTTTACTATGGGAACATACATTTTTGGACATAACTTATCAAAACAGTTATTTCATAGTCTTAGTTCTGTCTAAAAATAAACTTTTGTGATGTTTTCAAGTAAAGAAAAGTGAAAATGTATGAAATCTGCCTTTATTTTCTTAATTATAGGGAATATTTGGTCAAATTGCATTTTCTATGAGATTTTCCATGTTCTATTTTTGGCCCATGTTAAGGGGGTCGGATCTCTCTTAAATGAACACTTAAATACACTTTTCTTGTTTTCAATTTATTCCTAAGGAAGTGTGCTCTTAAGAAATCATAAGCATCTGAAAAGTTTAATGTAGGTTTTTTTTCCGTGAATGAGCAGAATACACCCTTACGGTAGGAACCCATCAACAAACGACTATTTATTTCACCATTCTGGTGAAACGCTACATTGACATAATATATAACCATGTACATGGGTTGTCGTGATTTGACTTTTGGTGCATATTTTAATCCATCCCGGGTTAGAGGATTTGGGGGAGGGGTGTGGTAAGGTCAATAATTTTACAATTAAGATTCTTTTTATAGACAATGTTCATAGGATACTTTAAATCTAAAATATTAACACTTGGTCGTGTGATTTTCAGGGGAAAAATTCAATTTTTAGATTGTTAGCAAACGTCGCATGCGAACAACGACGGCCGGAATCCATAGCAATAGGTCAACTGAGTGGTTCAGGTTATTTTTAAATACACACTGTAACTGATTATAATTTAAGAGTCTGTTGATGACCACAATGACCATTTAAGATGCTGATTTATCAATATAAAAAGATCTAGACCTCGAAAAAAATGTCACCCTTCGGGCGTTGTCAAAACTGCGCAGATTAAATTGCTGAAGATTTAAAAAGACACACTTACCTGAGTGGAATTTCGTGCAACATAGGGGTACAGGAATGTAGACACGTTGTATTTATTCATTGTTATATGATTTGGTTTATCTGTTATATGATCCGCCTGGTAAGCTGATGCAATTTGACATTTAAAAAAAAACTTATGTGATCATTTACCTGCTGTTCTTTAGACTTTTTGAGCACACTTATCGTAAAGTGGTATAAAATCAATCTGAAAGTTTCTTAATTAAATCATAAGTACAAAATCAGCATATAAAATAAGCAATTGTTAATACATTTTTTCGGGTCACAGTTCATACATGTAAATGACTTAAAAACGAGGTCCATTGGTAAAGGTTAATTACAATTAAGAGTCTTGCATCCGATGACCGCTTACCAAAGTCCAACCATCATCAAGAGTTTTACTCTCCTGGTTATCACTTCACACTTTGTCAGTTGTCTTTTTCGGTCAATAACCTTAAACAGTGTTCACTATTATCTTTCATTATACACATATCTCGTATCGAGTGCACAACAAGCTAATGACTGATTAATGCAAAGCAGAATACAAATATAAAATTATATTTCATGTATATGCACTACTAAGTCATAAAAGTACTGACATTCCCATTTTTTACTGATAAACTTAGACATTTACTGACAATGTACTGACATTACTGATAAACTTAGAAAAGTGCTGACGTTTTTGCTGACAGTACTGATGAACTTAGAGAAGTACTGACACTTTTTACTGACGGTACTGAAAAACTTAGAGAAGTACTGACAAGTACTGACGCCATTGTTCTTACTCCCGCTAGAGCTTAAAAGGTAGGAAATTGTATTAAATAATGCATTTTTAATTATATTAAAGAATTATAATAAAGAATAACATTTTCCTTGAATGAAAATGTCAATTTTATATGTAATTTTCATAAGTGAAGGAGAATGTGAGCCTTGTTTTTTGAAAAAAAAAAAAAAATTGGCGGATTTTATATTATTTATATTGTTAGCATGAGTGTTGATAATTATTTAGAAAAAAAATGTACACTCTTGAGCTAAACATCAATAAACTTGATCTCCCATAACAACGGCTAGTTATTAGCATTCAATCTAACCGTATTACCTATGCACGGATTAAGAGGGGGTCGGGGGATCTGGACCGCCCCTCCTATCTTGCACCCTCCATGGAAAAATCTAATTTCTTAAATTTGCATAAATATGGCACAGCCCCCTCCCCGGGAAGACATAAACAACATTCCTACTCTTTTGAAATGATTTTGGGGTCCGCGCATTTTACATAGTAATTTAATGCGCTGTTTCCGTATATACTTACGATCGCGGTAAGCTTAGACCGCTTCAAGGGACAGAGGCCGAACGATCTCAGTGATTTTGTCTTTGTGAAATAATATAAATCAAGAAATGAACCCTATCCATCTACATTGAAGCTTGAGTAGACTAGATTTTATCTAAACATCTGACTCAACATTGACACAAACCACTGACAAGTTAGACGCGTATACCGATAAACCGCTTATATATCTTATTACATGTATTTAAACAAATGACCGTGTTTTGTAATTTGAAAAATAAAAAAATAAGTGGAGGACGAGTGCGGGAAATCTACAATATTCTGTGCCATGTAACCTGTCTGAGTTAAAGCGCATAATAACAACATAATTAGCACGTGCAGATAATCACACACCGATCGAAAATGATCACCTATATTTTGACTGTTTTGCCTGGTGTAATGATGCA
Organism: Magallana hongkongensis; assembly: GCA_016163765.1. Taxonomy (NCBI): domain Eukaryota; kingdom Metazoa; phylum Mollusca; class Bivalvia; order Ostreida; family Ostreidae; genus Magallana; species Magallana hongkongensis. The sequence continues at coordinate 31,059,857 of WFKH01011925.1, read as the reverse complement.
AAGAATAACATGGTCTTAATGAAATGTCTGTTGATTCTATTTAGCAGAAAGTAGATTAGTTAATATCTAAATCATGTAAATCGCAATCGATGATAGCTATTGTTTTTTTCCTGATAAATCATATGAGAGAGAGAGAGAGAGAGAGAGAGAGAGAGAGTGATGATTTTATTTCGGAAGGGGGGATTAGTCCGGTTCTTTGACACTTTTAACTTGTATCAGTATACATTGCCCAGTTTAGTAATTCATATGCATTATTGCATAGAATTGTCCTCATACATAATAAAGGGTTTAAGATTAGAAAAAATATCATACATTTATTTAGATTTGATTTGTAAAATGAAAAATATAAGAGAGCAATTAAGTTTTAATTCATACCACTGTGTCAAATGATGTTCTGAATTTAAAACTCTTCCTTTTCATGTTTGAAATTCTTAGAACTGATAAATCAAAATTTTCAAATTCTGTTTTCTTTACTTGACTGACTGGGAAAAAAAGTATTAAGGGGTGTTAAAACAACATATTGTATCATTGTTTAGCATTACCGAGCATTCAGATCATAGGACGTGTGTGTATATACAAGTACACGTGTGTCTGTCACCTCATTGTTCTCAATCTCGCTACCGTGCACTGCAAATTGTCAAGAAGGGCTGTGTACAGTAGCTATAACGGGCATTATATAATCATTTACTGACCATTCAGATCTTAGGAAGTGTGTGTACATATACATGTACACGTGTGTCTATCATCTCTTATTCCCTACCTCGCTACCGTGCACTGCAAATTGTCAAGGGCTGGCTGTGTATAGTAGCTATTATAACCACCGACCGAGTGAAAAAAAATGTCAACACACTCTCCTTTGAATACTTTAACTTCAATCAACCAGTTGTTAAACATGTGTTTTCACGGTCTTTGATCAATTGATCTTGTGTAAAATAAAACAATGATGGATAAAAGATTAAATTGACCACTCGGAGTTAATCTAAACGATTATAAGTTATGAAAATTAATTAGGATTGAATGTTAACTTATTGTGAAATCAATTTACGGGTAAACTATTGTTAACTTTTAATTCAAAACCAATGTAAATTCTCTCTCTCTCTCTCTCTCTCTGTATATAAACTCAAACATGTATAGAAAACACTAGTACTACATTTACTTATTTACATGTACAGTGTATGTTTTGTATGTTCTTACAAGGGTTGCGGAATGATAAAGAATTGGTAATGAAATTAGGATTGCATGTTTACTTATAAGGAAATAAATTCCCGGTTAAACTATTAGTAAATTTAATTCAAAATCAATGCAAACTCTCTCTCTCTCTCTCTATCTCTCTCTCTCCTGTCCAACAAAGTGTACCAATGTTGGTATATTTTAAACACGACTTTACCATGTCACCATGCACCTTGTAATAGTTGATTTTTTTTCAGCGCGGTAGGTCTAACTACCGGTTAGCCTTACGTTGTATCCCGCATCAAATTGTATATACAAATGATTTTTTAACATGTGATTCGCTGTATATGGCAAAACATATTGAATTAAAACATTAAGATGTTTTACGTCTAAATATTGAATATAAAAACGTGGCGTTCCGAGTCATTCGCAAACATCCAACTCCAATTCCACCTCCTTCCTATTTGTACAACACAATTTTATGTGTAACAAATAAGCCCCATATTACACATTTTTTTAATTATGTCAATTTTTCTAATCATAATTTTTTTGTAAACATTAAACAAATTATATATAACAGATCCAGTTAATACTTAAAAATTAATTATATCAGTCTATATGAGCTTTACACTGTACATAGGTAGCTTAATTAATTAATGGTGATAAATGACAAAGAAAAGAAAAATAGATAAGGTAAAATTTCATTCATTAAGAGTAAGAATAATGGGGTCAGTACTTATCAGAACTTGTCAGTACTTCTCTAAGTTTATCAGTACCGTCAGTAAAAAGTGTCAGTACTTCTCTAAGTTTATCAGTACTGTCTAAGTTTGTCAGTACTTTTCTAAGTTTCTCAGTACCGTCAGTAAAAACGTCAGTACTTTTCTAAGTTTATCAGTAATGTCAGTACATTGTCAGTAAATGTCTAAGTTTATCAGTAAAAAATGGGAATGTCAGTACTTTTTTGACTTAGTAGTGTATACATGTACTAGTCACTGATATTTTAAGGGTGTTGGAACAGGGGCGGCAGAGACGGTCGCCGCCCCAGTAATTTTGCCAAAAAATGAATTCTGAAAAAAATAAGAATTGAAAAAAAATTAAAAAAAAATGAAATTAAATAACGGTGATCTGTATTAATTGGAGCGGCAATGACAACGGCGATTTATTATCAATGGAGCGTTGAAGGGTAACTTCACTGTTTACATAGTCAAAAGTTGGGTATATATACCTGTTTCTGACGTGATTTGAAAAAACAACAGTGAATTAATTAGATAGGTTTGCCATTTAAGAAATATCGTTCTTCAGCTTTGATGATCAATTACAAGTTGTAAGTTAGAAACAACTGATATTATATATGGGCTATAAAAATATATAATATGTCACCATATGATTCACGGAAATCCATTTAAGGATTTTTAAACGTCTTTGAAGTGCAACAGAGACTGATAAGTTATATCAAATTTACGCGGACATAATTGCTGCTGATATATGTGCGGATCCAGATAATTTTGTGGGCTGGGTTCAAAGGGATATCTATGTTTGTCGAGGGGGGGGGGGGGGGGGGGGTAAGCTTAATTTTGGTAACTTTACTTTGTAAAGATATGAAATTTGAATTTTCCAAGCTCTGGATCTGCGCATGATGCACATAAACTTCTTTAATATAAATGTGAGTTGCGTTATCTTGATACACATTGATATGTCGTCAAAGGTAAAAATCAAAGATTAAGTGTAACTATGCTTGGTTTCTTTTATAGTGCCATCAGAAAAACGACAATACAATTTATCAAATTCGAGAATAATTTGACACACTGTAGAATAACAACTCACATGTAAATCTGGTTCAACCCCCCCCCCCAACTTATCGATAAAATTCGCCGCCCCAATATGAAATATCTTTCGACGCCTTTGTATTTATACAATGTCTGACATATTTTGCTGCCAGAGTCTCAAAATCTGTCAACATTTTGCATATCGATAAAGGGCGGAAGGATTATTATTTGTTATGGCATAGCGCGAAATTTTGTTTTAGTTTCTTAAGAAAAACCGGCGTTGCCTAGAATGAGCATCTCCATAGGCATCTAAATGGGAGTCGGAGGGGGGGGGGGGGGGGGGGGCAAACAATTTTATCTATCGATAAAGGGCTGAAGTAACATTATTTATTATAGCATAGCGCGAAATTATTTTTAGTTACTAAAGAAAACCTGCGTTTCCTAAAATGGGCATCTAGACGGGGGCGGGGGCGGCAAACAAAATTATCTTTCAGACTCCTCACCCCCCTCTCGAACCGGGAAAATTTCGTGGATCTGCGCATGAGCTTGTTAACTGAGTATGACTTTTCACATCTGTGTAACCATGATTATGAAATCTCTCTCTCCCTCTCTCTATCTCTGTTCTAATAATTAACTTATGCAGACGAAATATCTTATTCGTCTGAACAAATAGCTACATGTAATTCGTCCGAACAAATAACTTATTAGTCCGAACAAATCCTAATTCGTTCGAACAAATAACTTATTCGTCCGAACAAATCCTAATTCGTCCGAACAAATAACTTATTAGTCCGAACAAATCCTAATTCGTTCGAACAAATAACTTATTCGCCCGAACAAATACAGACCCTGAGACGTGCTACTACACCTCTAAAACGAACCGTAGCGTTCCGTGCAAGAAAGGAACCGTACCGTTCACAAAACGAACCGTACCGTGCATAAAGCGTGCAATATAATTTATGCAAGACCCGCCCCAGAACGGATAAAAAAGCGTACCGTACCGTGCAATAAGTTTGCAACTTCCATATTCGGCTTATTGACTTCTGTGTTTCGATGAATACGGACGGAGATTATCGCTGACCAGATAAGTTCAATATTTTGCTAGATTTTAGTTATACGGGATTAAGTAACACATACTAATTTAACGCTGTTATTTTTATTAAAACCGTTAAAAAAATGTTTTAATCTAATTTCCTTTTCTAGACCTTAATCTTTTCTGTACATAGCGCCATAAACTGTTAATACATGTACATGTGTATGTCGTTAGTTGTGAAATAATAAGTGTCGAGAATCAACTTAATAAATCAGTTTTTCCTTCAAATAATAAACTAATTATACATATAATTTTATATAAAGTTGTTAGTTGCTTTAACGCACATTGAATCATAACGTGTTATATCAGTATGCTTCCTTAGCTTTCCTGTGTATATTAAGTTTAAGTCGCGATCATTTCATGTGTATAGTGATTAACAAACCCAGGGTATAAAACGACATGCCCTCGGGGGTTTTCACACCTGTTCAAGACAAAAGAAAACCTACAAAATTGCGTACGTATTTGTCTAACAGTACAGCACGCCCATTTTCGATCTAACGGAAGAGATTTTCTATCTTACAGAAGAGAGAGAGAGAGAGAGAGAGAGAGAGAGAGAGAGAGAGAGAGAGAGAGAGAGAGAGAGTTTGTGTTAATTATATTACTTAAATTAAAGTTTTATCACTGAACCTTTGTTTCGCTTTAGGTTTTTATAGTCGGTCTTCTGAGCGGGATTTTATTTTAGGACTCCACGTGCTTCGCCTGTCAATCAGTTTAAGTATAGTAGTTCAGATCACGCCATGCGCCGCGTGCTACTTGGCTCATCCTACATAGCTAGAAGAAAATTATCGAATAAAAACGTTTTAGTTTTATGTTTTCTAAAATCCTTATTTTAAAGAGTGCTCCTATTTAAAATTATTTAACACTCATTTCGTTCCGACTTCATGATTATAACTCATGTACTGACGATCAGAGTCTCTATCCATCGCTGTCATATTTTTTTCGATACTAGATAAATTCTTAATATATTTATGAGCATTCAGTTGTTGATTGCCGGGTATTTTTCCGTGTCATGTTTACAACAAGTTTGTAAGTAAAAAGGCAAATGAAATATAAACAGGTTAGCTAGCATTTGTATAACGTCAGCTAAATCGCATGCATATAGTGAAGAACGGACACTTGTCCAACAAAATGATAAATATCACCATTAAAAGCTATTGACTTATTGTGTGTATCCAGTTGTGTACATAATAATTTATCGTAAGAAATATGGTACATGTACATGTATAGTTTCACTTTAACTGAATAACAAAAACTAATAGTCATATTTTGACTATACACGCGATGTTATTTCAGGTAAGAGAAGCGATGACGGGTTACATGTAGGTGTGATCTGTGTATACGATCAAACGCAGAAAATCATAGAATCAATATTTAAATGAATAAAAATCCGTGTCGACAGTTTATTTCAAGATTTCTACACTGAAATTCATTGTTTATATTATCATTAATTGCGTGTATTTTTACATTGTCTATTCACCAGGAGAATTTGATCGGCAACAGTACGCAATAAAGAATTATCATACGAATTATGAATACAAAAATAGAAAGATGCTTGTAAATATAACAACTAGCCAAAAATCAAGACAGCGAGAAAGGAAAACTAAAGAAATATAGGAAAAAGTCGGGGCAATTTTTCATAGCAATTTTAAATGCATTTGAAATATTTAATGACTTCAATACAAGTACATGTATATAGGAATAATTATATTAAGTTGCTTGTTAGAATTATTGCCAGATAGCCGAATTAACAAACATATATCGGATTAAAGTCAATCAGTTCTTTTAATCTATTGTAATAATTGCATTTATCAAAAATTAAATAAATACGAATAATAACAGACTATTCAAAATTAAAACTATTCTCCGCTTCCCGACCGTTTTCAGCGAGTACAGGTTTCACGCAACGTACACGTATCAAAAACGAGAGAACGGATGGAAGTTCTGATTTTAATTAAATTGAAATGCATTTGTAATATACCATATAAATAAAGGAAAAAAGCTCGTAATAATTACTAACTTGCTGAAGTTTATCGGGCAAAAACTAAACAAAATTATATCGAGAAAATTCAAAGCGTTCAGGCCACGCCTACCTCATTAATAAATTGGTGAAATTATTTTGTAGTATCATTTGTAGTTAAAAATGCTATGGATGTGGAGAATTATTTACAGACAAATTAAGAAAACCACCCAATGATCTTGTTCTCAAACGGTATGATTTCCAGAAATATTTGACTCCAAATTCCAAGTCACCAAGAGTGTCAACTTCGTTGCAAAATACTAGTCTTATTACCATCTGAATGCAGATTGTTGTTGGAGACAATATCCTTTGGACATAGGGACATTTTAAGGATATGTAATATAACAATGAATTAATGATTTTTACTTGACTTACACTTTTGTAGAATAAAATTCATAAGCTGTTATATATTTTAAACATTCTGTCCATTTCAGCAATAATGCAGCTTTAATATTATTTTTACTACATACATTTAAGATGTAGAACTGATCAACAATAAGGCAATTAAAATATAACGTATGTACTTTTATAAAAACCCAGCACCTAAATGAAAGTGCCACCATAGGTCATCGTCAATTAGGGGAGGAGAGTTTTATGTGCTTGTGTTTAAAAGTCATATAAACAAAAAAATGTTGTGCTCCATTCTGTTTCTGATAACATGATTGGAATGACAGATCAAACAGACTCTGAATAAAGATTGACACATCAAGCTGCACCCCTCCATTTCAGCATTTTACCCCAAGCCGTTGAAGTAGACATGAAAATTTGGGAAAAAAAGACCTTTTTATGATTATTTGGTTCGACCCAAAAGGTCCCGAGGGTTGTAAGGTATTTAAGGTCGGTTGCGGGTTTAAAATTTTGCGCCCTCTGCGCAGGGTATTGCGCATTACTGTCGTAAAACGCAAATTTAGAGAAAAATGTTCAAATATACAGCTTATCATGTAACGTTTTCATTTTAAAAAAATACTAATCATAAAAATTATTTTTATTGAAATGAATCCTTAGAATAATATTCAGAAGTATTCTATTTATTTCGCCGCTTCTTCAAAATCGACGTTATCCACGTCGAAGTCAACGTCTTACGATGACGTCAGTTGAAACTTTGACGTAACAATTGACCAAAAAAAGTCGTGCATTTTTATTGCAGCGTCAATAATTTAAATTGAAAGTATAATTTGCAAAATAAAAACACATGCGCGATCCTTTCATGTTCTGTGTAAGTGGAAAGGCAAATTTTTTATCTATTACAAATGAAATTAAATTTGATTCGTAAACATCCTTTTATTCTGTACAATTTTATATGTAAATGTCTACCAATATACGTTATAGGACCAAACTATGAGGGCGGATAGCATAAAAACCATCCGGTCAATTTCGTTTTAATTCAACAAAAAGTTTACTTATACGTTAACCTTCCATCGCTGAAAATTAAAAGAAAATCCGTATGTTTGTTTGTTTTTTTTTTTATTAAATTGAAAATGATAACACCCTTTTTTCCTATATAATCCTATTTAAATGACGGGGATACTTCGGACATAAGACCAAAATTTGAGCGCGGTAAACAGAAAAAAATATCCGGTCAATTTACTTTATATTTTGTACATAGTTTACTCTTAAGTTGACCTTTCAGTAGAAAAAAAATAAAGAAAATTGTATGTTTGAAACATTCACCCCCGAGACTCCTTAATTTCACAATTAAGATTCATCTTATCATAGATATCGTTGAAATCAGAAATGGTAACAAATGGCCGTGTAGTTTTCAAGAAAAAGTTTAAAATTTAAAATCGTTAGAAAACGACGCATGCGCCCAACGACGGACGAAATCAATGGCAATATGTCACCTGAGTGACTACAGTGACTTTGAAATATACAATGTAACTTATCATAATTTAAGAGTGTGTGGAGGACCGAAAAAAACGTCACATACCTTTTGGTCGCTGTTACAAAATGCGGATTGATTTGGCAATGTTCCAAATAATGACTCATTTAGTCAATACTTGAAACTAACCTGTACTTTTTTACCTGTAGTTTTAGAAAAAGCTCGGTACAGTCACACGGAATTTCTTTGTATGTATAATAAAACCGTGTCATATGAGCTATTTCGAAAATCATTTCGGATTTAAAGACCTTGAATTATGGCCAACTTTTGTTGGCTCTATTTTACCTGGGTTTTCCATCAACTGTTTGCGTGTGATTTTTTAATTTGAAAACTCAGAAAACAAAGAATCATGTTTTTTTTTAATGCAGTGTTTTTGTTTTTGGAAGTATTATGTGAGATTTTTATAATACACATGTATTTAACACCCAAATTTATTGAAAATAAATTATTTAACTTTACCAACAGTACATGTCATTATATTAATTGTGTGTAAGCAGAGATCAATAAGGCGTATACAAACAAAATGCACGGGTACCTAGTTCGACGCTAGTTCCTTTTTAATTAAAAAAATGTTATTTTGTTATTTTTGGAATAGGGGAATTCCAGTATCTATTATTAGACACACGTAATAAGAAATAAAGATTACCCGTGCATGCCTTACTTGGTAATTTAAGCCAGTGAATCGTAGCGACACTGGCATTTATTGTTTGTTTGAAAGGACGCCTTGTTAAATATGTCATGCTTGACAAGTATATATTACTGCCTAGTAATGTTGTGTACTGGGGTGCATTATTTTTTCGGTACACTTACACTGTACATCGGTTTATCAGTGATTGGTATCTAAAAAAAAGTATGATTTCATTGGCGGATTAAGAGAAGACAGGGTCCCCTTACCTTTTTTAATAAAAAGTTGAAATGAAATTTAATAGAACAGCAGGAAAAAAAAATCAGTTTTTGATGTTATTCATTAATTTTATATCATTTCAACTAAAGCTACAATAGCTCAAAAAGTGCTTAAAACCTCCATAGCACAACTGATATACTGATGTTGCGACCTACACGGTAACACAGATATCAATTAGTAAAAGTAATAAAGTTATCGATATTAATGTCTTAGAACATTAATTGGATAAAAGAATATACACAAAAAGAGCAGCGTTAGGGAATTATGTGACATTAAAAACCATGACGAGACAGTAATTTGAGGAAATAAAATCTCAGTTGAAGAGAAGGATAGGTTCTTTGTGCTATTATTCTCAAATCCTCCTAGCTGACCCACATGTATTTAAAAAAAAAAAACCCAAAAAACCAAGATCATTTCGGTTTTTTTAAATGCGGTATTTATTTCAGTACATTCTCTGAAACTTAATCATAATACATGTACATATATTTGTAACGTCCTGTCAAGTTCACATTTACATTTGTATGAAATGTACAGGTATTTAAAAAATAACTGTACTTCCAAGAACTGCAAATAAAATTCAGTGAATGACAGCCTTATACATGTAGTTTGCAGATGTTTGAGCACGAATAGTCTCATCTAAAATTAAATGTAAATAGATAAGAATTAGCAATTGAACTAGACACGATCTCATTGCGAGCAACGAGGAGGTCTTCCGTCAGATTTTAAGAAGGTGATATGACATCATTGACTTTGATTTTCGACAACATAACATAATCTGGAAAAAGGATTGGGGTACTAATGCTTTTCTGTATCGCTTTTTATAAGTTCTCTTACGTTGTTTTTTAAATACTTGTATTTCTTCCAATTGAGATAGAAAAGATTTAACTTGTTTACCTCTGGCCCCTAAAATCCCTAATTAGGTAATGCATGAAAAATAATTATATTGTTAGGATATATAAACGTATTATACTAAATTTTGCTGTTATAACCTATTACAAAATATCTCTCAGTAAACGACTATAGATAAAATACTTTAAAGCCCATCTGGATCCCTAATTCTAAGGGGCCATCCCCTTTTTCTTGATATCGTTTGAAAGGTCATTTGATTTTAAACACAGTTTGCGGAACAAGTGTTTAGAAATTCGTTACCGTTTTTCAGATAAATGGGAAAGAACATTTTAAGGGCCGATCCCTTATTTTCTTATAGGGACCGTTTAACAAAATTTTGAAGGTTGCATATTGTTTAGTACATCATTTTTAGCATCTTTTCTTCTATACTGTTTCAAAATATTTTTCCTTTCTGAGATATGGGTGATCAAACTTTTTGGACTTTTGACCCCTAAAAACCCCTAATCACGTAGCACATGATAAAATCATAACACTGCTTGGATACATAACTGTACATAACTGTACATAACTTTACATAACTGTAAAATGAACATACAAAGCATAAAATTGCTTCTATGAGAGGTCACGTGACGTGCTAACAATGGCCAGGTAAAAATTTTCAGCTCCGGCAATTTCGGTGAAAAGTGTGAATTACGGTGGGGCTAGCAAACTTGTATTTATACTCGTCTGTTAATATACACTTGTGGGACATTCTGCAAAAATTTCAGTGTAGAAAACAAAGAATTTAAGTGAATTTAAGTGAAAATGTCTACAGGTAAGCAACAAAGGCCTGTGAACATGTTTAACAAAAAGCCCGTGGACGACAACTCACCGAAGCCGACTGACGAAAACAAACAGGTAACGGTACCTTTAAAGGAATTTCAATCTTTACAAAAGACAGTAGACGATTTAAGTAAAAGACTCTTGAGATATGAGCCGTTATACAATGAAATTCAGTCTATTAAAAACACTTTAGAAGATCCAGAAATGGGGATATCAAAAACAGTCAATTATATTGGAGAACAAGCAGAGAGTAATTACGATGAAATTCATTTCGTCCGCGCAGAAAACGCACAATTGCGAAGTGAGCTCGATCTCATGAGGGCTATGCTGATCAAATTCAATAGAAAAATGGCAAATATGCAATCTGATGTAACAGATTTGAGGGCAAGGTCCATGAGAGACAACATTCTTATTCACAATTTCCCGTACAGACAAGGCGAAAATTTAATGCAGATCATCCCCAAAACAATTAAAGACACGTTAGGAGTCGATGTCCAGTTCGTGAGAATCCATAGAAACAGTGTAAAAGGTGTTGTTCATTCAAAACCAGTTTCAATTACCGGGAAACTAGTTGATCGGGAGAAAAAAGATGAGCTACTACAAGCTCAAAAATCAAAAAAATTGGCAAAGGTTACCCTCCCTTTTTTCATAACAGTACAGGAACCCACGGTTATGGTGGAGGAGAAAAAACGCCTTTACGCCATCTCAGATATGTTAAGATCGCAGAATATAAGAACACAGATTCAGAGGGGCCACATCGTATTACCAAATGGCGAGAAGTATCAGGAACCGATTCCAAAACTGGACTCTTCTGAGGTATTACAAATTGCGACGCACGATGTGGAACCAGTTGATTCCGTTTCAACTGACCCGACTCAAAAAAAAGGATCGGAAATATTTGCAAGCGGAGCAAGAGTATCATCAGCTAGCGATGTCCAAAACCTTAATAAAAAAGTGAATTTGGACCCATACTCGGCATCAGCTGATCACAGAATTCTTGTTTATCGGTTCGCTGACTCATCTGGCAAGATCCAAGAAGGATACTATGACGATGGGGAGCATGGGGCGGGCAGGCGCTTACTGCACTATATGAAAACAAATAAAATGCAGGATATGGCGGTGGTCATAACACGGTGGAGCGGTCACTCGAGATTGGGTCCCGAAAGATTCAATATTATGGAGGAACACGTGTGCGATGTTGCTAACTTACTGGACCACCTGTAAAATAGGCTATACTTATATACAATCCCTGCTATTATTTATAGCGAATTTAAAAAAAAACTCCGTGTTCCCTCGTACAATGTGAAGTATTTATTTACACGTGTGAATATTATACCAACATTCCAATATACAGTTAGTCCGCCTAATCTTTTCCGGATTTATTATGTTTAAATATTTCATTCTTTTTTTAACTGTGCATACGAAACATCCGGTTTGTGTTTATGAACACTGAAATTGCAATAGTTGACGTTTACCTTGTGTCATACTTTTAGTGAGCATGTCTACACAAAGGTATCTTATCTTTTTCTTCCTACTTTCTCTTCTTTTGTCCTCTTTAATTGTACTGTTTACCCATATCTTGATTTGTTTGAATTACTTTACTGGTTTCCACGTTTGCGATGTTAATAGCAAGTTAAAATTACTCTGTCGATTGGCTTATGTCGGACTTTAAGATACTTTCTGTAAACTGTCAAGGACTGAATGATGATAAAAAAAGAAAAGACGTTTTTTAGTATTATAGAAAACAAAACTGTAACATTCTTTGTCTGATAGATACTCATTTTACAGAGGAAATTGAAAACAGTATCAGAAATGAATGGGGTTTCGAAGTTGTATTTAACTCTTATGCTTCTAATTCTAGAGGAATTGCGATACTTTTCAGCTGTAATTTTGAATATAATATATACGAGTGTGTGAATGATGATAATGGGAATTTGTTGGCTCTAGATATTAAAATTGAGAATAAGAGATTAACTCTAGCATGCATATATGGACCTAATGAAGATTCCCCCACTTTTTATCAAAAATTATCAGACATAATAACTAGAATAAATAATGAAGAAATAATTATTGTAGGTGATTATAATATGGTTATAGATCCATCTAAAGATTATGCTAACTATTTGCATGTAAATAATCCGAAAGCAAGAGGAAAATTATTAGAGCTAATTAGTTATTTTGATTTAACAGATATTTATAGAGAATTTCACCCAAATACAGAAAGATATACTTGGAGAAAACCTATTCCATTAAAGCAAGCGAGGCTAGACTTTTTCCTGATATCAACTTCATTGATAACACAAGTTAAAAAATGTGACATAATAACTAGCTATAGGTCAGATTACTCACCAATCATGTTATTGTTAAAACTGAATGAATTCAACCATGGTAAAGGCCTATGGAAATTTAATAACTCTCTTTTAAATATACCTGAATATGTACAATCAATCAATAAGCATATTGAAGAAATTAAAAAACAATATGCATTGCCCATATATAATAGAGAAAATATTTTAGATTTACCAGACTCTGAAATACAGTTTTTTTGTGAATGACCAGTTATTTTTGGAAACTCTGCTAATGGAAATCAGGGGTAAAACTATTTCATTTGCAAGCTACTTAAAAAAAAGTAGATCAATTGCTGAACAGAAACTTATAGAAGAAATAGGCTCATTAGAGGAACAATATGCAATGAATACTAATATAATATATGAAAAGAAACAAGAACTAGAAAACATAAGAAAACATAAGCAAATGGGGAATCTAATTAGATCACGAGCGAAGTGGCTAAGTGAAGGCGAAAAACCTACTAGCTATTTTTTAAATTTGGAAAACAGAAATTATGTAAATAAAACCATACCTAAGCTTATAAAACAGGACAACAATATACATGTAGAAATAAATAAACAGGAAGACATTTTAAAAGAAGTAGCGACTTTTTATAAAAATTTGTATAATGCAAAAACAGATGTTGTTACAGCAGAATTTGATTTGGGTAGAACAACTTTCACAGACGTTATGAAATTAAATGATTCAGAACGTGAAAAATTAGAGGGCAAAATTACATATGATGAAGCATAAGCAGTATTAAAAAATATGTCAAATAATAAAAGCCCTGGAAGTGATGGCTTTACAGCTGAATTTTTTTAAAATGTTTTGGAACAAGTTAGGATATTTTATTATAAGATCTCTAAATTGGGGTTATGAATTTGGTGAATTATCATCAACACAGAAGCAGGGGATAATAACATGTGTACCAAAAGAGGGTAAAAGTAAATTTAACATAGCAAACTGGAGACCTATAACTCTACTTAATACAGTTTATAAAATTGGATCAGGATGTATAGCTAGAAGAATTAAAAACACTTTAAACAAAATAATAAGTTCCGACCAATCCGGATTCATTTCAGGTAGATATATTGGAGAAAACACGAGATTAATTTATGACCTAATGAATTACACTGAAATATGTAATATTCCTGGAGTCTTAGCTATGATTGATTTTGAAAAAGCCTTTGACTCCGTGTCTTGGAAATTCATTCATGAAGTCCTATCCTACTTCAATTTTGGTCCGTCAATTTCAAACTGGGTTAAAACTTTTCAAATTAAGTCTGTGTCATGTGTAACTCAAGCAGGCATCTTATCTAATTTTTTTTTAATTTAGAAAGAGGCTGTAGACAAGGAGACCCTATTTCTCCATACATTTTTTTGCTATGTGCTGAAATACTGTCAATAAATATAAAACATAACAAAGATATTAAAGGTATAAGAATTAATGACAATGAATATATAATATCACAGTATGCTGATGATACAGTTATAATCCTTGATGGATCAGAAAAGTCACTTAAGGCAACAATGGAAGAGTTACAAAAAATTTATAATATGTCAGGGCTTAAAATGAATAATTCAAAAACCCAGATTGTTTGGATAGGGAGTAAAAAATACTCAGAAGATAAAATCTGTTCAGAAGTTAATTTCGAATGGAGAACAAACTTTAAACTTTTGGGCATTCACTATGATGTGGACTTAACAAAAATAAATAAACTCAATTATGACAAAAAACTGGTTAAAATAAAAAGTATTATAAAACAATGGAAAAAGCGTAACTTGACACCAATTGGAAGAATAACTCTTATAAAATCTTTAATCATATCTCAACTTAACCACTTATTTATAACGTTACCAAATCCCCAACCTGTAATAATGAAAGAACTAAATAGTATTATTTTTAGATTTTTATGGAACTCTGATGTTGATAAAGTAAAAAGAAAGATTGTTACACAAAAATATTCTCAGGGAGGGCTAAAAATGCTTGATTTAGAAAATTATATAAAAGGATTAAAATCTACATGGATAAGAAGAATTCTTTTTAATAACAATTCTAAGTGGAAAATCTTGTTACAAAATGTAGTAGATATCGAACTTTTATTAAGCACAGGAACTGAATACTTAGTTTACCTAAAAGAGAATATGAAAAATGATTTTTGGAAAGAGGTTTTTATAGCGTTCAAAGAAATTCAAGATAAAAACCAAATTAGTAATTGGAAAGAATATATAAGCCAGCCTTTGTGGCATAATAAAAGATTTAAGATAGGGAAAGAAACAGTTTTTTACAGATCTTGGTATAAAAATAATATCATATATGTCAATGACCTATTGAATGAACAGGGAAATTTGATATCTTTAGATACACTTCAAATGAAGTATAATATAAAAACAAACCTTGTAACCTTTTTAGGACTCAAGAATGCTATAATATCTGATATGAGAAAGTGTAATATATGTAGAGATGTATGTCTAGATAAACCTTTTATTCCGATAAATATCCAGATTTTTGTCACAACAAGAAAAGGATCAAAAGCCATGTATGATGTATTAAATAGAACAGAAATCAAGCCAGGTGCTCAGGAAAAGTGGGGGAAAATCTTTGAAATTACTGACTTACAATGGAAAAAGATATATTCTATCCCTTTTCTTACTACCAATAGTGCCAAGTTACAATGGCTACAATATCGAATCAATCATAACATTTTAACAACAAATAGTATTATGTTTAAAATTGGGAAAGTTGAGTCAAAATTATGTAATCTATGTCATAATGAAGAAGAAACAATATGCCACCTAATGTGGAATTGCCCAACTGTACAGCAGCTTCTTATTAACTTCATAAATTTATGTCAAAAAAAAAATATAGATATTGAACTGAATCAAGATACTTTCATGTTTGGGGAATATAAATCTGGAGAAAATATTAGACAGAGCAATGTAATATTTATGCTAGTTAAGCAATACATATACAGAAGCAGATGCTATAAAAGTAACTTATCAGTCCTTGGAGTATTATACGAGATAGAATCTTATATTAAGGCAATAAAATACACTGCAAATGGGGAAAACAAAATGAATGAATTTATTAACACATGGGAAAGATGGCAAAATTTGTTTATATAATTTCTTCTCTCTCTCTCTCTCTCTCTCTCTCTCTCTCTCTCTCTCTCTCTCAGATAAGTTTCAATTTATGTCATTTATCTAAAACTTTCATGTTTTTTGTCATTATAAATGTTGTTCTTGTATGAAATAAAAAAAAAAAAAAAAAAAAAATTGCTTCTATAACCTTCACAAAATATTTCTCAGTAAAGGGCTATAGATAAAAATCTTTAGAGCCCTCTGATGCCCTTATTTGAGGGGCCAGCCCCTTTTTCTTGATATCAAATGAACAGTCATTTAATTTTAAACACATTTTGTTCATCAAGTGTTTAGAAATTCGTTACCGTTCTTGAGGTATCTGGGAAAGCCCCTTTTTCTTGATACCAAATGAAAGGTCATTTAATTCTAAACACATTTTGTTCAACAAGTTTTTAAAAAATCGTTACCGTTCTTGAGATATATGGGAAAGAACATTTTAGGGGCCGATCCCTTCTCTCCTTATAGGGGTCGTTTAACGAAAATTTGAAGATTGCATATTGTTTAGTACATCATTTTAAATATCTTTTCTTCTGTACTGCATTTCAAACTATTTTTCCTTTCTGAGATATGGGTGATCAAAGTTCTGGAATTTTAACCCCTAAAAACCCCTAATTACGTAACACATGAGATAATTGTTATATTCTATGGGTATATAACATTAAGATAAACATTTTTGCTTCTATGATCCATTACAAAATATTCACCAGTAAAGAGCTATAAATTAAAGAATTTAGACCCCTCTGGTTTCCTAATTTTAGGGGCCAGCCCCTTTTTCTAGGTATTGAACACATGATCATTTAAAACTTAACACATTTTGTTCATCAAGTGTTCACAAATTTGTTACCGTTCTTGAGATATTTGAGATAGAACGTTTTAGGGGCCGACCCCTTATTTCCTTATTGGGGCCGTTTAACGAAATATTGATGTTTAAATATCGTTCAGTAGATCATTATGAGCATCTTTTTTTCTTTACTGCTTATCAAAATATTTTTTCCTTTACGAGATATAGGTGATCAAAGTTTTGACCTTTTGACCCCTAAAAAACCCTAATTACGTAACACATGAGAAAATTGTTATATTGTATGGGTACATAACAGTTAGGTAAACATTTTTGCTTCTATGATCTATTACAAAATATTCACCAGTAAAGAGCTATAAATAAAAGATTTTTATACCATTCTGGTTCCCTAATTTTAGGGGCCAGACCCTTTTTCTTAGTATTGAACGAAAGGTCACTTAAAACTTAACACATTTTGTTCATAAAGTGTTTAGTAATTTGTTACCGTTCTTGAGAGATCTGAGAAAGAACATTTTAGGGGCCGACCCTTATCTCCTTATTGGGGCCGTTTAACGAAATTTTGATGACTGAATATTGTCCAGTAGATCATTATGAGCATCTTTTCTTCTATATTGCTTATCAAAATGTTTTTCTTTAACGAGATATAGGTGATTAAAGTTTTGAACTTTTGACCCCTAAAAACACATAATTACGTAACACATGAGAAAATTGTTATATTGAATAGGTACATAACAGTAAGATAAACATTTTTGCTTCTATGATCTATTACAAAATATTCTTCAGTAAAGAGCTATAAATAAAAGACTTTAGACCCTTCTGGTTCCCTAATTTTAGGGGCCAGCCCCTTTTTCTTGATATTAAACGATGGGTCTTGTAAATATTGACTTTTTACCTTACATGTCTTAACAAAATATTTTTCAGAAAGGAGATAAACAAAGAAAACCATGAAAAATTACGACTTTTTTTAGTCTCAATTTTTGGGACCAGGCGAGCTTTAACGCTTTTTGAGCATGACAAATATGAATGCCAAATGATATATCTACAATATCTTGTCTACAATCCCTGAAAGTTTGAACTCAATATCTTTTACCATTTAGGAGAAGATCCCTGGACAAGCCGACCCTCTGAAAATCGCTAAAACGTCATTATTTCAAGAACGGAAATGACGTCATCAAAACAAAAAAAAATGTATATTAAGTTCAGATCAATATCTATCAGATCTGAAAGTTTCATGAAAATCGGACGAGCCATTTCCGAGAAATCGCGTGCACAAATTTTGTAAGAAAAAAAAAATAATAATAGGGAAAAAGAAACCGAACGAAAACAATAAGGTCTTCCGTTGGAAAACGGAAGACCTTAAATATAACATCCACTTCTAGTATTTACTGACTTGTTCTTAAATTAAATAAAAATCATTTAAATATTCCTGCCCATCTGCAAACTTATCAATGTCGAATTTATGTATTTTATATCAGGACTTTCAGGCTTTATGTTTTGTGTCGTGGAGTGTGCACACTGTAGTTTTTAAATTGAAGTAAACAATGTTTTAAAAGCATAAGAGATTTATTTGTGAAATAGTTCAAATGTATAATAATTATAATATTAGTAATTTTTACAAGAATAAGCATCCAAAGGAACTTTTAAGAGTCTTGTATGTCTTCAATTTTCGCATAAAAAAAAATGTAACACAAGTTTAAATTTTAGTATTTGCGTCCTGAATAGCAACTGGTTTTTTTTTATTCGCAAATTAATTATCAAGTTGAAGGTGATCCAACATCTTCTTAACTTCTGCTGACCTGTTGATTTTTTTTTCACGTTATAAGTAAAGTTGAACACTTATTTGGTGATTCTGTTATTATTTATATAAGGAAAAGATTATTCTATAATCATAGAGTGCATCTCCAATGTCTGTATTTGCATGGCATATCGATACTGGAGTAGTTAAATTGTAAAACAACAGAATTATAAATCAACAAAAGCTGTAAAAATACCTTATTGTATAAGATGGAATTCTTAACACTGGATTGTGTGATAAAAAGATTGCATTTGTATGCATACCGAACACGTTGTGTTTTGTTCGCGACAGCTGTTTATGTACACATTATAATACTTCCCGTTCTAAAAGTCTGACACACATTTCACTGTAGTTTGTGGCTCTTGTTGTGAGTCCCAATTTGCTCGAACTGAATTTCATTTTTGATCAAATTAATTCGTTTTCTTAATTGATGGCCGTAATAATTTTAATAATAAAATCGGTAAGTCAAAAGAAACGTTGTAGTTTTTCTACGGTATGTCAAGAGCTAAACAGAACGCATTTATGGTCGAATCAATATAATATTATTGACTTAAAATGCATGAATCTAAGCGCAGTAGATACATGTACATATAACAATCTTAAATGTTAATAATCAATAGTACATGAC
>WFKH01011925.1:31021483-31031829 GCA_016163765.1 Magallana hongkongensis | reverse complement strand
AAAAAAAAAAAAAAACGGCGATAAAGATTTATTCCATAATAAACACTTTGAGTTAAAATGAGCATATCGACTTTGACAATTCGAAAGAAGTTATAAAGAGTAAAAACGTGAGAAATCTAGTGTTGTCGGTGAATTAGGTAATTACCATGGGAAAATAGCACGGTAACTATTTCTAGCTTACCGTAACCTGTATGAAAAAGAAAGTTGTTCCTAATTTCACTTTAAAGAATACACATAAGTATATTAGACATAATATTACATTTTTATTTATGTACCTAATTGTATACTTAGTGAATACTAAAAGTATAGAGTTTGCATTTCTCAATAAGCAGTTGGAAGGAGCCTTTGAAAGGACTTGCATATGAATGCAATACTTATTTTAGTAAATATCGCCTTTAATATGATTTTACGGTCAAGACCAATTCTTTATTTCTTTTCATGTATAGGGATTTCATAAGTTTGGTATAATTAACTGTAATTCAACATCAGGTTATTTTGTTATAACAACGCAAACATGGGAAATCAAAAATTGTAATAATTGCGACTTTTAGAAATTTCATTGTGTGGAGAAGTAGAAAAGTTTTTTTTTATCATTCTGTTAGTTAGTATTCATGCTTTATAACTCATAAAAAGTATTATATTTGATCATCTATAAATATGTCATTCATGATTTTAAAGCATCTATTCCCTGTATTGACCGAATATCAACGTTCAACGTAAAAATGTTCATTGAATCAAATATGCAAAGATATACTGTATACAGGGTTATTTTCGCCCCGTTTAATATTCGCCCTTCTACGATTGCAAACAGTTTCGCCTTGTTTCGTTTTGTATTTTAGTTTTAGTTCGATTTTATTTAAACCATTTAGATTGTTTATTTAATCACTGAAATATTTTTTTTCAGAAAAAGAAAACAACACACAGTCTGTGTTGAGAGGAAAAAGTGTGGAAAGTACAATAAGAATAAATTATTTATTTTTGTGTTGAATTTAATAATAATCGATACATCGATATCATACATGTATGTACATGTGTACTGGATTGGATAAATTTGACATCATTTATATTCATGAATAAAACAATGTCATGATTACATAAAAGTATCGACACAAGCTGGGGCTGTAAAATATGAACAATTAAAGAAGGAACACACTTAAAGGGGAAGGAAAGTCAAAAACATATTTTATTTGTATTAATAAAGTGGTGTAAATAATCACGTGGTCATGCTAATTTGAAGATTAAATATGTGATTGGAGAAATCTTATTTACTGGGGGCTGACATGATGTAGAACTCTTTTGTATTAACCCCCCCCCCAAAAAAAAAATAAAATATATATATATATATATATACATATATATATATATTTATATATATATATATATATATATATATATATATATATATTGACGTCACACCATCTAATCCGGTTGGTTAACATATCAAATCGATATTGTTTAAAAATTTCCAGATAACATATCAAATCGATATTGTTTAAAAAATTTCCAGATCTTGTCATTTGTAACCAGATAGCCATGCTATGACCTTCAATTGTTAGTATTACATATTGGTCACTATGATACTTATGAATACTTAGATACTGCGCAATGAATTGTAGTAATAATAACAAACTGAATGAACTCTGTGACTCTTGTAGCACTGCATAGTATTCCTAAATGATGTTATGAAAACAGGTGCACTGGGCATAATAATATCCAAATTGAGAGTTTATAAATAAGTGTCATATTTGGCGATTCTTTGTCTGCATCGATAGCTCTGGTACTCTATATTGAGTCATGTATTGTGTATTCTATATAACCTTTGTAACCTTTTAGCCATGTATGAATGAATGTATTATGAGTAAGTGATGCATCATACCAAGGTGGGGGACCCCGAGACTCAGGACCTGGAGACTCAAATCCTGCATCCATACTCTTTGAAAGACAGTTTTGACAGTTTTTTTTTTTACTTTATTTAGAAATAAAATATAACTCTGTAATTTGAACACGTAATGTTCACTCATGATCATCGTAGATGGGCCGAACTAGTCAGGACTGTCAATCATAAGTAAAAGGTTATATATACTCATGTAAAATTATGTTAAGCAGATCTTTCATGTTTGGCCTTAAAAAATTTGATTTTGGATTTAGAGAGATCTTTATTTTTTTGGACTTAGAATTTTATTTGAATTTAAAATTAGATTTTTCGATTTAGATTTTAAATTTGAGATCTTTGATTTTGGCGGCTTTTAATTGATGTAGTTTTGACAATACGATCACGCTGATTAATATACTGCTGGTAAAAGAAGGACTGGACTTCGTGGTTACTGAGCTTGAGTCGCATCACCAGGAGATAACCAAGGTGGAAGGCTTACACATTTAGAGCGAATATCATTATTTGTTTATTCTAATGCTATGCTAGGTTGATAAGACACATCGGATTATATGGTTTGGCGTTAAAGATTAAAGTTCAATGACGGCTCCCATAGCGGCGGGTTATTTCAATTACGCGATCAATTGTCTTGATTTATTCATTGTTCCGGAGTTTTTTATGAAAATGAATACAATTTCCAATCATAGTAGATGATAATTAATTGATTTATTGTACAACATATTTTACAGAACGATGATGATTTTTGTTTGTTTTTTCATTAACATCAATACTATAACAATTTTCTTTATTTTTGCTAATGTCTTCGATGGCTTTTCTGTGTTAATATAAATTTATTTACTGGCTATGAGGACGATAGCAAGTTTATTGTCCCCCAAGACAGCAAATATTTCCCTTGGCTTCGCCTCGTGAAATAGTTGCTGTCCAGGGGGACACAAAAATTGCTATCGTCCTCATAGCCAGTAAATAGGTATTTTTTTAAACCAAAGAAAACTTTATTTGTCGTTAATGCGGAATTTCTTGATGATTATTGGACTTTGAATAAAATGTAGCGATCGGATAACGTCAGAGGTGTTCCGAGTTTAAAAACGAGGGAAAGTGAATGCCGTTGGTGAATAGTTTCGATTACTATTTACCATTGGCAAATAGCACGGAAACTATTTCACGGTTAGATAAAATAGCATGTTTATTCGTTGTAATTTTACATAGAACATATTCACATTTTAGGTATTATAAAAGTATATAATAATTACATTTTTGCAGGATATTTTCAAAAACGAATTTTAGTTTTATATTCGTTTACTATTAAACATAATAGACTTTAGAGACCATGTTCTCTTGTTAATTGTTTTGTTAGTGTATACATGTACATGTATGAAACTGCTTTGAGTCACCACACCTATTGCCATTAAGTCCTTAGCTTTTGTTTTTTTATTGTATATATACCGTTTTAAATTGTAACAAGTTAAACATCAACATTTTCATTAAAAAAACATAAGGTGTTTAAAAACATATATAGTTTCATGGTTTGTTTATTGGTTGTTTTTTTTCCGTAGGTTTGGATAGCAATCTAACACAGCCTGTATACGAAATGAAATCAATCGGCAGAAAACAAAATTTGTTTGTCACCGCTTTGATTCTGCTCACAACGGTTTTTGCAGTTGTAGCGTTAGCCTTCTTTGTTCTCAAAATTATTGAAAATTATATGAAAAGAGAAGTAACCGCATAAAAGAACACTATCAAAACTTGTTGAACTGTTTTAGTCTAAAATCTAACACGTTTTGTTGAGTGTCATAAGTATTTGTACATTTTGGTTTCTATTTTACCACTCATCAATTCACATTTTTTTTTCTCATGAGTCATAAACCAAAGAAATCCAAAAGCCAACAGCGTTTCAACAACAAGCAATTTTTTTTTTTTAGTGTACAACAGATATAACAGATGTTTGGAATATTTTATTTGATAGACCATACCTGCCTTTGTTGCAAAAGAAATGTCATTGCCTATACATGTATATGTCCATCGTTAACATATAGTAAAAAATGCAAATATTGTTAATTAAATACGTTTTATTTACAATATTTGTTATAGAATAACGCCAGGCGTGATTTGATAATAATGCGCAAAAAATCTTGAAAGGGTATGTTTCGTATACTGTAGGGGAAAAGAATATTGAATACAATCAAACAAGCAAACACATATCCGCTACATTTTGAAGTTGTCTGGGTGCGTATTTTTACCCAATGAACCTTAGTGTTCCCCATTGAAATCCAATGAACCCCAATCATTTTTGATGGGGTGGTGTTTTTTTTTATTGTTTAAAATACATAGTTATTTAACTCATCAAGTCTTATTCATCTCATCAAATCTCCAGATGTCATAATGGCTGTGACAGAAAAAAAATCAACTTAACTCTCATGGTGTAAAAGCTCTGTCATTATATTATAACCTTTTGTAAAACTCTCTTGTAGTGAGAATAAGAATGAATGTTTGGGGAAAGCAAATCACATAAAGGTAAAAACAATGGTGGGGTCTGCAGTTTTACAATGATAAAGATATAAATGGTTTCATATTGCAGTTGGGTAACAGCCTTAAAGTTTATATATTAATCATCGGCACTGCAGTGCAAAGAAAGGGGTAAGTGCTGTGTGTACAAAATGCATTGGAATTTTGCTGTTTTCTGCGCCTTCAAAAACAATAAAACTTCGGTGTATCACTTTGATTTTTTTTTTGTATTTAGTGTTTACATTATGCCAATTCAACTTTCATTCTTGTATTCATACTTCACTCTCCTCATATTCGTCCATTTAAATATACATTAAGTTTGATTTGAAGAAGATCACAATACTGATTCACTTTTAATCTCCACCGGATTCGAATGAGAATACTCTATAATCATACCTATGATTATTAACAAATTGACAATAACAAACCGTCAACCATCTCAAAAATCAATAAAACGAAATACAATTTCAAAGCAGAGCAACACGGACCTCCAAGATAGAGGTAGGATCAGGTGCCTAGGAGGAGTGAGCGTCCTCTGCTGACCGGTCACACCCGCCGTGTGCTCTTTGTCGTAATCGGGAAAATAAAAATATATTAATAATAAAAATCATAAATGACTACCAATAAAAAAAATGTATTTTAAGCGGTGAGACATATTTTAATCTGTCATACATCCACTGCCCAATCAATATGATATACAATAAATCCATCAGTGAACGTTTTACAGTAACAATACGTCTATGCATGCACGGTGAGTATTGGTATTTTTTTTTAATTAAAAAAAACTCCACTTTTTGACAATGCAATGAAACAAAAGATACGTTATAATAATTGTTTTAACATTTTTCGATCACAACAATGAATATATTCATAAGATTTTTTTTTCACTCTTACAAATTTCAATTGATTTTTTCCGTTTTTCTTTCTTTCAACTTTTGAATTTTATTAAAAGTTACCCAATCTCAAAGGTTAGTTATTTCTAAGACACTATTTAAATTGTCTTATTTATTTTAATTTCTCGTTGTCATTCGTCATTATATGAAATTCATTGCAACAAACTGGTGTTTTCAATGCTAACATTTTTTTTTATTTATGAACGGATGGTATTGATTAAAATCTAAATATCGAAATCATATAAAGAAATGAAATAAACAAGTATTTTAAACACTACAAAATTCAATATTTTTGATAGGCAAAAACAAAAAATAAAATAAAGTTCTCTTTTCCAAGCTGGCAATATTGAATCGGGTCAAATGCTGCTGCTGTCATTAAATATTTTTAAAAGTTTTTCGACAGGTTCTTCCTTCTTTGAATTTGTCGTGAATTGCAAATTCTCTGAAACATCATATGGCTGCAGTAATACGAAGTGGGAACTATCTGCTCTTTTCTCTATATTCTCCGACTTTATCACTGTTCGCAAATAATCAATGGGTTCCTTCGCTGGAAGTAGTTCATATACAATTAGTAATACAGATTAAACTCCGACAATTGATAGTTTTTTTCTTTTATTTTATGAAAAAAAAATATATGTTATGAGCAAAAAAACATTCCGTTTATTCCTTATACATGCCTTTATTGTGTAGTATAAAAAAGAAAATAAGATAACTACTTTTATATTTTGAACTATTCAATATTTTCTGTTTTGATACACATTAAAAATTTGGAAATTACTTACATTGTTTAAATCGTACACAGTGAGCTACTGCCACAATAAAACAAACAATGGCAATAACTGCTGGAACAATGATGTATGCGTAAATAATTGAACCATTCTCGTCAACAGTTCTGTAAATATGAAATCGATTGTCAAGAAAAGTTGAAAAGAAATATTTTTCACTATTTGAGATAAACATTAGGACATCATATGTACATACACCGAGTCATCAGTATCACCTCCACTACATCTTGAACGCCGCTTCCTACGTTTTATTCCTTTATTACACAGCGAATCTGTGTCGTAGTCGGCATTACGTGTCACAGTGTCTTTTTTTGAGTCTTGAGGCTTGGTTTTTGTAACACATTGTGGATCTAAAACATCACCGTTACATAGAGGATATCTATATTGTGTGATGTTATATTTGCTTTATCCAACGAGTTGAAATAGTGTATGAAAAAATGACAATAACAAACCGTCAACCATCTCAAAAATCGTGTATATATTCGCGAGGCTTGCCGAGCGAATATAATCATTTCAACGAGTTGGAGAAAGCAAATATAAAATCACACAATTATAGATGTTCTATTTATCTCATACAATTTGATTTTTATTTTGAAGCTTTTGAGACAGCCCCTTATATGACCCGAATTGATTTTTTTCCAGCCTAATCGATGATGCAACATTGTATTATGCGGTTATTGTGACCTTGCGCGATTCAATTTAGTACGTCATTTCGGAGATAAATCTAACTGTTTTAATGTAAAGTTTTACTGAAATAAATCTTAAAATAATTTTTTAGCTCTAATTAAATTTTTTTTAGAGCTTAATCACTTAATTAAATAGACATACTGATCAGAAGACTTGAATAATCTAGTTGTTGACATACACAAAGTTGCGAATACTTGTTAGTTTGAATCGACTCGAACGAGGAACAGTTGTTGATATTTTATAAAACAAACACTAGCCTAATGATTCGAAGTTGAAAATTTTAAATTAAACAAACACTAGCCTAATGATTCGAAGTTGAAAATATTAAATAAGGATGCTTACTGATGGTGGAATAAAAGTCTTAAGAAACATTATTTCGGGAAGTTCTTGAATAAACACAACCAAAGCGTTCTGTTTTCATCGCGTCGTCAGGATGAACTCCTTGGCTAGCTAACGTGATTTGCAGTTTTATAACTACATAGTTATGTGTTTTCCTTCATATTTTTAATTTAAAACTTTGACAAAATCAATTTTATATCAATGTTTGATAGTAGATAAAGGTAAGTTGAAAATACTAGAAAATCTAAAAATAGGTCACTGAAGCGTTGAAGCGAGGGGCTATGTCAAAAGTAGTTCGGACCGGAAGTATTTGATAAAGCACCACCCGTTTGATAACGCAAAGGTTTATCACACGGGTAGTAGACACCACACGTATGAGACAAAATTAAATTATCAAATGAGATTTTTTCAAGCGCTACGATATACTGTATAGAGGAAAATATACGTTCCCGTTTAATTTCCACCCCTTATTTATAGCAGACTGCAGCTGGGAGAAATCCTATGTCTCTAATTATTAGTCCCCTACAGTAGTTCTAAAGGGTCTTACATTTTACAATGTTATCCGAGGGATACCGAAACGAACAGTTAGAACAAGGTCTGGTGTAGTCTTCCACCACTCGTCCAACTCCTTCATCACACAGAGCACAGCAAAATCCTTTAGATAAAATCTATCATTAAATTGAATTGAAAATGTTATATATAAAATCCTATACTTAACCTTAACACTACCTGTATTTCTAAACATGTACATTAAAGTTTTCACAAAGTTTTCATAAACATGACTTACTTTAATAAATGTTTTTAAAGTGTCAATTTTCAACATTGGACGCTTTTAACTTGGCACTTGTTTATTTCTGGTTAGGTTTGTGTCATGCGTGTTCGGATTATCTATCTACCTGTTTTAAATTAATGTTCATATGCAACACTCCTATGCATACATGTAGATACATATATACATGTACATACATGCATACGTATACATACACACAGATAAACTTCCTTTATTATTTATTTTCGTGACTGCATTTTATAAAAGACTACCTGTAATTTGGTCTCTAGGTGCGCCTACTTCGGCTAGACCATCTTTGTAATTTACACAGTGATAGACCAATGGCATACCAGAGCAAGACGGATAAAGGTGACACATCTTTTGCAATGAACGCTCTTGAAATATGGTTGCATTTATTGGACATTGCCCCACCATTTCGAGGGTTTTTGAAGTTTCATGACATATATCTATCTGTAAAAAAATTATTTTTGATGAAATAGGTCACGAAAAAAAATCCTATTAGAAGTTATACAATCCAAGCATAAATAATTATTCTTCGAACATTTATTAACGTTTCAATTGATGGATAAATTATGTTACTTTTCAAAGGAGATACATTTTTTTAAATAAATGTGAGTAGAGTACGTATTTATGATTTATGAGGAAACACGCCCCAAGTAATGATAAACGTGATGGGTCAAGAAGCCTTATGAACAAACATCGGTGTAGTGTTCGGCATTGGTTGTGTGCAAAAGGCCCTCTCTAGCATCAAAATCCCCCTCACGCCTTTATCCGTGCCATCGGGAGATATTAATTTATGTTGTGGAATTTGTTTGTAAATCGTTGTAAGATAAATCAAGTTGTCCTTTTTCATACCAAATGCCACCTTCTACCAAAATTGTCAAATCCATGGCCCCTTGGTCAGGGGTTGAGGTCCTTGGGCGAAGCCATTATGGCCATATAGTGAAAATGTATATAACCCCAGAAAATGTTCTTCGGTGTTCAGCAGATGAAACTTAGTCTTTAAAAAAAATGGACCATAAGAGGCCTATATGTCACTTTTTACCAAAAGTTTACAATTTTAGGCCGCTGGAGGCACGTCCAGGGTATGGATATTTTGAGATTTCTCCGAACCTTGCTTTGTCTCTTTACATCTTTTTGTCTGCTTACATCAAATAATAAAGTATAATTGACATTTTTGTCATTTGTATTTTTTTAAGTCATGGTTTTTTCGGTAGCACAACTTTGACTGAACCTCAATCTGATCCACAAAAAACCTTAAAACTTCTTTATACTGGATATAATTATTTAACATCAGTTTAACAGTATGTAGTCTTTATTTGCAGACAACTTTCTTAAATAAAATATATACCCCCATCTCTTTTATGAAATTCCTGTGCAGTTTGGTGGTCAAATAACGGGGATTTCTTAATAAACCACAAAATGTAAAAAAAAAATAGAATAATGATATTACAGCATACATCATTTGTTTTCAGTTTTTAGAAACTAATATAGTATTCTCCATTTACAACCAGCTATATTTTTTTAATTTCGAGAGTATGTATGTTCATGTTAGTTCGTGTTAGTTCGTCAATTCCACTTATTTGCATGTTCGATCCATTTTCTTCGCAGAAGTTGCACGTATTGAAATGAAATTTAGTAAACAGACTGATCATGATAATATCTAGTTCAAGATCGATTTTGGGTAGGAATGGGCAATTATTTTTACAGAGTTATGCCTCTTTGACTTAAAAAATTCTAATTATTTGCAGTTTCCGTTCATTTCCTTCGCAGAAGTTGCACATAATGAAATAAGATTAAGTATACTGATTTATCATAATAATATCTAGATCAAGGATGGTTTTGAGTACGATCGAGCAATTTTCGACAGAGGTATGCCCCTTTGACTTGAAAAAAATTCAGTTATTTGCAGTTTCCGATAATTTTCTTCGTGGATGTTTCCAAGGAAGAGGGGCATAAGTGTGTCACAAACATCTCTTGTTCAATTTTAGCAATGAGATATATGTCTGGTTTTATCGTGTACTGATGTCATCGAAAATGAGTATCAATAAAGTACACGTATACACCCCTCAAAATTAAAAAAATAAATATTTGATGAATGGACATTATTGTTGAACACTTTGTAAACGTGTATATGGCAACGCTTTTGAAAAAAAAAAAGAAATAAAAATCATTATCTAGCTTAAAGAGATGACACATAACAAATATAGATACATACCATACGAGAGTATGTATGTTCATGTTAGTTCGTCAGTTCCACTTATTTGCATGTTCGATCCATTTTCTTCGCAGAAGTTGCACGTATTGAAATGAAATTTAGTAAACAGATTGATCATGATAATATCTAGTTCAAGATCGATTTTGGGTAGGAATGGGCAATTATTTTTACAGAGTTATGCCTCTTTGATTTAAAAAAAATTCTAATTATTTGCAGTTTCCGTTCATTTCCTTCGCAGAAG
>WFKH01011925.1:30971161-30996054 GCA_016163765.1 Magallana hongkongensis | reverse complement strand
TACATCAAAGACTTGAGAAACCTTGCCATGGTGCAAATTCCGCCATACAAACAGCTTTACTAAAGGTGTTTGTCCGCCAGACAATTTGCAACCCCAAACCCATCGAGAGAGGGGAATGATTCAGGGCAGTTGGGGGCAAGTTTAAGGTTAAGCCATGACCAGGTTATTGGGGATTAGGTAAAGGGAAAGGGTAGGGGGTTGGGATAAGGTTGTGTTTGTGACAAGGATAAGCTAATACATATGATCAGGATATACTGATGAATGGGTTTGTGAGAACAGATAAAGTGCACCCTGCAATGTGTCAAGGAAAACATTATTGCCCAATTCGGATAAATGTACTCCGTCTAAGCTAAACATTTGGTTGTTATATTTACTTAATTCGAGGTGCTTAATATAAGCCCCTCCCAAGTTTAAAACATGAGTTGCGATTGCATTGTTAAGACGAATTCTGGACTTTTCTGCTGCGATAGTACTAGACATATAACGCCAACATGACCGTGGCAAAATTTCGGACCAAACCAACAAAGTGTTAGGCAAAACTGTAGCTAGTTCAGATATAGTTTCAAACATTTTTAGTCGAAGGTCCAATAAAGGTAATGCGCCAATACTGTTGCCTCCGCAGTGTATCACTAACATGTCAGGAGGAGTAGTGTGAAATAGCTGGGTAGAAATGCATGTAAAAACGTCCCCCCACATCATACCAGGTCTGCTTATCCAGCGTACCTCAGCCCCAATCAAGTCGTGAAGGCCCATTGAATTGCCTCCAGCGCGCGTTTGGCTGTGTATTTTAGCTTTGGAAGTAATTGATGATCCGACTATCCATATGTGTGGCGCTTGACCTGAAATTCTTGTTATATGTTAGCATTGGTGTTAAAATGATGCAATAATAGAGAACTTAAGACTATAGTCTTATGTATTTCTTGTAACACATTGACTTCCAACGCCCCTTCGACTGAATTTGGTGTTCTGGGATACCTTTAATGAAAGCTGCCGTGGCAGCGCCTATGCGAAAAGAGTGTGATTTAAAGGCTGCGTGAGGGATCTTAAGATGCTGTAAAGTCTTGGTAAGGACTGTGGAAAATTGGTATGATGTAAGGGGTTTATTATCAAAATGGCAAAGTAGTGGGCCTTCAACAGGTGGTCTTACAGAGAGAAATGTTGTCAAAGCTTGTTGTAATATTAAAGATTCGTGATCAATAGGTATAACTATGGTGGTTCCCGTGCCAGTTTGATCTGATTTTGAAAACTGCAGGAATAATCGTATAGTTTGAGATGTAATTGAAACTGCGTTGGCTTGCAGAATTCTACTAGGGGATGTAACCGTTGTGACTGTTAATTCACCAACGCGCAAGAAGCCAAAATAAGCTAAAAGGTAAGCAGAAGTGAAGTGAAGAGAATTGACTCGTAAGTGGAGTGACATGTGTGTGATAGGGCCTGAATTATTGCATGAAGAAGAGGTAATGCGATAGGTCTTCGAATGTTTTGAGAAGGGTTTTTCCTGGAAAGGCCAATCAGGAGCTTTTGAATTATGAAGGATTTAGTAGTGTCCGGGAAGTTGGGAATTTTTTGATGGAACGCTATTGCGGACCTGTACGTTTTGATGGTAGAGGGGGCTAATTTTGAAGTAGACATATAAGCTATGAAATTAATCAAATGGTCCAAAGGGGGAGGATTGGTGTGTGGTAAATGGTAAGAATCACGAAACTGGGAAAAGGCAGTCATGCCTTTGGAATAAGTGAGCTGAGTATTTGTTGAAATCGACAGTAGTGTTTGGACCTCCTCTACAAATGGCTCCAGAACTCGGATGGGATTGGTTGCGGGTTGGGTGATGCTGCTGGTGCCAGCTGACGAAAGCGGTGCCACTGAAATCGTGAAATAGAATCAGCTATTTGATTAAGTTTGCCCGCTATGTGTTGAGCCTTAATTTGAAGGTTTAAATGTAAGCATTTTAGAACCAATGGCCTAATGAGGGACATGACGCGTTCAGACTTTGATGATTTGGAGTTGATAATGGATACCAAGGCCATGTTATCTGTGTGAAGCAAGAGTTTGGAATTTGACAACTGACAGCCCCAAATATAAATGCCCATTACAATTGGAATTAATTCTAAGTAGGATATATCTTGCCTAGTGTCTGAGTCCCAATGTTCGGGCCATGAGATGTAAGCCCATTCCCCATGGAAATAAACACCACCACCTGTTAATTTGGCGCTATCTGTGAAAAATTCCAGATCCGTGTCCAGAGACCACGACTGATCAGGGAAGGGGCAGGTTCCATTAAAGGAGTGAATGAACTTGAACAGAATGAGTGCATCTTGCCGCATTCCTGAGGTGACTCTAATCATGTGGTGAGGTCTGTAAGCGCTAGACATAGCACCATAGAACCTTCTGATAAATGCCCGAGCTGCTGGTAATGCCCTGCCACAAACTGCTAATAACCCGCAGAGTGATTGTAACTGTTGTAGAGTGATTTTTTTACGATTGCAGAGGTCCCTAAGTTGGTCATTGAGGGATGTGACTTTATCATGTGGGATAAAAAGTGTTTCAGATACTGTATCAATCCCTAACCCTAAATAAGTTATGTTAGTTGTGGGACCTTCAGTCTTGTCAGCCGCGATCGGCACGCCCAAATCTTTGCAAATGTGCCTGAATTGCTGCATCAATCTATCGCACTCGTTTGACGCATTTGGACCGACAAACAGAAAGTCATCAAGGTAGTGACAAATGTTACTGGACTTTGTAGTATGGCTTAATGCCCAATGTAAGAAATTTGAGAATTTTTCAAATAACGCGCATGACAGTGCACACCCGAAAGGAAGGCATTTATCAAAATAATAGCAATCTTGGAACTTGATACCAAGTAAGCAGAAATCACTGGGATGGATAGGAAGTAGCCGAAAGGCAGACTTTAGGTCCATCTTACCGATCAGGCAAGCTGGACCTTGCGACTGTACAAGAGTAACTGCTTCGTCAAAGGAAGAGTACTTAACTGAACAATATTTGGGGTCGATGAAGTCATTAATACTGTTACCTTCCGGAGCAGACAAATGAGTAATTAACCTCCAGCCGCCCGATTTTTTGGGAACAATGCCAATTGGAGAAATGCGCAAGTTTGAAAAGGGTCTGACAGGATAAGGACCAGCCATTGTACCTAGCTTTATTTCTTGATCCAATATATTTTTAATTTGATCAGGGTGTTGTTGAGCGGATTTTAAATTTTTTGATTCAGTGAGGGTTCTAGGGCCTGCGAAGTTGAGTTTTAAACCCTTTGAAAAACCTTGTAATAGAAACTGCTTGTCCTCTTGATGAGGGTAGTCTTGAATGTACATATGTAACAAAATGCTCAAATATTATTGGGGTAGCTCCTAGTTGCCATTTGTCTATATTGTCTTGGACCTGACATATGTGGTTGGGCGTGACGAGGTCTGGTGAAGTTGAAGCGGGGGGATGATGGGCCAGAGATTCTAAATTGTGTGGAGCCTGGGCTCCGAAAGGGCTGATTGTAGGCGGGTGATGCGTTGCTGTGAGCTTCTCGCCTTTGTCGAGCACAGTGAACTCGGGGGTGTGAACCGGAGCAATACATGCATAGGTGAGAGTATAAGCAGGACTGGCGAGAACAATAGCCCTTAAAGTTGTAATCGTAGCACTTGTGTGAAGCTGTGGGGTTGTTTGTTGTTGAAGCCATGTAGATAAGCCAAAGCTCTGAGTCGATTGATGACCAGCTAATTGATGGATCAATAGACTTGCGAAGTCTAAATTGTTTATCATAATCAAGCCAGCCTTGACTGTTAGGGTTGCGGGAAGCCCCTGTGGGAATGGTGTCAATATATTTAAGCAAATGGGGGGCTTGGTCAATGTGGCCAGAGATGTAGATGCCGGCGAACACGAGCATTGCGTCAGTCCACCTCTCTATGGAAGTTAGTTTGCGTGCTTTTGGTGGATTGGAAACAATGGCCAGCTGGCCGTCTTTAACTGTAAGTTAAACGCTAACAAGTGGTTGGGGTGAAAATTGCATGCTCGCAGTACCTGATATATGCAGGCGTTGTATGTCTTGAGTATCGGAGATTAGCGTCGGAATCGGTGCTGCAGTAGATACGACTTCTGTCTGTAGGGTTCCACAGGGAAAAGACATGGGTGCTGCAACTTCCTGATGTTGTGGTCCGGCAGTGAGGGGAGTAGGTACCGTGGTTGGAGCTGAATTAAGAGGTTCCGCATCTTTGCGAGATGGTCTGCGTGTCCTAGAAGTGGGTGGCCTTGCTGGGGTATTTTTTGATTTGACTTTTGGCATACTTCGTGATAGGAGATATACTTAACCCCTATGTTATGTGAAGATGTTTGTCGATGACGCCAGATTCCCTGGATTCTCAACGTTGAATTTTTCAGGGATGCTATGTGAAGGATGGGTAGAGAAGAGAAGGATGTTGAACCCGATATTAATCAGGTCAATCTAACCCGATTGATTTGTTAAAGCTAACTCCGTCAAAATATTTAAGTGTTAATATAATTAGTTGCTGTTACTTGTATAAATGAATTTATCCGTAGGGATAAATTCCATTATTTTACAAGATAAGGAAAATGATTATCAAATGCCGATTCATACATTTCAGGTAATAATTTCTACAATTAAATAAAACTTAGATTTTTTGTATTTAATATGACTTTTTACATAATATCATATTCAATACTAAGAGCTCTATCCAGCGTAAAAAATGCTTGCTATCTGACAACACGTTTTGGAATTGGTGGAATCAGCTCATCATCGAATGGTTGTTTCAGTAGAGTTACCCAATCAAGATTTTCGTAAATTCATGACAGTAACATATTTTTTTTAAAAATAATATTATTATATTATTCATCTATACACAAACACAGAAAAAGAATATAAAAACATTATTTGTTATACCGGTCAACGTATACTTGTCGTGACTATGAGGCATGCGATATACAGACGGATGATCAGAATTATTAAGGTTAATTTTGTGGTCGTGCTTTTTCGGTGATTCAAGGTATGGTAACGAAGAATTCAAACGTCTTTGTTTTACGAATACAAAGTGAAGATCTGTAATTATGAATATTTTTACTCGTAGCATGTGCAGACTTACTGCAATTTCCTTGTTATACGCGTCGCCGTTTTATATATTTTTAAGTCTTGAGAAACAAACAGAGAACATGAAATTTTCTTTTATGTTTTTGAAGGCAAACAATAGCATATTTCCTACTTTTTAAATTATTTTGTGAACAAATCTTGTGTTACTGAAATGCAAAAGTCAAATGCTCGTGAAAAACCTCTCACATCCATGTTATGAATTCAAAACGGTTGACCTTAGCTCGTGTACATTGGTCTTTGGGTCTTTGCTTTTATTATTATAGTTAATATACAATTTATCAAAAAATGCCTAATGTTTCGAAGCTCTTGACCTTTTCACAGTATAAAGTTCTTGTAAATGCTTTAGACTCTTTTCACATTATTAAATATTGGTCTTAAAAGATGTTCTCCAAAACCACTTACCAATTTGTTTAATAATCGCTGCGCTGCGTTAATGTCTAAGCGTATTTTGCTATCGAAGAATGATTTCGTTGACTTAATGTAATTAATCAATTATCCTCTTATTACAAATAAGAATATTTGTACAAAAACTTGATTGTGAGCACTAGTGCGGTCTAAATATTGGAATGTGTTAGTCGCTTTAATATATGTTTTAAAACCAAGGATTTGTTTGTTGTTGTTTTTTCAAATCAATTTCCTTTATACACAGTGATATTTAGGAAATTCGTTATTTTTTTTTTTAATTTCATCATTGAATTTCAATAACGGATAAGGACCGTTGGCATTAGTGTAAAACACATGGATTTTATGTTCATATCCATGAAATACAATACATCCACCATTTCGATAGCAACCATGATACAAAATTGTGTTCCTAACTGGAAATCGGTCTATGATTTCCTAGGTAATTTGAGACAAGTGAATATCGCAAACATGTGGGTAGCATTTGAATCTCATTGCACATCCTTTTTTGTTTTAAAACATACGAATTAAATTCAAAGACTTTGTATTCTAAAAAAAAAAGTGTGAGTAAAAAAAAACCTTAGGTCCTCAACTGACGGGGCTTGAATAAAAAACACACCCTTGTCAAAATATCTGAACAAAATATATACCTAACAGTTTGCTTTCATTCGTTACCTTTATGAAATAAGTTTAATTTTTGAGCATAAAAAACATACATGTACATCCGCATATTTTCATTAGATACACAATTTAATTTTACTTACAAATTGCATTCATAATTAAACATTTTTGGCTATTGTTAAAAAAGGTCCAAGGAAAAAAAATTCGCGTTGCGTTTTAGAAAAATATATTTTTTACGGATTATTTATGAAATATAATTGATTGAGAATTCTTGAAAAATTATACAGGTAAGTAATATCATATGGATACATGTTCATGCATCTTTAAATATTGCATGAATATTTTATGTATTGCACCCTGATGGGACTGCAATATTTTTTATGAATTGTAATAGTAATACAATGTATGAAAGCGAGTATGCAAAACGCCTCAATCAATTACTGCACCGACTTATTATATCGATCACAATCAGAAATCAGAAAGTTTATTCTTTTGCATACAACAAGCCTTTAACTAGAACGCTGGGAATACTAGACATGTAACTAACCGGAACCAACATGTCATCTTATATTTTACAGTTTATCAAAAAAAGTTTCAAGAAAAAAGTATTCGCAAAGACAAGTTTAGTATAAAGAAAGTTGAAAAAGAATGATAGTTTAAGTCATTGAATTTTAAAAGACTTATCTTCACCTGTGTTTCCTTACTTCTTCACCCACCTTACATGTACCTGTGATTCTTAATTTAGCAGTCCTTTTTCTTTTAATTTTTACACAGGTGTACTTTTGTTTGTATTTTTCTATTCAGTTTTACTTACGTTGGACATTTCATTTATTCTTTATTATAATGATAATAATAATAAAATATACAAGTTTGTTAATTCATGATCACTCAATTAATTTTTTTTATATGTATATTTAGAATTAAAGGAAAACAGACATACATGTATATGACATTCAACATATTTTTTTTAAATGAAGCGATTCATTCGGTGTTACTAATACTTGACTTATAAATTCCAAAACTGCATAAATGTATAAGAAGTTAAACTTAACAATTAATTAACGCAAAATGTTTCATCCTGAAAATGTACTTGATAATATTACATATAGAAAAAGAAATCATATTCGTTGCTATTATGTATTATATTTTAACGTTCTGCACCATGAAGAGTTTTAATGATATGAGATAAACACGGAATTTATGAAAGACAGATGGCTTTAGTTTTATAACATTGTACCATGACACTTTCAGCACCACTATAGATAATATAATATTGATAATTTGAAATATCCGGACGTCAATTAGCAGTTGATTATTGTGCTTGTAGTCTTTTAATTATTTGTTAAACTATCAAATTTGGAATTGCACCTTAATATCGGAAAATTGACAATGTTGGTTAAATTTTTATTACACTTTTAATATATGCTTTTTTACAGATTGAAACTTTTCTCCTAATATGGATATAAGGGCGATATATGAGTGTTATAAGGGAAAGTAAAATCATTTAATATTTTGTAATGATAAGAATAACTAATTGTGTTCACATTATTATGTTGGTTTTATATAATATTCATTTGACACACTTTTTAAAGTTTTTAAACAATGACATAAGTTATTTTATGGAAATGTCAACATTTTGCGTTCATGAATACTGTACTACTTTTGGGGCCCCATATCTCACTTAAATGGACCACATCCATATATACTTTTGATATATCTTAAAACCACTATATCTAATATTAGTAATTAAAATGATATGGGGAGATTGTCATATTTTAAAACTCGAGGAGCCAACATCCTTAATTAAGTTCTTAGTCAGTGAACAGGGCTTATAACATTCTTATAACTGTAAGATCTAATTGATGAATTGTTACATTTTTAATGTTAGTAAATTTCGTAAGACAGTCTGTATATATATTTTATTTTTTTCTAAATAAGGTACAGAGTGTTAATCTTCTTATGTTTTATAGGTTGAGCTAAGTAAAACCTCCTCAGTCGTGCTGTCTCAATGTGAATGCAAAGCTGGGAATGGAAACTGCAGCCATTGCATAGGACTATTGTATCTTTTGTGCCACTACCAAAGGTATCAAACATACAGACTTCTCTTTTTTATCATGGCAATTTTTTTTTAAATTACAGTTGTATAAAGCAACAATAAATATGACAACTTTCACATGAAAGCCATGATTATTGCTTAAAGAGGATCGATCCTCTGATTTTGGGTAGCCATTTTGGGTCACCTCTAGTCTGAAAATTCTGTGTCATATATTAATTCTATTTGTAAATTCCTATTTTACAATGCCAAATAAACTATTTTAAATAAATAGTTAAGGGAAAATTTCATATTTACAGAGTTAAGTAAGGGACTATATTTTGTGGCGGAAGGTTTTTAAGAAGAAAATGAACATTTTTCATAACTCAGTTGTTTTAAAGTACTGTAATTTTAGCTTCCTTATTTTCAGTGCAGACCAAATTTCTAGCTAGTTTATGCATTGGATTATCTTCGTGTTGTTTCAAAATCACATTTTAACAATATTTCAATATTTCTATCGACATATATTGGCACATTTAACTAATATTTCATAAAAGTCAAGAACAAATGAACTCCAATTTTTGCCTAAAATTGGCTTATTTCATGCTATATCTCAAAATTTACATCATAGACCCATACGTTTGGTTTTATTTTCTGAATTTGTAAGATATTTTTGACAGGTCTATAAAAAATTTGAGAAAAAGTTTGAGACTTTTAAATAATTCTATTGCATGTTGAATTGTTAATTGATACAAACAGCGTTTTATCAGTGCAAAAAGGTCAAAATATCAATTAGGTGAAGAAATTGCAAACTTTTTCTTTATGATTATTTTAATTTTATTAATTTTAAATAATATAAATTTGTTTTTGATGTCATGGTTTATTACGATTAAAAGTTATTGAGGAAAAAGCGATTTATGTGCAATTTGCACTCTCAGTACAGATAGGTCATATTAAATACACTGTAGCACCGAAAGGAGCATATAGACCCCAAAATTTTGTTTTGAATTTTGGTTTAACTATGTCTGTAGATTTTTAAAAAATACTTCAGAAAAAAACTTAGAGACTTATGATTGCAGGATCAAACCTCCTTAAGTGAGGAAATTTTAAATATAATGTTATATCTTCGTTTATTTTTACCTTTGACCCGGCTTCTTAAAAAATTACATAGTAAACATGTAGTGAAAATTTGGTTATTTTTAATTTTAAGCTCTATTTTAAGACTCGGTTTGAAGGCTGTTCCGCCAATGCAGAGTAAAACCTCTTTGCCACAAACCTGGCACATATCACATAGAATAGAGGGTTTGGAACCAAAGCCTGTACATAGTCTGGAAATTTGCAAGGTAATTATTTTAATTAAAAAAAGAGGATTTGATTGAATGCTATTAAATATATACCGGTATACATGTATATATATATATATATATATGCATGTAACTGGAAGCCGAGGTGCACATGGGTTGGCAATGTACAGTTATCATTAGGTGGATATTTTCATACACTACTAGTATATCCGATATTTATTATATTAAACTGAATGTTAATGTACTAATAATATTTAGCAGTGATCTGTGTGCACATAAATTCTACACAGTCATTTTTGTCTAATACAACTTGTCAGCAAGAGTTAGAATTGAATTTTTTTATTAATCAATACATAATTTCACAGGTGAACCCTAAAAAGGAACCACCCAAGAAGAAAAGGCGAGTAACGGAAGGAGTCTTACCAAACCTGTACTGTCCAGTTCAGACAATTCCAAGTGCGCAGTTTACCAGCACACTGATCGAGCAACTCTCAGCAATGAACAGTGATGCACAGATTTTACGCACTTTATCCCAGTCGTATGTCAAGGAGTCCCCATTCAAGTTTGGACAAGTACCAACAGGATCCGTGCTTTCTTATCAACAGAAACCACTCACTAATACTGGTGATATAATTAATCACAACGTACAGCAGGATTTTCCAGAACTATTGCTACCAGAGCAACATAGTCACTACAATCGAGTGTTGAACTTTGCAGAGCATAATTTGTACCTAGGTATGCACATTGATCGAACTCATGCTCTGGAATTAGAAGAGCAGACTCGCTCACAGAGTGCTAATAAATTATGGCATGAAATTCGTTGCCACAGGATCACTTCCACCATGTTTAAAGATATATGTGTTAGGAAAGCGGATCATGGAAAACTGGCAGTACGTCTTCTAAAGAGCAAAAATATTCAAACTGCAGCAATGAAATTTGGCTTGGAAAATGAACCTGTTGCAGCTAAATTGTATTCAGAGATAACTGCGCAGTACAGTTAAGGCAGCCAATAAAAATATCGGCGAATTTTTGTGATGAAAACACATATACTTTAGTTTAACTGGCATGTCCTTTTTAAAATCAATAACAGTCGCTCAAATGCAATATATTTCTGAAATATATATATAACAGTACAATATTTTATGTTCATAGTGGTCACGTGATATGGCAGTCGCATGATACAAGCAGATGTATTTGTGGTTTTGAGGTCATTTAAAAAATTCAATATTGCAAGGGCATAATCATGTCAAAATTCACAACTGAATTATAAAATAACTTGATGTTATATCGTAGATTTTGAAAAATGATGCGAACTTTTTAAGATAAGATTATTTGTTAGTAAAAACGTAATTTATAATGCATATGTTGAATAATTTTGAAGGTCACGGTGTTAATTTCTTTAAAAAAAATAATTAATTTGTAAGATTTTACGAGGATCGTAGAAGTTTTTTAATTACATTGCATATTTCAAATTCACATGTAAAAGTTTGCCATGATCAGGTAAGCGTATGCCCTTGCAATTAATTGATTTATTTAGGTACCAATCTTTAAGATATGCGATATTTTATACAAAACCGAGGTTGCCTCTTTATACTATGCATAATTATAACAAAATGAAAATAAGACTTAAAAGGAAGCATTCTGCTAATAATAATGTTAAACAAAATATTCATTTATAATTTTCCATTAAGGCCAAAATTAAAATTATTTATGTTTCCCCTAACGCGACCGACCCAATTAAATCCCGCCGACTGAATTATTTTTTTAACCACATTGAATAGAGATTTTTTTTTTAAAGAAACTTAATTTTACCCAAATTCGTTTTTAGGAGACCCACATTTTTTCGTTTTACAATCATTTTGTTAGCCTTCATCATCAACATGGGCGGAATACTCGCTTTATGATCGGTAACTTCGCCAGAATTTTCTCCGAAAGAGAAGTTGAAGTCGCCTTGTATTCTGAGTTCAAGATCGTGTAAATTAACCCCAAACGTTTCCATAGCCTCAGTTAACCACTGTTGTGATCATGGTAAAAATTTGCGATTGTCTTATCTTTTATGGGTTACAATTTTTATACAATATGCTGCAACATATAGCCTACTGTGCATTGAAAATTACAGCTGATGTTTACTACTTTTAGTGTTGAAATGTCAATTAGTTGGTAACTTGTAATTAGTTAATAACTTTGCCAAATTAATACTAAAATCTGCCTACGGTTATCTTAAAAATTAAAATGATCCTCTAAACAACGGTTGTAATTGGGTCAAATGGTTGGACTTATACCTCCAAAATAAACAGAAGTACAGAGACTGATTTTATTTGTCATGTAGCTAACACCATGAACACAATTACAAAACTTTTCATCTATAAATTGTATAAATACATCATATTAATTGAATTTAATAGATTGGATAAGTTTTTTAAACTATTAGAAGTTGTTTTAATTTTTATTGACTTGCTTAAATTCTAATCCAATTTTAATTAAGGTTGAATCTGTGTATATCATCATTTCTGTAGGTTATGATGTATCAAATAATGACAGTCTCCCTGATTTCTCAAACTTCTCCCCACTTTTCTGTTAGGGAGAAATTAGTCTCCCAAAAAATAGGTTGGTACCTGTTATATGAAAGACACTTTATGTTGTGAAAAATTTAAAAAGTTCTTTTAAATTCATCAAATTTCAAATAAACCGAAACAAAAGTTGGTTTTGGTAATTACTGTAAATAAAGTGAAATTGGGTAAATTCACAAAAATCTTTATTATCTAAATATTGTTTTCTTCCCTGACATTATGTTTCAAATTTCGGTTAATATTTCTTTGTATAGACACCTTTTTCCTTGTTAAAGAAAGATATTGTCTGCAAGTTTAGTGAGTTTGTGTAAACTTGATATTATAGTAACTAGAATCATTAAATATGACTTATTAACAAACATTTACATTTATTACATTACGTTAAGTTTGTCAAATATTATTGTTTTAATATACTTTTAGACATTGTATAAACCAAATTTTGAAAAACTAATTGATACTTTGAAGTATGTACATTATCATTAAAATGGTATTTAAATATAGATTAACATGTACATCAACATACAAATGATAATGAATCTATTCTTGCACAT
The DNA here is from genome assembly GCA_016163765.1 of Magallana hongkongensis. Classification (NCBI taxonomy): domain Eukaryota; kingdom Metazoa; phylum Mollusca; class Bivalvia; order Ostreida; family Ostreidae; genus Magallana; species Magallana hongkongensis. Next base: position 30,983,467 of record WFKH01011925.1, on the reverse strand, counting down.
CTAGTCATTGAATCAAACATGTTAAAATTTAAGATAAACAATATCAAATTGTGAATTCGATATTAAATTTGTTTTACATTCCATTAGTACAAGTATTACAATTTGTTTTACAACTGATCAAATTTTTTAGTTTTGTAATTAATTAAAGAATTGATTGTTTTTCCATTTTTAATTTATAATGTAATTTTAATTATGCCCTGGCAGAAAAAAAAATTATTTACCTACCTACCTACCCAACTTCAAAATTTAGGGTCGGGTTAGTGGAAACAAAGATATTTTTAATGATGGCCTAATCTGTGACATTTTTTTTTCTTCGCTAAAAAACTGCATGATAGCCTTCAATGCCTTAACTTAATGCGTCATTTTGGAGCATATGACGTCATATTTTGTAGTACAGAGAGAACGACATCTCGCTTATTTTTCAGTGTGTACGATATAACGGACATCGATATTGTAAGAAATAGCATTTGTTATTTTCAATTTAAAGATCGGTATAAATTAATTTTGCTAATAAATAAATTAATAAGTACTTTCGAGGTTTGTAATATACTGTGATGTCATAATGCACACTTCCCGTACTTTTTGTCTGAACGGAATTTTTTGACAGCCTTAACTATGCTGCGTGGCAACAATGTATACTTATGTGGTTTTGTAATTAACCCAAGCATTCCATACCTTGGAGCATCTCCAGATAGAAAGATTTTTTATCCTAATTCTACACCTCAGTGCGGACTTCTAGAGATCAAATGTCCAGACAAAGATTATTTCCAGGAATGTCCTTATCTCAAATTGACCAATAATGGAACACACAAATTGAAGCGACCTCATCAATATTACTACCAAGTGATGGGGCAAATGGCTCTAACTGGACCCTGTGGTGTGACTTTTTTGTGAAATGTAGACATGATTACCATAAAGAAAGAATAAACTTTGATGAAGAGAAGTGGGAAGAAATCAAGTCATCGCTGGACAAATTTTATTTCAATTACTACTTGCCTGAAATTCTTAAAATTATGTAAATTCCTTGCTCACCATTAAAAGGTTCCTAAACTTTTTGTTATAATAAATTGTTTGTATTAATCAATTTTGTATATCATTATAGCTCAATGGTTAAAGTATTGGGCTTGTGAACTGCATATTGTGTGTTCTAATCGACATGGGGCTTTTGTTCATTAATTTTTTATTTAAATTAGGCAAAGCTATCTACTAAGTGAACTAAATTTTTAAAAAAATAATATACTTTAGGGCATGTTTTATTTATTTCTTTGGAATCCGCATAAAATACATTGTGTACACAAGTTTTAAATACTCAATGTGCACTAAAGAGCTGTACATATTCTACAAAAACAAAGGTTTAGTAACATTGACTACATGTTACTAAACCATACAGTAATAGTAAATTTACAAAGTTGATAAATGCAGAGTAGAAATCAGATTTTCACATAATAAGTATACATCTGGATAGGAGTTAATTAAAATAAAGGTCCTCTGAAATTGGTCAGAATTGCACAAACTGTCCATATCTGATTTATGGTAGATGCTAAATTAAGAGGAATTACACCATCAAATATGTGATATTCTTTTATCCTTCTTATAGCTCGTTCCACATGAATACAAAGCCGTGCTATTTCATGGGTTTGTGCTACCTCACGGGCAGAAATTTTGCCCTCTTCACCAAGAAAAGTGGGTATTATCAAAGATGCTTGTTTTTTGTCTAATAAGTCTGCTATCAAAAACCCTTTGTCAGCCATAACTTGGTCATTAGGCTCTAACAGGTCCAAGATTCCTGACAATGCAGTAATAGCTTTATCACTAATGCTACCTGTATATAAAGAACTAATAAATGATACAGCACCACAGGGAGTTATCCCAATTAAGCTCTTAAATGTTGTGTGACTTTTGTAATTGGAGTAAGTTTCAGAGTTTAATACTTTTGAGCTAGGAGTTTGCACTTTGATTTCTGTACAGTCTACGATGACCCTAACATGTGGATATGACTCCTTAAAACACTTGGGCATGTTACTGTCAATCACACAACGAGGTGGCCAAATCGGTAAACTACCTAGCTTTGTATACAAATAATTTGACAAAGTTATTAAAATTCTACTAACAGAAGACTGAGATATATTAAACCTAATGGCCAAATCTTGTTCTGGAAATCCCTGACGCACTCTACAAAGAAACATAAAGAACTGATCCATGAGTGGTAATGATTCATTACGAATTGCATTAAACTTAATGTTCTCTGTATTTGAAGAATGTCTTTGCATTTGTGTCCATCTTATCATTGTAGCCGCTGTTGGCTGTAGAGCAACAAACAAACATTTCAAGGTTTCATAATCTTTAAAACCAGTATAGAAGTTTATCATCTGAGAGTCTTTGGTAAATCGTTCCAGAGAAAATAGTCTCTTTTCCAGTCACCAGTTTTCTCTGAAGATTCATAATTTCCTCCTGGGCTGCCAGCAGTTGATCCTTGATTGGCATATGAATGGTATAGTCATGGTCATTAGACATAGCTGGGGTTTGATCCACAGAACTGGATAGTAACTCAGGCTCTTCCTCAATGCTGCATTCTACTGACTTCGCGGGTGACCTGAATGAAAACAATGTGATGTTGTAATCGTAAACCTTAAGATTGGAGACATATTCTAATATTAAGAACATTTATATGTATGGAGAGGAGAATAAATCTTAAGAACAAGTTTTAAATATGTAGCAAAAACAACCAAAATATGAAATATAATAAAATCCTACATATGAGTGATGTTAGCTAGCCTTCATTGCATTTAAACTAGACAGCATTGTAATATTCAAAGTTTTTTTTATAATTATCTGAAGTAAACTAAAATAATAACGTCTTATAATTATCATATTTTCGTCAACTTACATTTTTTTCATTGATCTTCTTTGTGGTCTGATCCTTTTTACCGGGGAATTCTATGCAAATATACTTGGTACACTCCCTGGCCTGAGACATCGTTTGCCATTCAAGGACCGACGTAGTTCAGACTGTGAGAAGTGTGCTGAGCATACACTGGTAGCGTCTGATATCTAAGAAATAAATTTTATAATCAGAATTATCACAAATTTTGCAAGTCTAATAACTACTGTATCTGCTTAATGAACTTGCAATCCACGATTAACTTGTCGATTTGATAGCATGTACATGTACTTACTCTGATGCTTTGACCTACATCCCTTCGAATTTTAATTCCACTCCTTTTAATTTTCCACTCCTTCCTTTTGATTTTATCTGTCGGAAATTTATGAAAGGATAACTCTCTGTTGTTGTCGTAACGGGAATCATTGTTACATAACGGGACACAACAATTATAAGCGGTACCCGTACTGCTGTTTGCACATTCTTTACTACAACTCGCCATCTTGTTTGCGTTCCTAGCCTCGTTTTGAAATTAGATGACGTAATCCATGAATAAAGAGTATTTTCATCATGTAGGACTTCAGATAGCAATTGTTTGGTACCGACAATATCAAATTCACAGGTTATCTAAATTTAAAAGCAGACTTTCTGAAGAATTGGTTCAAGCATTTGTTGACACAACAACTGGGTCTTCTGGCCCTAGCTTTGGTGATGGGTAAGCAACAGATGATAAAACATCAAACATTTCTTGTTTTTTGGTTTCTTGAATAGCTCTTTATTGACGTTTTCGACTTGTGTCCACTGACAGACATGATGTGTCGAGCTTCTATCCCACGCTGATCCAAACTGGTAATAAACGTAGCACGTATGCAGTGGTTTGTGTACTGGTTTGTGTACAGAGTCGAGAGTTCAGCTTTTATAGATATTGTTTTCATAAAATTTCCCAAAGTATTATGACCAACTGGAGAATTGTCATACCAAACAACATCTGAATCGTTACTATTGCGCTTCGGTCTCTGCCAAAGACTTTCACAATTTAGATTCAGCTTTCCGAGGTTCTCGAGACTTGACACAGGACACTTTTCATCACCTACAACAACAAATTAATTTGAAAATTGTAAATTAGAAAAGAGTATGTCACATAGACAAATATATACTATATAGGATATAGATCTAAAATTAGTCAATACCTAAGTTTAAATTATTTTTATTTTACATTTATTTCAAGAAGTACAGTATATTACCGGGTATCTCATATTCTTGCTGAAGATGCATCATAGTCATTTAGATCACTTCCTATGTGATTTTTGGTTTCATACTGAGCGACATTTAGATAGTATTTCCTTCCTTGGCCATCTGTCCTCAAAACAAAATTTGTTTTCTTCATATTTCTCAGATTTTCTCTTCCTCTTCTACATGTGTAAAACATCACATCAAGAAAGACTTTGTATTGCAATTCCTGTGGATTGTTTTTGTTTAAGATGCCGCTGCTATACAAAGTTGCAGTGTTAGCATCGCTAATAACTTCCTTGTGTTGAGTGGTACCCTTTCCAGTTCTATTGATGTTTGTCAAAACTGCCTTGAACATTTCGTTGGATAAACGAAATTCTTGGTCATTGATAATGTCATACTTAATTTTTTGGAAAATTCTCTGCAAACCAAACCTGATGTTGATCATGGAGGATCTACTATACCACCATCTTTTCTTCTGAGTTCAGCGTAAAAGTTTATCCGAATTTCAGCAATTTCACCTTTTGTTTTTTGCAGTATGTTATCCACAACCAACCCTTTTTCAGTGCAGTATGTAATAAACACTCGTTTCGCTGATTCTATGCATTGTTTTGTATTGGAACTATCGCGGTTTTCTAGGATTGCTTGTAGTTCTTTACTTGTCAGTGTTGCAAACCTCGTCTCGCCAGCCATCATTTGTAAACAGACGACAAATGACACATGGGGAGTGACGTAGTACACAAATTATAGTCTATATCCTCATTCTATATTTAGAGGTTGCATCATCAAGCTGATGTGAGGATCACGTGACCTGGTGTAAACATTGCTTTATCCTATAACGGTATAGTAAAGTTAAAACGAAAACGAAGCGATCATTTGTTCCTCCATTTTTATTTTTCTGCACAGGTCAGGTTTAGCGGTCAATAATATTAATGACTGGTTAATGAACGACAAAGGGTAGTGGGTTACCCGAGTGACTGAAATGACCTAAAGAATAACTTCACAATACAAACACGTTTGTCACCCCTTCTATCCCAAATAAAAGCCCCAACCCCGTCACAATTAATTGAGGTAGATGGCTTCATTGACATCTTAACCAAGCACGTTGGTGTTTTATTCCCCTAAAATACGTATTGGAGTAGAGATGAAGATCTAAGATTTATTTCATTTTCTCTTTAAGTTCATATTTATCCTGCCTTTGGGCCCGAATACATGAAAAATCCATAAATTTCCCGATCTAGATTGATGGGTTTATGGATATCAAAACTATGCAGTTTGTTGTTCTAAAATATATAAGAGAGTGGGAAGATTTTATAATTTTACATTTTCACTGTATGGTCATATCAATCTTAAATAAAAGGAATATAAATTGTGAGATTTTATTTATTTAATTCCTACCCCTGAGTTGTGGGTTCAGGTCCTAGAACGGGCCAATATGACAATTTTGTGAAAATGAATTTAATCTTTGATTATCTTAATCTCTATCCTCAGCAGAGAAGATAAACTGAATGCAAGAATGTGATATTAATGAGGCCCTCCGCCAACATTGTGAGATTCATGGCCCGTGTTTGAGGGTTAAGGCCCTAAGGCGGGGCTGATGACCATATAGTGAAAATGTATTGGCTTGAAAAAAAAAACATCTTCATGTCTTCATCCATGGCAGGGGGATATAAACTGAATTCGTGGTTATGATGATTATCATAAAACCCAATTGTGAAATAATTCTTGACCCATTGGTCAGGGGTTTAGGACCCTTGGGTATGGCTAATATGGCCACAGAGAAACTGTATTGAATTTTAAAATATTCTTTTCTGTACTTTTACAGTGGCGGGAGACAAGGTACTGAATGCATAGTCCTTATGTATATAGTCTAATTAGCAACAAAAACAAACAACCGTTAAACCTAACGAAATGTTCCATGAAAAGGAATTTCACTTGTTCGGGTTAAGGATAAGCACTTTTAGTTTTGTTGATCATTTGTACATATATGTGAAATGTGTACATTTCTTGTAATTTGTTTTTGTAAATTATCAGAAAAATGCCAGCTTTTGAACAGCTTTTTCCATCATCCGAGATAATATTTTACACAAAATACATCATCTGTCCAGATAACTCTTCCTACAGTTTTCAAGACAAGATGTTATTTGCATTTCAATTGTACGATTGCACACTTACCATACCGTAACGGAAAAAAAAAGTATGATATACCGCAATAAAGACTATAGCCATCCTCACCCCACCACTACCCCCACCCAATTTCAACGGTAGGAAGCTAATGAAAAAGTGTGTACCTACTACAATATTGACAAGGCTTTCACAACTCTATTATATTTCTAATTCCTGATGGAACATACTTACAATTCACTTTTTAGCATATATTACCTAATGTAATTTTCTTGCTGTAATAATATGCGAGAAGGCATTGATAGATACATTAGTGTTAAGTAAAGAACGCAACATAACCGTAAATACACAAATTTCTCAAAAGTGAATACATTAGTGTTAAGTAAAGAACGCAACATAACCGTAAATACACAAATTTCTCAAAAGTGAAGAAAAAATGGGAATTGACATTTTATCATGTTGATAAAGATTGGTGGAAAATGTTTTCTTCTTCCACAGAAAGATGGCGTTTAGATCATATGGTTTCGGTATACAATGCTTTTATAATACTTGTACATGTAATAATTTCCAGAATTCGCATTTATTAAAACTGTTAATATCGACTACTGAATATTTTGTTAAATCCATGTAAAAAAGGTTGACACACCTTACATAACAAGTAATAGTGAATTATGTTATTTCTAGAAAATATTAGAGGTTTATAATATTTTAAACAAAATAATTAAAAAAACTGAGAAATACTTTTACATGTACAAAAAGAGACGCCATCATCAAATACATCTGACAGAGCAAACTTAAGAGAAGTTTTGTGAAATATAGGATAAAAGAAATGTTTTGGCATGTGTTTTTCTCAATGAATATAGTATTATTATAATAAAATTGTTATTACATTTAAATAATTACATAAAATTCAAATAACTGCTATGCAATCATGTAGATTAATGATGCAGAGTATGAATTATTGTACATTTAAAAAAAAAAAATGAATATTCTGATTTGCTTCAAGCTCACATATTTTTTATACTTGTATAATGAATATTATCAACTTTAAAAAAAATGCTTAAACCAATACATTTACAGTTTCGGAAACTTTCTTATTTCATCAAGATTGTCCACCTGGGTACTTTTGGATAAATTGCAGTAAAGCATGTCCATATCCTTTCTATGGGAACACATGTAGTCGGTCATGTCCATGCAATGAAACCGACTGTGGTTTTCAAAATGGATGCAGAAAAGGCAAGTACACCTGTAGTTGATTTTTTTTATTGAATAACTCATTTATAAAAATACCTCTTTTTCCCCTACAGGGTAAATCACAATTGGGCAAAAATGTTTGTAAATATAGATAATTTTTATGGTATATTTGTTTAAAAAATGTTATTTTACATGTTAATTGAGTTTTTGATTCAACTCTTGTCATTTAAAATATAATATAATGCAATACAATTAATTTCTTGTCTAAAGTCAACAAATGAAAAATAAGATTTTTTTTCAATATTGATAAAACCATAAAACAAATATATATATATATATATATATATATATATATATATACACAAATAAATAGAACTTTATTTAATTTTAATATTAAAAAATAAGTTTTTTTGCGTGCTTTATGTGTTTTTTGCAGTGACTGCAATTTGTTGTACATTTACATCCGTATGAAACACAAAAATTGTTCATATCTGCAGATTTAAATATTTTTTTCAATTATTCGTAGATAATTTCTACATATACAAACTCATAGAATGTATTTTTTTTCATTTAGCACGTTACACAGAAGAAAAAGCCCACATATCCGGACAAGTAAAAGTTACCATGATTGCTAGAACTACGTGTAAGTCTTGTGCCATTTATTCACGCATTGACAACGTCAAGAATAAATTGAAAATCCGATGAACAATGTAAATATGTTTTTTTTACTTCTAAAAAATAATTTGAATATATTTAGCGTATATTAAAGTGATGTATTAGTTGAGTTTAACCAATTTTTCTTTTTTATTTTCCTTTGATTGAACAATCTTTATATATACACTTGTTAGAGATAAAATATATTTAAAATGTATTGCGGAGTGTTTGAAAGAACAATCTCATACAAAGGTATCACTTCTCAACCAAAAAGAGCAATCGAAGACCGTAGAACACCAAAAATAGCGATAAAAACCATTACCAGATTAATAACGCTGTTTTTGTTCCAATTTGATAAAATATTTGTTTCCTTGTAATATTTATTACTTTAACATTTTATTGCTACATGTACTTTTGCTAAATATAACTACTTTATAAGTTATATTGGTCTACATACATTTCCACGTTTGTTGGGTGTCTATACATAATATTATGTATTTTGGTTCCAAAGTACAGGCAAACTTCATTTGCTCATGGATTTCGATATTTCCAAACAAGAATAAATTAACGATCCCAACGTATATCATGCCTAAACAAACAGTGTGTTAAAATTTCAAGCATCTACTATATATTGTTGCAGATAAATTTTTGACGAAAATTTGTTTAAAATTTAGACTAAAGATAAAAAAAGTCGTCATTTGACAGGAAGTTGACGTCCGATTGGTACAACAATATATCTTATCATATGGCATGCCTTAACAAAAAGTGTGTTAAATTTCAAACATCTGTAATTGATAGTTGCTGAGGAAAAATGCGACAAAAATTTTTTTGTTACGGACAGACAGACAGACGGATGGACAGAAGGACGGACAAACAGACAGACACACAAGTAAAAAACGGTATACCCTCTTTCTCCTTTGGAGCGGTAGTAGAAAAATATACCATTTAACCATGTAAGGTAGGCAAATGTATACCCACCCCTTGTCAGTGAAGAAAGTGAAAAATGATATGCTATAAATAACAAAAGATAATTAGTATTTCACACAAAAATGATCAATAATGATTTAGGATAAAAAATGAGATTAATATCATTTATGAACATGTACCAAAGTTAGAGTACTGCAAGTCAACATTAATAAATGAAGTATGCTGAATCAGCACAAAATTTCAATTGATCACACAACATAACAATTTGCAGCAATGACATGAGCCTGAGTGTGATGATGTTACACAAACTTAACATTTACTTAGGTAATCTATGACTTTAGTGATATATTTGTACACTGAGAAATTCTTGGCTTTGGCAAATTTCCAGAGAAAGGCTCACTAACATTAGGCCCATGGGCCACATATCGCTCACTTAAACAATAGTTATTGTATCATTCTATTTCAAAAGGGTTTATTTCAGGAATAAGGAATCATTCTTTGAGTATTATGAGGTAATACTTTTGGTCGGGACGTGATCGTATCCAGTAAAACGTAAAGGGCCTAATGATATAATTGACCACACCCGACCGAAATTACCACCTCATTATTTTCAATGAATGATTCCTTATTACTTATATTTATATAATTTTCATTAATTGTATGATTATATTTGAATATAAATAGGCAAAAAATAAATGAAACAATACATAAAAAGAAGTCTACTTTTTTGAGACATCATTAAACCTTTAAAGATGATTCAACTTGCTTATCTTAAAATATCCTACTAGTAGGCATCAAAACATGATAAAGATAACAAAATTCTGAAATGAACTATACAAATTATAAAGTGAAAGAAGGTCACTGTGACCCTCAAAAGGAGATATGAAGATGTGAGGATGCTTTACAAAGTAAAATAACTTGTAACCTTGTACATGTATTTCTTAAAAACAATATTTCAAAAAATTTTCCCTATATCTTTCTATGAACTTTTAGTATTTTTGTAAAATTTCAATTAAAAAAGATTCTTATCCGGATCCCCCTTTTTTTTTAATCATGATCGGTTCAAATTTGATAAACTGGTATTTTTCTAAAATTTTACAGTTTCGTTTAAATTATTTTAAAACAATATTGTTGATAAGTGCTTTATGTGACTAGTTGTTAATCTTTGTATTTTTTCCATAGATTTTAAATTTGAAAAGAATAGCAATTTAAATTTTCAGAAACACTTTTTTACATAATAGATTAAAGATCCTTGGCATGTTTGTATTCATAATTAGATTACATATCAAATTAGTCCGAATTTTAAGCTCTAAAATACTTTATTTGGAGTGAAAGCAATTTTTCCCTTTTCATTGAAAAAATAAAATAAAAAATCATAAAATAATTTAAAGTAGATATTGGTTTCTGTTTTGTAATTCAGTATTAAAAATGTGGTGTGTTAAGGACATTAGGTGTTGCATTTTCATCTGCTTTATAAACTGAACTGAATATGGAAAGTCTATATATAGTTTATATAGTCCATCAATGATTCCTACTTTTCTTTCCATACCTTTCAATTTTTTGTTCCTTGTTCTTTCCTTACTATGCGTTTGTTTATCAAAACTTCGTAAGAACTTAGATCCACACCATTGAAGTTGTATGAATTTAGTGATCTTTGATCCCGATCAGTGTTACTAATTGATAACGGGATCAAAGTTCAAAAAATAAAAAACTAGTCGATGAACTTATTTTCAGATAATTTAACTATGATAAACCTATCACCGAAATTTATTTTATTTTTTTTATTTTTTGAGATTTCATTGAATAAAAATATAGTTTATCAATTTAGAATCTACACTATCTTAGAATGATTGCATAGTAATCTCACAAATTGTAACATTGTAGTTCTTGAAAAGAAGATTTTAAAACATTTCCCCTTAATATTACTATGTTATAAATTAGAACATCTTTCGGGGCCCGAGTATTATATTTCGGGGGCATGGGTTTCGTAATTAAGAATTTATTTTATAGTACTTACATAGTAATCGAACCAATTGTATCTGTGTAGTCCTTGAGATTTTTTTTAAACATGTTCCGATTATATTTCTATGTTAAACTTTGAACCCTTTAGGGGCCCCAGTATTTGTCTACGGATCACTATCTTAACAATTCACAATATTCACTATATATAAAAGCTTGGTTGTAAATATTGACATTTCTGGTGCAGTGGATCTTGAGAAGAAGATTTTTTAAGACATCCACCCAATTTTCAAAGTTTCGCAATCATCTCCCTTTTAAAATGGGTTGTGTCCTTTTTTAACAATTAAGAATCCCCTTTACATAAGAATGTTTTGTACCAAGTTTGGTTAAATTTGGCCCAGCGGTTTAAGAGAAGAAGTCAAAAATGTGAAAAATTTACAGACGGAGAGACAAACGGACGGACAACTTCTGTTCGGGTGAGCTAAAAACGTTTCAAATACCATTTTCTGGATCTCCTCTATGAAAAATCTTTAATCTGGGCAAGCTCAAAGAGTTTTCAATGAGTTTTTTCAATGGGACAGTTGGAATAGCTTTAAAATTTGTCTTTATAAGTGGTTCAACGAAAGATTTTTATGACATAATAATCAAATGTAAAGACATCAACCGTGCCACACAACGGCAGTAATTTTTGCTTCAAAAAGCTATTGAAGAGCTCTTACATCGGCTAAAGCATTGTGTGCTTCATACTGCTTTGCAAAAGAAAGTTTTCAGAAGAGTTTCTTGTTTAAACTTTTCAGTGTCTGATTTACAGAAAGCTATCTTGGACACTTTCAAAGTGTCAATAAACCCAGAGATACTGATCTTAAAATCATCCAATAACCGGAATTTGGTAAGTTGATGTTTTCACTACTGAATTCAAAATCCACAGGTATTCCCGAAAAATAACTGTCATTGCCTGACATCACTGAATCCCACTGTTCAGAGCCACTGTACTCCACTGTACCCCCCTGTACAGAGCCACTGTACACTGGACAGCACTGTACCCCACTGTACATTACTGTACGGGGTACTGACCAGCAATCTACCCCACTGTACAGGGTACTGACAAACACTGTACGCTACTGTTATCCACTGTACCTATTTTATCATTTTTTATTACGTATACAAAATTAACTGAAAGTTTACTTCGTTCCAAAAATTCAATAGTCTTGCATTGCTTACAAGAAAGAGAACGGGTTTCTATTTCTTAACATATTCATTACTTTACATGCACATGAGTAAGTTTGATTTAGAAACTTTTTAGAAACTCATACTCCCGGTCATTGATAAAAAAAAAA
>WFKH01011925.1:30934539-30947541 GCA_016163765.1 Magallana hongkongensis | reverse complement strand
TAGCTGGGGGAGGTCTAAAAAGCTGAAAAAATCATGAAAAATTAGCAAAATATGAAAGGGTCAAAATCTCATAAAATCCAGTATGTAGACAATTTTACAGGTTTTGACTAGTAATTTTCTTCAGAAATAAGTGATTGACCCTATATCAAGTGAATTATAGGTATTTGTGCTCAATGGGAACTGAGGAAATTCTAGTTACAGAGTTCCGAAGACACGCATCCCCTGCTACAATGAATTGTATCAAAAAAACTGTCCCGTGCCACCTAAGTTTTATTCTGGAATAGAAAAAAAAATATTTGTAATGACGACCACCTCCCTGCCTGAAATCTTTCAAAAAGGACTATTAAACCTATAATTTTAGCAAAAAACTTAAAAGCTCATAAAAGAGTGCATGACCTGACATTGAAAAGGTGCAAGACTCTGATAGAAAACAATTTTCCCATATTTATTATTTTTCATAATAGGTTTTACGTGTATATGTTTTCATAGAAAAGCTATAACAAGGTGGCTATTTTTCATGTTTTATCTAAAACAATCTCCCATCCTCCATCCCCTGGGGCAGACAGAAACTCTACATGTGGACATTTAAACAAAGGGGAAAACAGCTTTAAAAGCCATCATGAGTTACTCGCTTCTCCTGTTCCAGTTTTTGAATATTCAACGCTCGTTGACAATCACCATCTGGCATTTATACCAAAATCATTTTACCTTTATATCAGTGATTTTAGTTAGCCAATTAATACTTTACTATTAACAAGTCTATTTGTTTATTTTGAAAGTTCAAAAACTGTGTTAGTTTCAAATGACAAAAATCCTTGCATAACTCTTTTGATCATACAACTTCTTTATAATTACATTATATTCAATGATTTATTACTAAATATGAACAAGCAAAGGAAGATAACTCCATTAGGAAGAAGTAAGGGAAACTAACTCCATTAACTGTTTACCCCCTTCCCCTTTCAACTCTTTCCAAATGCTCTCTAAATGCTAGGCCCTGAACTCTGACTTAGGGATCATGAATTTCACAATTTAGGTAGAAGACTTCATGGACATCATATCCATCGCAGATATGTTAAGGCTGCCCGAAGCTAAATTTATATCGGAAAACGATGCTGTTTTAATTATAAATAAAAAAAACTTTAAACAGACGATTTTCTTTAAATCTTTGTTAGATTAATTTACAGCAATATCCAACAATATATTTGATGCATTTTTGTGACGTCATATGTTGTTCTTCAGCACGTGACGTGCATATCCTAACACAGCATATAATCTATATAAATCTCATCGGCGCAAGTGATAAATGACATTAAATCAAATATATTTTTAAGAAAAACCCTTCGATAAGTAATGTATTTTACAGTTCTTGCTGGGGGTTCATATTAATATTTCGTTTATTTGAAATATTGTCAAAACAAATTTAGGCACATTTTTACTTTTTAAGCTCGATTTACACAAAATTTGGTAAATCGGTATGTTTCCCCCAGCATGATTCACATTGGTACTTATTTTATTTCCCAGTTTTACGCAAAAAATACAAAAATTGTGTTGATCTTTCACTTACGCCAAGCTGTTTTTTACATGCATAAAATATCTCCATTCATTAGTTTACACGTAGCAGGGCGAGTCTCCAAACCATTAGTTTATAAAACTTCAATTACCAAATACGAGACTTTAAAACTGCCTATTTTTTATGCTAGGTAATGATAATACTGAATTTAGTATACCTAGTATTTAAAACAGCGACTATGTAAAGGAATCAAGCAGTTTTATAATGTTCAGTAAAATTCACTTATTTCGTGACGACACATTCCCTGAGAACTATCGAAAGGAATGCAGATCGTGACGTCAAAGTTAATTATGACGTCATATCGTATGAATTACAGACAAGTGAGTTTCTACATATCAATTCGGGCAGCCTTAACATAGCCGCGATGCATTTAGCTCACAAATATTTAAAGATTTAATACATTTTTACCAGGGACCATAAATTTCACAATTTTGGTAAAGGACTTCATGTACATCATATCCATGCATTCAGTTTTTAACAAATATAAATGGGAGTAGAGAAGAAGATTTTCTAAGATTTAATACATTTTTACTATATGGCCATATTGGCCCCACCCTTGAGCTTGAAACCCTGACCCAGGAACCATAAATTTCACAATTTTGGTAAAGGGCTTCAAGGACATCATAACCATGTTTTTAGTTTTTAACAAATATCTATGGGAGTAGAGAATATTTTCTAAGATTTAATACATTTTTACTATATGGCCATATTGGCCCCATCCTAGAGCCTGAACCCCTGACCCAGGGGCCATGAATTTCACAATTTAGGTAGAGGGCTTCATGGAAATCATAACCATGCAATCAGTTTTTTCCTCACATGTGTGGGAGTAGAGAACAAGATTTTTGAAAAAATGGAAACAATTGGCCTTGTAGTTTTTAAGAAGAAGTTAAATTGTAAATTGTTAACGCACGACGCACGACGACGGAAATAAACAGATAGCAATAGGTCACCTGAATTTACTCAGGTGACTTAAAAATCATAAACCTATAAATATAACATTTTTAAACACAATATGTACATGTTGTAAAGGGCACCATTATGTTATTCTCTAGAAATGCTCTACGTGTTTGCTTTTATAATGTTATTTTCTATTTGATAGCGTTTATTTAGTTGGTAGAGAAGGAATGGTTTTTATTATATACATTTGAATGTTTTGTTTTAAGATCAATACTATGTAAGAATCAAATATTTATAATAGGTTCTGACCACGCATATTCACCAATTTTCCTTATATTTCACACCTGGTTACACCTAGGTGTAAAACGTAAAATAACACTAAAAGTTGGTTACCTGAGGTAGGGGATAACCGTTGCCAGTTTAACCTACGCTAAAGATGAAAAACCGGAAAAACTTACCTACTTTGAAGCCATATTAGAAGGTTTTGCCAAGTAATGTAAACTATCAAAGACATAAAACAGCCTTTTTCCTATTTTTAATTCTTTAATTATATCAGAAAAATGATGCAGAAACCAATACTTTTAAAATGTTACCATGGAAACCGTTACAAATTTTTGAAATCAGTTTTTTGCGGTTTATTATTTAGCCAAAATTGGAAACTGTCAAATTTTGACAAAATCATCAATGTCCATGCAATATATATATATATTTTTTATGAAAATTGACATTCGTTACTATGGCAGCAAGGCCAAAAATAGGAAAAACTGAGAAATTGAAGATGATTTTGATATGCTTTAATCCCTGATTTCATAAATTGTTTGCAATTGTTATAGTTGGAACTTGTAAAAATATATCTAAATTGTTATTATATACCACATAAAGCTTTGTTATGCAACAAAGAAATCTTGTTGCTATGGGAGATTACGTTGCGTAAAAAATCACACAGAAATTCTTACTTTTTGAAAACTCCATAGCAACGGCAGTTATTTTGAGAAAATGTCAAGTTTTTCAAGTGTCATTAACGTTTAGGACATACTTTACTTTTTCTCACAAATCAATTTTATATATTTATTCATTATATATGAATAATATCAATTCAAACATGCCTAAAAATGTTATAATTTTCCTTATTTTTAAGCTTGTTTTGATAGCAACGGCTCTTAATTTTCATATTTAAACTCTAAGTTGCACAATCTTAATAGTGTTTACCAAAAAAAAGATTTGCTCTTTTTATTCAAATTAAATGAGAGAAAAAAAGATTTTAAAATTTCTGTTAAGTAACCATGGAAACGCTCTAAAAATATGCGTTTCACAATGAATGTTTTTCTTTCTTTATAAAAATGACAACTATTTTTGATAATATATTTTACCCTGGAAACCCCAAGTTGTGCACATTACTCATAAAATATTCACTTAATGGTAAAACGAATATATAGGAAAACAAGTTCAGCTTTTTAAAAAAGCTTACCGTCTCTAGAGCAAACTTTTAACAGCATTAAGTTATCAAATATTTTGTTTTCCTATAAGGTCGCCTTCCTCTACATGCAATGGCTTTTGAAACTTTTTAAAGATATTCGATCAGTGCTTACTATCTATTCATGATATATACTAAATATACACTGATTGCGTAGTCTTAGCGCAAAAGCCACATAAATATTGTTGGTTTCAAAAAGCCATGGCTATATGGCCAGCAATGAAATAGACAGGCCTACGTCACGATGCTGTTTGACAAATCTATCCAAGCTCCTGTTATAATTGTTCTAGTTTTACCCCATCTTCGCTATCCAAGGGTGACGATCCACGGTGTTTCACTAGAAATACCGTGGATCGTCACCCTTGGCTAGCGAAGATGGTTTTACCCGATACCGTATCCTTTTTACTGATATTAGACATACCGTATCAAATTGCACTTGCATAAACAATCCAAAAAGAAAAGAAACAAAAAAATCAATAGATATTATAGAACATTGTTTTCAACTAGTTTTACTGAAAATTTCCAGTCTGAATTTCATTAATAGGTAATTTTATTGCTTTTTTCGTTTTCTCACTTATTAAGATTTAAAATCTACGTAAAAAGTCGTACGTAAAAAAGACCATCACAAAAATTATCTCCCTTGCGCCGAACAGTTTTTTCAACCAATGAAATAAATGTAAATTTTCACATCATGTATTTTCTACCAATCACAAAGGAGAGGAAGTGCACAACCCGGAGACTGTAAATTATTTCAACTCTTTATACCGTCTTGGAAGACGGTAATCAGTGAAAATTAGAAGTTGAATCGGGGTACTACATGTATGGGCTGAAATTTATTTTCCAGCTCATGGGCGCCGCCATATTGGTCGCCATTTTGTTCGTCAAAGTTAACTCATTCATTAAATGAGCGGCGCTTTTTTATGTTTATTGTCCATTAACTCTATTACAATTTTTCCAAGTTTCCAATGGAAAGTAATTTTAAATGAAAATGATTAACTTTGCAAACCAGATTAGTTTTAACAGTGCTTTAATCAGGAGATAAGACTCGTTTCACGTAAGACTTATCAACTTATTAGATGGAAAATAAAAAAATTAACATCAAGGAACCAATCTTTTAGACACTTAATAAAGTATAAATAGAAAATTTATTGATTCACAAAATAGATAAGCATTGAAAGAAGAAATAAAAAATTCACAGAATTGCTTTTCTTCGGCTATTATAACGTCATAATGTAGACTGAGAATGCGACGTTTAGTTTAACTCTGGCTTATGATTTGAGTAAGCAGGTGGATCCTACTGTCTGCGTTTCAAAAAATCTGCGCTCGGCTCAACGGTCACACCCTTTATATAATATGTTTACGGTGCTACTGTTGTGGCGAGCGCAGCAAGAAAAGTTTACTCATACCTAAAATTACCTTGCATAATTGTCAACTTAGTGATATTTTGACAGTTATCAACTAACATCAAATTAAAGAATTTGAGAGAGAGAGAGAGAGAGAGAGAGAGAGAGAGAGAGAGAGAGAGATAGTATGTTATATAATATTTCTAAGTTTAAAAACATTCTTTTTCTCTTGGAGAAAATTGACCAGTTTGTAAAATGTAATTAGTGTTTAATTTGATCAAAAGTGTAAACGATAAATACAGTATTATTTTTCTTTCGTATCTTATTGTTATCTGACTTTTTTTTTTTTTTCTCTGGTTCATATATTTTTTTTAACTTCATTTGTTTATTTTTGCATTTTAATTGCATACATGTACGTTGCATTCGTGCCCCCGGTCCTTGTGTTTAGGTGTGTAATTTCCCATTTTCCAATTTAATGGTTTGACAATATGCAATATCTACATAGATTTTTAACTGTTTATTTTTCTCATTCTTTTTATTAGATCAAAATGACTTTTTAAAAATTTCCTCCTTACTTATGCTTACTGTACATTCATGCAAAATTAGCTTAAAATTGGATCGATATGACAGTAAGGTATTGCTCTTGCTAGTACATGTTTATGTATAATCTCTCTATCAAACCAAAAAATAAAAATAAAAACAAATCATCTGAGGCAGGTATCACAGTTTTTACTGAAATAGCTAGAAAACGCATTATAGATGTTCAATCCACCTATAAATGTATCGCGGGAAATATAGCGCGAGATCACTGTGACGTCATACGCTATAATCTAAAATCAGTTGTTTACGTATCTTAACTCAAAACGAAGGAATTGAAGCATGTAAAAAATCTATTGGGTCTCACCAAAGCTTGTGCGGTACTCAGAACGTGTCTTTAAACCTCAAGGCAACGTAAATTACGAATTAAATGTCAGCCATTTTGGCATAGCACTACGGGAGAAAACATAAGAGAGCATTATAACGTTACATATGGAGAAATAAGTCCGATTTGTCTAATTTGCATACGGCCGCCATCTTGAAATCGAGGCTGCAACTATTTCAAAGTAATGTATTAATGAACAATAAAATTTACTCAAATTACTCGGAAACGCTTACGCCGGAACTTTTTGCCATGGTATGAATTTCACCTACACTTCGGTAGAAAAAAATTGATGCTCTTCGATTAAAAATTGATTTATTTTTAATTGTGCCGTTTGAATATGAAAATCTGAAGAGAGAAATGAACCATTTACATAGTAAAATAGTAAATTATGTCGATTATTGCCAATTTCGACACAGAAATTCGAAATCTTTTAATTGATATAAGCGAGTTGCCATGGTGCTGCCTAGTATTTGATATTTCATACTTTAAATTAATGTACATTTTTATTTCTTTCTAATTAAAATGAATGTGGCAGTTAGTTTTAAAAATTGTCTTTTTTGGGAGTGCTGCTTGTTGGTAAAGGGGCGAGAAAGGAGCCAAACCTGAAAACCTCTTTAATATATATTTGATTTAAGTGACATTTCAGGGGCACACAAAGAGTGTTCTAACTAGCTATTGTTTTCATACACAGAACAACTGGATGTTTTACCTTTATTCTCCTCTTCTGTTTGAAAATTTCCCTCCGACAACTTTCCAAAGTCAATACTACGACTTTGGCGCACTTTGAACTATATGCATTGTGACGTCAGGATTAACGTAGTGTGGTTAATGAATATCAATGAGAAAAAATCGGACTTATTTCTCCATATGAGGATTTTGCCAAAAATATATTTCTTTTTCCCGCTTTCACTGGTTCTTCGCTCGCTATTCTAACTTTCTTATCTTCTTTGTGGTAACTTATAAGGATGTTAATAGTATACACACAATATCATATCACAATCTCACAATAAACATTTGCCACAAATATAAACATATAGAACAATCTTTAAGTTTACATATGTATCGAAAGATCCATTTTAAACAAATGTATTGACATATTCTAAATACTTAGCAATTATGTTAAATATATAAAAAATGTAAGAATTGTAAAATTGTGCACTATGATAAGTTCATTCCGAATTTTCTCTTATAAAGTAGTTGTGAAGTGTTTTACATATATATAGACTGGTAAATAAACATTTTTCAGAAACTTCTAATGAAGAAAACATTAAAATGAACAATTACGATGTGCAGGGACAGACTAGACAATAGTAGAACGTTAAATGAATAGACATATTTATGAAGCGTGCTCGGAAGCATACAGTGATGGTATCGTCAAACGTTTGTACAACTTTTTTTGTTCGTATTCAAAACCGGACAAATTTGAGAATTAATCCGGAGACGAAACAATTTCTTAAAAAAAAATCGAAATCAACGTGTGCGCGCGGTGTTCAATTACATACATATTTTTTTTCTTTCTTTCGTAGACTGTTAATGCTAGTCCTAATTTTTTCCTCATTTTCAACGCATTTGTTAACAGGTTTTTATTACACAGGCGATTTCTAAACCATAAACCTTATGCCATATCTCTGGATCAAATTTTATGTGACGTCAATATTCCGTGTACTTTTTGATCTACTGACCTATATTCATGTTTAAATTTTGTATGTATTTTGAAGGTATGTAGGACACGATGTGTACAACTAGAAAATTCCGATTTCTTAATTTTTCTGAAAAATCGACTTTTTGAAACGTAGAATTTCGGACATAGTACATGTATGAATATATAGTAATATTAGTTTGTAATCCAATTTTTCTTAACTACTTTACGGAAATTTTGTAGGCATTTAGGACACAATGTGTAGATTTGCATATAATCAGAAAATTCCGATTCCATTATTTCTGTAAATTTACACATTTGAATTAAGAATCTGCTCTTTTTAAAAACAAAAGTATAGATGTGCAAACTTGAAGTATGTTTTAATGTGATAGTATTTTGGGATTTATACTCGTTTTAAAATCATTTTATTTTGTGTATTCAATGCATACCCTGTCATTCATTATGTGTAGCCGTGTGAAATAATAAGGTTCGTAGGGTATGTGAGCTTGCTCACTTTAGTTTATTAAAGAATGTAATTCTTACAAGAATTGAAGTTTATAATAATTGATTTTAAAAAAATAGAAATTAAGCTGTTTCAAAGTCAATTATGAATAACATCCTGATATAGCCATGCGTTTACTTGCCTTTTGTGCATCCACTTATCAAGTCGCAATCGTCCATTTTGCAGTGACATTTTTTATTGCACCGTTTTCCGTAATAAGGGAATGGACACGGTCTGCTGCAATTTATCCAAAAGTATCCAGGTGGACATTCTTTAATAAAAAGAATCAAACCTTTTGTGTGCATTCATAAATAATCAAACTAATCAAATAACAGATATACGATAGCGTATGTGAGAGTGTCGTCTAGTATATCGTAGTAATTATGCAAAGACAATAAATTACTTTTCATTGATTATTTATTTAAAAGTCTTTATTTTTTCAGGTATGAGCATAATACATTCATCCATAAATTAGTTTATAACATTGACATTTATATATGTATGTGTATATGGTACGGGCCGCAAAAGATTGTTTCATGACATGTACATTAACTTTGTTTTCCGAATCCGATATCAACATAAACTGTGTAATTTAGGATGTCATACACTGCTATTGATTAAAAATGATGATTCAAATGAGTAAAAAGAACATATCAAATATATCAAATCTTCTAAATAATAGTAGAATAGTCCAATATCCTGTAATCACTTCGAAAAAATCAAATCAACGCACTACATGAAAATGATGAGATTAGCCTGATATTAGGGTGTATCAACAATACAAGTACATGATCAATATTAAATACATTTTAACTGGCTATGAGGACGATAGCAAGTTTATTGTCCCCCGAGACAGCATCTATAGTTGCTGTCTCGGGGGACAATAAACTTGCTATCGTACGAATGGTCAGTAAATAGGTATTTTATTATACCGAAGAAAACTTTATCTTACGGCAATGCAGATTTTCTTGATAATAAACAAATTAGATCGAGTTATCAG
Organism: Magallana hongkongensis; assembly: GCA_016163765.1. NCBI lineage: Eukaryota > Metazoa > Mollusca > Bivalvia > Ostreida > Ostreidae > Magallana > Magallana hongkongensis. The sequence goes on along the minus strand of WFKH01011925.1, from coordinate 30,938,191 downwards.
ACTTTAATTTTAACGTAGTGACTCGGATTATACAAGATGTGTTCCGAGTTTAAAAACATGTAAATCGAATGCCGCAAGTGATAGTTTCGATGACTATTCACCATGGGCAGATAGCACGGAAACTATTAAATGTTAGATAAAATAGAATTGTATTCGTTGTAATTTTACATAGAAAACATTTACAGAGGTATAATAGAAATTATCATAGACAGGATGTCGACAATTCTGATTATGAGGTTCTAGAGTAAAAAAAAAATCAAGGGCATTAATTCTACCTGAATTACTCAATAGAAATTAACGTACATGTATAACATTCAACGAACATAATAAATGGAAGAAAAAGAAGTTCTCTTAAATGTCTATTTATGTAATAATAAAATCGACATTTAATGTTCATTATTAATTCAATTATATCAAATTTTGAATTATGTTTAAAACGTCCTGACCATCAGCTCGACTTAACCTTTGTGATGACCTTTTACCATGTAATGCATCAAGCAATAAAAATGCACATGCCTTTTTCGCATCCATCCAAATAGTTACAATGCTTTTTTTCGCAAGAACACATTTGGTCGCATTGTTCTCCAAAATAAGGATAGAGACACTGCCTACTGCAATTTGGTCCAAAATAACCAGGCGGACATTCTTCATGAAATTAAACAATTCAAAAATATAACGAATATACGTTAACATGACTTCATTAAACATATTAACCCCCGGTTTTAGTGCGTTGTTAAAATAAGGTTTTAAGCTTAGAGTAGAGTTTAAAAATGAGTTTAAGTTTTAGTGTCATACGCATCGCCTCTAATGAAAAGGTTCAGCTAACAAATAATGGTACATGACATGTATTATGATCAGTATAGAATAAGAAAGATATGTGTTTATTGGGGTTGGGTTTTTTTCCGTTTCTGATCAGTGATTACTAATTATTTAGGTCTAATTGATTCAAACATGTTTGATAACGACACCATTTCTCAGGGCATTTGGAAACTTGCACACCATTGTAGCAAAAAAAAAAATATAGTTAATTATGCGAAACGACAGGTCACAAATCAAAATTATCTCCCAGGAAATAATCTTTATCTGTTTCAATGCAGATGAGCAACAGTGCCTTAAGATTCAGTTTAAAGTCTTTTAAACACTGATCAAATATAGATCTGTGCCAGCATTTTGTTAAGACAATGAATATACAGCAACATGTATAGAAAGTATCGGTTTATTAAGAACAAAAATTGCAAATTTTAGAAATGACAACACTGAAATATTCCTTAATTAAGATTTGGTTAAGGTATCCGACCCATATTAAGACCTACTTTTTCTAACCCTGAATATCCATCATGTATTAAATACTCTGATATTTTTTCGAAGCTTTTTAGAGTAGAAAAAGATTTACCAAGAGAAATTTTCAAAAATATTATTAACTAAGCAGTAATTAATTAATGAAGATTGCATTAAGGTCTATGGGGACAAGCACATTTTTTTAAAATAAAAAAGTAAATGCTAAGAATATCAATAAATGCTTTGGTGAAAAGATGAATTTAATCCTTAGGAGTACAAAACCTATTTAAAATAAATTTTATACCGTATATATTTTTTAAAATTGATTTTTATAGATTAAAATCAAAGGGGGACAACTCTTCAAGGACAGGAAAAGGTCATTTATTAGGACACATTCCACTCCTACATACTGATACTTAAACAGGAAAATTATGTCCAAGTATACTGAGTATTAAGCCCATACATATATGTTATGCATCCAGATTCATTAAAACTGGGGCTATTATGGATCGGATACCTTAAGTTTGATTTACCTAATTTAATCATTTTGTTAATCTTAAACGTTTATAAATCTATGACGGTTCTGTACAATGCTCTAACAGAAATGTGCTTTTGAAATTGAGGAACCGATAATTCATGTTAATAAACCAATGGCTATTTTTCGATAACAAAACTATGTAAAAAAAAACCTAGACAACATTAAGATGGTGACCATCTCAAGAAACCTCGCTTTAAAAATGGGCAATAGGATGAAAAGCATATCGGAGAATTTTACTTTGACCTTGACCCATAACTAAGAAATTTTTCAGCTGGCATAAAACTTTTAATTCATTCTCATTACCCCTTACATACAGGTGTATGGTCAACCTAAGCAATATGAAGCAAGGTAAAGCTTGATCAAAGGCACCCTGTGGGTGAGGTATGAACCAGATTGGACCAAAGGGAGAGAAGATATGCCCCGGACAAGGATTGTTCATGTAAATGTAATTTTGCTTTGACCTTCACATCCTTGAAATTTGGTTCAAGGTCACTGTACACTCTTTACTCAAAAGCTCTGTTTATGTGAAGTATAAGCGAAATACGGCTAATTGGAGAGTATATATGATCTTTAAAAAATTGCGTGGTCCAATATGCCCTTGACCCCCATACCTACAATACCGAACAGACCAAACCTAACAGAAAGTTAACCCCAACTAAACCCTGGGTTTACTTTCTGGGTTTACTAGAGTGGATCCGGATTAAACCCAAAGTAAACTCAAAGTATACCTAGAGTGGACACAGAGAGTAAACCCGGTCAGAAGTATACTCCTGAAAGCAGACGCTACATGTAACTGTGTATTCGGAATATACAAGGAACAGAAATTACAGGCATTAGGATGGTAAGATAAAAGACGGGTCTGCTTCACACTTCAGTGCATACAGTTGACATCAAAAGCAATTTCCATGTAATCCCAAAGTAAACCCCTAGTGAACCCAAAGTAAACCCCGAGTGGACCCAAATTTTCAAAAAGTAAACCCAGAGTAAACCCCAAAGTAAACCCGGGGTTTACTTGGGGTTTACTCTGATGTTAGGTTGGGTCTGATCGGTACTGTACAATCTTCATTTCAGGCCACTGCACACCCTTTGAACCTAGGCACTCTGTGAGTGAAGTATGACTCAGATTGGACCAAGGGGAGATAAGATATGTTCCGGACAAGGATATTTTATACAGTGCTGCTGTGACTTTAACCGTTGACCTTTAAACATGGTTCAATGTCACTGCACACTCTTTACCCAAAGGCACTATGTGGGTTTAGTATGAGCCAGATTGGGCCAAGGGGAGAAAAGAAATGCTCAAGACAAGAGATCTTAGACTGACAGACGGCCGGACGGACAAACTGATCAATATAGGGCACCCGCAGAGCGGGGCCCTAATAATAATTGTGCATGGAATTTCAGTAGTTCTATATATCTTCTCTATTCAATGGCACGTCCTTTAATTTTAATCTGTTTGCCAACATGTAATGCTTACCTACACACATGTCCATGTCCGCTTCCCAGTGTGTGTCTGGACAACAGCCGTTAAACATCCTGCTATGCACACAAAAAGTAATAAAAAATGGCCTAACATATCAAAATACAAAGCGTTATATACCTGCTAAAATCAACTAGCTCGAGTTTGTTTCTCCATATTTTAAATTTTTAAAACTATATAAGGAATAAGGAATCATTCTTTGAGTATTGTGAGGTGATAATTTCGGTCGGGGCGTGATCATATCCAATAAAGCCCGAAGGGCTTTATGATAGATTTGATCACGCCCCGACCGAAATTATCACCTCATAATATTCAAAGAATGATTCCTTATTACTTATATTTATATAATTTTAAGCCAT
>WFKH01011925.1:30917788-30929539 GCA_016163765.1 Magallana hongkongensis | reverse complement strand
AATTTGAAAGTCAAATATCAAGTTACAAGCGAGTTACAGGGGTTAGAATTCTTTGTTATGTAAACAAAGCTCGAATTTTATTGTTTACATATGTGTTGTATTGTTATAAGTTTCAATCTAATGTTGCTTTTTGTTGTTGATGAAATTTTGTATGAACTCTTTGAATCAGTTTAACTTGTTTGCCAAAGTTATTTTGTCAAGGAAAAAGTTATGTCTTTACTTCACATTATTTGTAAACAAATATAAGACTCGAGCTTTGTTTACATAACAACTACTTCTCTACTCTGTATCTCGCTTGTAACTTGACTTCTAACATTCCAATTTTGGCGAATCATTTAAAATACACAAGTAAACCCTTTTATACATAAAAATAAAAAAAATAAAATTTCCATCACAAATCGTGTCTATGTCTCTTTAAACTCTAACAGGCAATTACATGTAACTATTCCAAACGTGTTTAGTTTTTGGACCATTAGACAAAAATTGATAAATAAACAAAACAAAATTAATTCAATATTTCTGCCGTCACGAAAAAGTGTCCTTAAAGTCAAAATTTCACAAAAGTACTGTTTATACTTGAGTAACCAGACATTTTTTGAGTACAAATATGCATGAAAAATAAAATCAAATATCTTGATGTATAAGCATTTTATGACCATTTTAAGGACAAGCGTAAAACAGCTTCGTAATAGATATTAGGAAATGTTATAACATCACGAACACAGAATTCTGTTTCTAAAATTGTTTGAAGTCGTTACTTTTACATTAAAATTTTACAAAATATTATTTCGTGAAATAAAGAAATTAGTTGTTAAATATTTTTAAACACCATTAATAGAGCTATTATAATCTTTATTTGAAAACTATCATAGTGAATTAATGCGTCAATGCATTGAAAAATGGATTGAAACGATCATTACACAATCAAACGATATTATAATAAATATTAAACCACTCAGTCAACTTTTAATTTTAATAAAGTGACAGATACACTCCCTAAAACGGTTGAGGAGTTTATAAAAGGAGTCTATTATGTATTCAATAAAGCCTAATGGTTGTCAATAAATTTACCAAATACTGTAGTAGTCTGAAAGCATGGATGCATTTCGAGAAGAAAGTATGGTTAACGTTCTTTAAAACAATGCCAAAATATTTATCAGAACATGTATATACGTTAAGATGACTCAATGCGCATTGCAAACTTCACAACTAAAAGCAGATTAAATCATTTTACTTTGCAAGTAACCGTGTGTCATTTCCTCAGATGCATATACACTGCACGAAATACACAATACTCTAAAGATTATGCGCAATACGATATGATACGATTATTGTCATTCCGCATCAGGAGAGGGGCATGTTATGTCTTTTTCGTAATATTGACCGTATGGCCTTATCAGATTTAACATATAGAGAGACCACCTGCAAAAGGAAAATAAAGAAATTTTATATATTTTTTTACGTTAATATATAAGATATTACTTGTTTTACCCAAACGCATACCTTGCAGAAAGGCTATGAAAAAAATAAAGATGTGTACCTTTTTTCCAAAATATGGGGCCAAAAAAAAATAGCATCCATTTCACGAAGAATGTTGATGGTTTTTTCTGGTTCTGTAGATTTTTCTTTTACAAACACAACCCGTGGTTGCATTGCAGATTGTCTGAAATGATGGTATTTTCGAATTCGGAAAGAAGTGAAAAATCAGTCGATTAAAATGTCTTCCTCTCATACCAACAAAATGATTCATCTAACACCGACATTGATTACTCTGGCCGACTTCTGAACAATTTTCGCTAAGGCTTTTTAGTATTTTGTATGTATACCCGTCTTAGTCGATGAAGATAGTACAATTGGTGTTTTCGGAGCATCATTGTTGGCTAACAACAAAGTAAGGCAGGGTAGACCATTTTGCTCGCATTATCTTAAAATGTAATTCACCAATTGTTTCATATTATCAAATTTAAGGCATGATTCCGATTTCTTCTCTTGTTTCCCTGCGACCTTGGATTTGGGCCATTTTTCTTTAGATGGTGTGATGTATTTTTTCAATATTTTTTTATCTCCTGCATTTTTCATAAATTCACAAAATTGCTTGCTTGCATATTTAACGATCAGTATTATTACACATGTATCTCATGGTACAAGTGGCCTATTCTTATCGTTCAAGTAATTGCATCTTCTTTTGCTGTTTAACTTACACGTACCAATAAATAAATGTATATTTCTTTTTTCATGTAAATTTAACTCGTGCAGGGTGAAAATATTATAGTTATTTCTTGGACCTGAAATTTCTCATAACATTTTTAATGGAATCCACAACCTCTGTTTACTTTTGGCTTTAAAGGTGTGAATTGAAACATCAGGGAAATCTATGTTATTTATTGTAGTATTGATGACCACGCAAACCCGAGAGGGAAAATGACGATATGGGGAAAAGGGTTTTATTTTATGATATATGAAAAGGAATGAATGAATACGAAAGGATATTAGTATTGTATAAAATATCAGACTATAACCGTTTATATCCTGATTCGGCTTTAAGACATACTGAACTTAAAACAAACGGTTTATACAGACAGATTACCTTATGCAAGACAATGTATTTTAAATCTTAATCATTCAACAAACCATTTTAAGCTGGGGCATTTTCAAAATTTCACCATTAAGAAAACTGTAATGAAACTTTTACATGAATTTGATTTACATGTACAGTGTAAATGCACATTGACAATCACAAAACTCGGGACCCTACATGAATGAGTTATTGTGCTGACGTTCGATAAGACAATTTAATTTTGTGTTATTTAATTTTTTCCAAAAGATGTAAACAACATCTAATATTCGTTTTTATGTAAACAAACAGATGCAGTCTGTTAAAAATTATACCATTTTAAACACAAAATCAAAACAATGAAGACAAACATGCAACAGGGAAGTACTTATGAATGTTGCGATATAATTAATTTATTTAGCGTTCTAACGTAAGCTGGCTCAATTATTTAGAAATATAAAAATAAAAACAAATTTATTTATAAGTTAACGTTTAGTATTAAAACTGTTTTTGTCTTTTCCTTCAAATAAAAAAAACCCATAATTAATAGAAAAAACCTAAAATACAATTGGACTTTGTAATAGGTTTTTCATTTATTTTTTGATCGGTAATTTTACGAAAGCAGTTAAGAGAAAGCTTGTGTAAATCTAGTTCAACTGTTCAGTTTTATTAAATCCCATTTTCTTCGCCTCACTTTTTCAAAATAAAATGAATTGTATTTCTTGTTTTTTACCAATTAAAGCAGTTGTTTTGAAGCAATAACAAAAAAGCTTGCCTCTCCGGTAGAGTTCGGAAAAAATAGCTCGAATGTACTGTTTAAATCATACGAAAAATATAAAATGATTGGCATACACTAATTAAGAATTGTTATAATTAGAATTATGTAATTCAAGTAAACGTACATTTAAACATATTTTAAAGAGCGCTTAGCAATTTGTCTTTATTGTTTCCTCCTATAGTAGAGGTACATGTACACTAAATATTAGATTGCGTTTCTCAAAAAAATACATCAATTGTATTACATTTTAGGCTAGAAAAGGTTTATCTGAATCGGACTCGTGTTACACGTACAATACCATGGACACAGGTAAAAGTTTAAAGGCGCTTAGATTGTAAAGTTGTCGGTAAACATTACAGAAACAAACTTTTACTTTTGAAAAAAAAATAAAGATATATGTTAGCCAATGCTCACTAGTGATACCCAATGATACAATATTGTTCTTGGGTCATTAGTGAGCACTTAAGAAACTATATTATATGTATCAGGGTTGTTTGCAAAGTAATCTTATAGATCATTGTATAGTTGTAGTTCATAAGACTTTCTAAACACTTTTATTGGATTTGTTTATGTAAAACGTTAAAATTCCTCATAAAGTAGATGCCTTATTGTGTTACACCGGAAGCCAGGATTCGTCGTTTTTGGTTTTAAATATCACATCGCAAAAACATCCGGTAGTATATCGTAGAAATGTCGGTTGATAAAACAAACCAAGAAAATGCTCGCCATAAAGAGAAATTTGTTTCCAAGTCTTCTTTTGATAAATCCACATCCCATGCAGCTTTTGTTGAAGGCAAAACAATCGTAACTACACTCAATTCAACCCTATCAAATGACCTCAATAATTCTCAGAAAGGACGTTCAATCGGGATGGTTTTCCAGTAACAAACAAAACTAGGCCCAATGTGTTGTCACCTCGTCCTTCCACTAAAACTAGGCGCTTTAGACGCTTCAAGCGCAAACAGCAAACAAAGTGAAGACGAGTCCTTGAACGATACTAATGCCTAGTTCTGAATGTATATACGGTTCCTCTCACAGACTTTGAGACATCGCTACTATCTAAAGGTATCAGTTTCTGCCCAACACCGCATTAGGTCGATGACAAAAAGGTTAGAGAGGACTGCAGAACATTATTCCGAAGGCTAAGATTAAAGGTACACTTCTCGCGAAAAGACTCCAGCAAAGATCACGCAGATGACTCACCTCTGAGTAACATAAGTTGTACTTGGAAACCGGTGTAAAGAAGAATAATGACCCCCGTAGAATAATGACCGGGGTCATTTTTCGACGTAGAATAATGACCCCTCTTGCTGTAGAATAATTGGATTTTTCGGAAGAATAAAGACCATGGGGTTATTTTTCTTCATGATAAACAGGAAGAGAAATGACCCACGTAGAATAATGACCCCGCTGTAAACAAGAATAGAAATGGATTACCCCGTATTCAAGATATCTGACTTTAAAATTACTTGATTTTTCACTCTGTTCAGCTGACTTGAAGTTATTAACACCGAACTTGTAAAGAAATCGCTGTATATTGTTTTTTTTATATCAGTAGCAAACACACACAAACACAACACTTTCATTGCCACAAATTAATTGTTAACAGTTAGGTCTCGTCTCTCGTCGACATATGGCGGGAAAATGACGCTGCACTCGTGTAGACGTCTGCTGAACTGTACTTGATACTTTACCACGAATAATTCTTAACAATATTTTATATTGCTTTATTATTAAAAAACGATATTTGATTTACAAAAATTATGCACAGCTATTGTTGTTTTTAATTCTGTATTTACTGCCACATGGTATATTAAAAAAATACCACATGACAATTGCATCGGCAGAAAATAACTAGGTCTACACGTGTGTGATAAGAAATCTGTTCCGGTGTTGCTACTTTTGCATAGTCATTCCGTAATTTGAATAAGAGGCCTATGGGCCACATCGCTCACCTGAGGAACAATAGGTATGATAAAATCAGCTTAATGGAGTCATAATAGAAACTTTCTGGACAATGTAGTATGATACATGTAGATCCTGTATAAATAAAAATCAATTTTTTTCCACTGGATATTCTTATGTTTATTATCATTAGTCCCTTTTCCAACAGGATGGATTTATAGTAATATCATATGTTGAGCATTGCAGCTCTCAAAAAGATCCTAAACAATTGTTTACGGGATGTAAACCTACATCAAACTCTCAACCCCTTGTGAGACCCAATCGTCCAGGAATCATCCAGAACCCAACGCCTAAACAATATTAATTAATCATCTGGCTGATTAGTTTCTGACAAGAAGGTTTTTAAAGATTTACTCTTAATATTTCTATGTAAAAATTCCATCCCATTGTGGCCCTACTCTACCCCCAGGAATCATGATTTTTACAACTTTGAATCTACACTACCTGAGGATGCTTCCAAAGAAGTTTCAGCATTCCTGGCTGATTAGTTTCTGAGAAGACGATTTTTAAAGATTTACTCTATATATTCCTATGTAGAAATTCGATCCCCAATTGTGGCCCCACTCTACCGGGTACCGCTGGGGGTAATGATTTTCACAACTTTAAATATGCACTACCTGAGAATGCTTCTGCACAAGTTTCAGCTTTCCTTGCTGATTCGTTTCTGAGAAGAAGATTTTTTAAGATTTACTCAATATATTCCTATGTACAAAGTCACCCCCCCCCCCTTGTTGCCCCACCCTACCCCAGGAGGTCATGATTTTTACAACTTTGAATCTTCACTACCTAAGGATGATTCCACACAAGTTTCAACCTTCCTGGCCAAATGAATTCTTAGAAGAAGATTTTAAAAGACTTACTCAATATATTCCTATGCAAAAATTCCACCCCTCATTGTGGCCCCATCCTACCCCCGGGGGTCATGATTTTCACAACTTTGAATCTACACTACCTGAGGATGCTTCCACATAAGTTTCAGACTTCATCCTGGCCTAACGGTTTCTGAGAAGAAGATTTTTAAAGATTTACTCTATATATTCCTATGTAAAAATTCGACCCTTCATTGTGGCCCCCATCCTACCCCCGGGTCATGATTTTCACAACTTTGATTCTACAATTCCTGATGATGCTTCCACATAAGTGTCGGCTTTTCTGGCCAAATGGTTCTTGAGAAGAAGATTTTTAAAGATTAACTCTATATATTCCTATGTATAAATTCGGTCCCCCATTGTGGCCCCACCATACCCCCGGGGTCATGATTTTCACAACCTAAAATCTACACTACTTTAGAATGCTTCCACATAAGTTTCAGCCTTCCTGGCCTAACGGTTTCTGAGAAGAAGATTTTTAAAGATTTACTCTATATATTCTTATTTAAAAAGTCGACCCCCCATTTTGGCCCCATCCTACCACCGAGAGTCATGATTTTCACAACTTTGAATCTACACTACCTGATGACACTTCCACACAAGTTTCAGCTTTCCTGGCCAAATGGTTTTTGAGAAAAAGATTTTTGAAAATTTCTCAAAACTTTTCATTAACTCCTAATTATCCCCCCTTGTAAGAGGGCCTGGTCCTTAATTTTTCACAACTTTGAATCCACTTAAGCTAAGGATGCTTTATGCCAAGTTTGGTTGAAATTGAACCAGTGGTTCTTGAGAAGATGTTGAAAATGTGAAAAGTTTACAGACGGACGGACGGACGACAGACAAAATGTGATCAGAAATGCTCACTTGAGTTTTCAGCTCAGGTGAGCTCAAAATGAAAAAAAAAAAAGAAAACCAAATTTATACATTCATACACAATGAGTAATTAAGATTCTCCCTCGGAGGAAATTGTGTGATAACTAACGAAGAATACTTATTAAAGAATAATTATTATAATATAGAAGTAATATTCAAAATAAGTTAGTTGATACTGGTTCTACTTAATGAAGGAAAATGTTAATCACACGATATGGTTTCAAGCAAGACACCTAAGCGATTGTAAGTATAATACCATTATGAATGATTAATGAAAAGAGCAAACCTTTCTCAAAATGATAACCTTTTTCATGATATCTGACAATAAATCATAATATAATGTCAACACGATAGCTTTTATGGGGGTTTCGAAAGTTTGCAGACGAGAGTGTCTGCAACATTATGGCAAAAGAATGAAGGGTATAAAATAATACATTGTAACTAGGGTACACCAGTGTTTGGAGTTACCACATTTTTAGTTTTTGACTGGTTTTCCGTTGGTTTGTTCCAGGATTGGAAATGGTATCAATAAGTCTGAGATGAATAAAAATATCAAACTTGATAAAAAGAATCCAATGATTTAAATGCTGCTTCTCCTTAAGGTCTACTGCTTAAAAAAGGAATTTCAAACCCTGACTGTTTCATCATTTTCTGAAATAAGATTGTTTGAATTCAATACAAATGATATTAATTTCATAGTTTTGATGTTGAATTATATTTTTTTTTAGGCTTACAACATTTTTTCTGGATTTTATTTATACAAATTATAATTGATTATTTATGCATGAATGAAAAAATGACAATAACAATCCGTCGACCATCATAAATCCATAAAACGAGATACAAATTCAAAGCAGAGCAACACGGACCTCCAAAAAGATGGAGGTAGGATCAGGTGCCTAGGAGGAGTAAGCGTTCTCTGCTGACCGGCACACCCGCCGTGCGCCCAATGTCATATTGGTAAAAATGTCATTTTCGGTGTAAATGTCGTAATTTGGGAAAAATATCATGATCGGGAAAAACGGTGGACAATTCGGTATTCAATCAATAGTCAAGAGCAGAGCAATCACGGACCTCTGGAAAACCTCAGAGGCAGGATCAGGTGCCATGGAGAAGTAAGCATCCTCTGTTGACCGGTCACACCCGCCGTGCGCCTCATGTGATATCGGTTAAAATGTCAATATCGGGGAAAATGAGGTAATTTGGGGAAGATGTCATGATCGGGAAAGTAAGAAGTAAATTTTTGTATATTCACATTTTGATTCACAAAGTTTAGTTACTAGTTACTAGAGAAATACTGGTATGTACAAATGTAAAAGTTTTAAAATTTTTAAAACTTTTTTGTTTATCTTCAAACAGCTTGAAAAGAAGCTAGCCTCTTGCAAACAATCTGAAAAAGAAGCGTTTACAACAAGCACAGAGAAACACTAAGCGAAGGCGACTGGAACTCAAGACTCAAAGATCAGCAAAAGATGATTTACAGTCTGTACTCGAAGGTATGATATTAGTAAAATAATTCCTTATCTGTTTTAGGAGTTTTTTTAACTACCATGCCTATTATTTGATGTAATGTTATTTTACAACTGATACATATACCATTACCATAGCAACATTGGGCTTATCCATCCTGATCTTGAAGCTATAACTTTGACCAGCCAGATCCTTTTTCAACCTCTAAACCCATCTTGATTTTTGACTTGGAGACTGCAGGGTTTGGTAATTATGGCATTTGATTAGATTATTGTGATTGAGAAAGATAAAATTGCACACAATTATAACAATATTTTCTTTAAATTTCATATGATATATGTTAATTTATGTTTGTTTTGACTATAGCAAGAACATTGGATATAACCCAAAACAGCTGCAATTTGTGGTAACAACACTTTTTCTCGTTAAGCAGACCAGAAGCAGATATGACTAGTAGCCTTGAAGCAACAAGGTCACTGATATAACCTATGTCGGAAAGATAATAAAACACAATGGGACTGTTGTTAAAAGAAGTTATCCTGGAGCAGGGCTCCAATACTTCATAGATTTTAACAATTCCTTTGAGAGCAAACCCTAGTTCTTGGCTACAATATCCAGTCATTCGATATTTCTGTTCTAATCACTATTGAATTCAAAATCCACTGATATTACCGAAAATTGACTGTCATTGCTCGACATCTACTGTACATTGACTGTACCTCATTGTACATTTCACTGACTTTCACTGTAACCCACTGTACCCTACTGTATATTTCTACTGAACAGCACTGCACTCCACTGTACAGTACTACTGACTTCACCTGTACCCAACTGTACGCCACTGTACAGGGCACTGACCAGCACTGTACCCCACTGTACAGGGCACTGACCAGCACTGTATCCCACTGTACGCCACTGTACCATAAATTTGGAAGCTAAAATATTTCTCTATATTTTTAGTACGATAGTTATACTAATTCTCCTCGATAGTCAGATCTATGCAGCATTTATACAGAAAAAAGTAACACGAAGCAATGTTAAGGTGCACCGGAGTTAAAAAATGGCTGAAAAACTATATTTTTTTTAATCAATGACCAGGATTATTCTTAAAATCTTAATAACCTATATTGACAACAATGTTAAACATTATTTTTATTGCATTTTTGTGACGTCATATGTACTTTGTTGTCACGTGATGTATGTATCCTCTCATTTTAAATTTTCTAATTAGATCGCATCGGCGCAGGTGATTAATGCCTTCAAATCATAAATATTTTAAGAAAAATCCTTTGTTATATAGGTCATGCATGTATACTTTGAAGCTTTTGCTTTGGCTTGAAATAGATATTTCGTTTATTAAAGATATTGTAAAAACACTTCGACAAATCATCAAAATAAAGCACATTTTTACTTATTGAAAGCAATTTACTTAAAATTTGGGTACAGCCGTTGATTTCCCAAGCACGATTCACATTGGTACTTAATGTATTCTCTACCAATTTAACGTAAAATATTCTTGAATTTTATTGATCTTTCACATGCGCCAAGCTGGTTTTTACATGCATTAAAATTTGTTCATTTAGTTGTTTACATGTAGCAGGGAGAGTCTCCAAGCCATTAAATAATAAATAGTATTTTACTTCAAGCGAAGCTTTAAATATGTCTATTATTTGATACTGATTATCAAAATATGAATAAATTTTATAGTCTAGCATTAAGGGCAGCATTTATGTAAATGAAACAAGAAGTTTTATGACTGTTTCATTCTAATTCACTTTAAACGTTACGACACATTACATGAGAACTATCGAATGGAATGCAGATCGTGACGTCAAAGTTAATTCTGACGTCATATTGTTTGAAGTACATACAAGTGACTCTCTTCATATCGCTGTGGGAAGCCTTAAGGATTCTCGGTGGAGAATGTTTCAAATATACGATTTCCTTTATTTTTTTTTCAAGTGAAAGGTCAACTTATGAGTGAACTATGTGCAAAATATAAAGTAAATTGACCGGATAGTTTATTTGTTTACCGCGCTCAAATTTTGGTCGTATGTCCGAATTATCCCCGACATTTTGTGTAGGATTATATAGAAAAAATGGGGTATCATTTTTAATTTAATATGTAAAAAAAATTACAAGCATACAATTTTCTTTTAATTTTCAGCGATGTAAGGCTAACGCATGAGTAAACGTTTTGTCAAATTAAAACGAAATTGACCGGAAAGTTTTTATGCTATCTGCCCTTATAGATTGGTCTTATAAACGTGTCTTGCCAGCCTTTTTATATATAGAATTGTATAGAATATAAGGATATTTAAAAATCAAATTGAATTTTATTTAAAATAGATTAAAAAAATACCTTTCCACTGTGACTCACACGATCGTGCATATATTTTTATTTTGCAAATTATATTTTCAATTTTAATTATTGACGCTGCAATAAACAACGCACGACGTTTATTTATGCTAATTGTTACGTCAAAGTCTCAACTGACGTCATCGTAAGACGTTGACTCCGACGTGGATAATGTCGATTTTAAAGAAGCAGCGAACTGATTAAAATACTTCTAAACATTATTCTAAGGATTCATTTCACTAAAAATAATTTTTATGATAAGTATTTTTTTAAAATAAAAACGTTACATGATAACCTGTATATTTTAACATTTTACTCTGTATTTGTATTTTACGACAGTAATGCGCAACACTCTGCGCAGAGGGCTCAAAATTTTAAACCCGCGACCGTCCTTAACATACCCTCGGAGGGGGGCGGGGCGGGTCTGGAGAAAATTCAAGTTCAAGTTCCTAAAAAGTACATTTTAAGAATAATGAAAAAGGTCTTAACACCTCCACCCCGCAGAAAACATTTTTTATAAAGCGGGAAAACAGTTTCTAAATCAAACTTACGCATGTGCATGTAAAGTAATGAATATGTAAAGAAATAGAAGCCCCGTTCTCTTTCTTGTAAGCAATGCAAGACTTTTGTTTCAATTTGAATTTTTTGAACGAAGTCAACTTTCAGTTAAATTTGTATACATAATAAAAAATGATAAAATAGGTACAGTGGATAACAGTAGCGTACAGTGTTTGTCATTGCTGGTCAGTACCCCGTACAGTAATGTACAGTGGGGTACAGTGCTAGTCAGTGGTTAGGTGCAGTGCTGTCCAGTGTACAGTGGCTCTGTACACGGGGGGGGGGGGGGGGGGGGGGGGGGAGGGGAAGTGAGGGGCGGTGTAGA
>WFKH01011925.1:30887048-30900604 GCA_016163765.1 Magallana hongkongensis | reverse complement strand
TCATCATAACGATAATCTTGACAGTGTATCAAGGGCATAAACTATAACTACTTTACTTTGTTTGGCTTTTTCAACTGCTTTAAAGTGATTATATGATTTACTGACAACTGTTTTAAGAACGATATAACATTTTTCTTAAACCAAAACACGTTGTGTAAATTGTTAATTTACATGTATGACCTACAAAATGTGATAAAATGAAATCAGGTTGATAAGCTTTAGTTAAAATATATGTCTTATATGGAATATGTTACCGTACTGTTAATATTATATAACATCAAGTAACGTGTAATTAACATCCACATTTACTGATGCATGAGCATGTACACAATGCCATAAAACACTTACAGTTTGCAACGTCCCTTTGCGGCAAATCCAATGTAAAGCAATGAAGAATTCAATACTAAGATTATGTTGATAAGAAGGGTTAACCTAATCATACTCGACCAACCTGTTGATTTGAAAAAAGATATTTCAAAACAAATATGGTGTTATTTTTCTTGTACTCTAGCTCTATGTGAATTGGAATTTAACAAAAATAAAAACTTCCGGTAATTGAATAATAATTCAATTTTTCTGAGCAAAAACACTTATGAGAGAAATCGAATGTCATGTCTAATCATTAATTGTACATTTTTGCACTTATCAATTTCCATACGTCTTTCCTGTGTTGAATAAACAGAAAACACAATTATTATACATAACGTTAACTGAAACACACAAATGCAGATCTCCATAACCTTAAAGACCATCTCATTTTGTATATATAAACGATGCCCCGGTATTGTATGGTATAGAGATTACGTTCCCGAGCATTGCGAAAAAAAGGACAAGGGCGGATCCAAAAGAAAAAATCATACAATGATTCATTCTTCTCTAAGACGTTGTAATTATATCAAAGAAATTATTAAAGTATGCCAAATCATAATTTTAATCGGAGTAAAATGATTATTAAGTTTGTTGAATAATTAAAAAAAATAAATATTAATAACATGGTATACGGCTTTCGTATTTACGTGACATCGCCGCGTCTTTAATTTACGACTTTTTAAACGTTTCTATTTCAGAGTAAATTGAATGGTTCAAAATTAAAAAAAAAATCCAAACAACCGATATGTTTTAACAGATAGAGCATAAACTGTTTTAAAGGATTAGAGAACATTACTGTTCATTTTGTTTAACTATGCGGGGGTTTTGTCTCTAGATCAAGGAATAAAAAGGCTGGGCATGTGAGTAGGGATGCATTGTTGCTTCGATAGATAGAAATCGCTAGAAAAAGTATATGAATTATAAGTAAGCCTAAGAAAGAGAGAGAGAGAGAGAGAGAGAGAGAGAGAGAGAGAGAGAGAGAGAAAGAGGGAGAACAAGGTACCCTCAATGTGGTTCTAAAGCCTATGCCTTGCTAATAAATTAAAGTAGATAGTCAGAAGCCATACGCTCTGAAGGAAAAATAAAGCTAGGATCTTACCTCATATACAATATTATAAGGCTACGTTCTTTTTAATTTGAACAGTAATCGATTTAACTAATTGCACAGTAAAATAATCCAATATACTACTCTATCGAATACAATATACTACTCCATCGAATACAAGAAAAAATGATTAAATATGTGAAAAGAGCTTCAAGGCCAATTCTTAAAGTTTATAAATAACTCAATTTGCTGGGCGTTTGTCTCTAGATGGCCGGGTATGCATTTTTGCTTCGGTAGATGGAAATCGCTAGAAAAAGTATTTAAATCATAAGTAAACATGAGAGAGAGAGAGAGAGAGAGAGAGAGAGAGAGAGAGAGAGAGAGAGAGAGAGAAAGAGAGAGAGAGAGAAACAGAGAGAGATAAAGAGAGAAAGAGAGAGAGAAAACAAGTTAGCCTCAATGTGGTTCCAAAATCTTTTGAAAGCCATGCCTTGCTAATAAATGTAACTAACGGCGGCGATTATCCTCACCTTACGCTCATAAAATGTGTTATTTTTAGACGTAATTATTATAATTGCATGTATCACTGTGTTGAGATAAATGCTTTTAATTTCAAATCGTGCATGCTTGTTCGCAGTCACGTGTTTTGAGACCATTAATGTTAATATGTATTACGCTTATAAACAAGCCTCTAGTGTAACTGATTCTTCATGGTTCATCCGCAAAATATTAACTAGCCGGAAATCATCTTCAGTTGATTGTTTTCAAGTCCAAGATTTATCTGTTGCCATCGACCATCATACCATCCGAATATAAAAAAGGGAAATGTTGGGTGATCGGGTAAATATACGTAAGCAAAAAAAAAAAGACTACTAATAGTCGACAAAGGGTCGAGGCGATGCCAAATAAGAAAAATGTGCCGGCAGACCAACCCGTCACCCAAGAGGCTGTCCTGCAGCACAAGGACTGTCACTGTCTTCTACTGTTACCGGTCAAACATTTGGCCATCTAAACGGAAGCGCCACAGGCATGTACATCATAATGATTGATTTTAAGATGAATTTGTCTGCTGTGGGAATTGACGGTTTAAATCAGTTGGTTTTTGACTCAGATGCTAGAAGACAATGTATTGATGATCTCTCGATTGGTAAGATCGGGTGAGTCGCCCGGCAGCTGAGTCAGGTAATTGTGACCCCTATAGGCAGTCACGTGCCCAAAGCATACGAGAAAAAATATGGACAGGGTCCTACATAGGCTTAGCACTGTTAACAAAACAGGCACGTGACCTGCGACTTGACCCTCATGTTTCAGGTGAGCTGGTCATTGAAACAGTCAATGTATTGTCGAATAACAGCACTTTTATAGAAAAGCTATACTCAGCAAACACCATTAACTATTGGACCACGACAATCAATATACATGTCTACATGTGTATAATTAGAAAAGTTCCCAGGGAAAGCCCAGGAAATGTTAAAGTACATGCACAACATCAGATACTCTGCCAGATGACAGGGTAATTTTGTCATATTCCATTATGGAGGGGTGGGTCGGGGATGGTGAAAATTGAATTGTGGGGAATGCTCATTTCACCATGGCAATATGAAGAATCACAAACACTTTAGATAGGGAGTAATTTGGGGGCAAATCTTGGGTAAATTACTTTCTCTTACAAATATATATAATAGATGATTAGTTGTGTATATTACTCAACATTCACCAAGACTTACGTTTTAACAGATTTAATTTTATTTCTTTGAGTTTTGTTGTTTGTTTTTAAATATGATTTAATAATCTTTAACATGCTGAAAAGCTTATTATCAAATTTATACACCTTATGTGATTTTTTTTTTCTCGAACAAAAGTGTCGCATTATTTGATTACAAAATGCCAAACGTTGAATCTTGAATTTCACTGTTCAAGATATACTGAAACTTGTAAATATTCCTCTCGAGGATATTGCAAACTCAATGTGTGTCCATTCTCGACGTCAACTTAGAAGCAATGGTTTTCTCTCTCGCTCGCTTTTTTTTCTCCAGTGAGATTAGATTCTTTATCTTCTCGATAATATATTGATGTGTAGCGGCGATGTGTATGGGCTTTTGAGGGACAGTTATATATCAATTAAGGTTTTTTTTATTTTTATTCTTATGAAAACACCTTTATTCAAAGTGGTCGTTAATCATAAATTCTTTATGAAAACAAATTATTTTACTATCTCTCTTAAAGATGTTCTAGGTATATATAATACATGTATCTATAAAATAATTAATATTCAAAATATAACAAAACATTCAAAGAACGTCAAGTACAACAATTAATTGATACATGTATAATGTAAATGAGGTCCGGAGATTTCAATTTATATATTGAAGTGGTGAGGTAAGGGTCGTTGTACAATATTAATTTAAAATTAAGCATTTGTCTTCCATAACTTTCTTGTTTATCTCAATAGCATTCTTATCATAACAACAATTTATGGCGCAAAACGTAAAAATCGGATGCACATTGTTACAGGAGTATATTAGGAATTTATTGTTCATATTTATTATTATCAAGTTCATAATTATTTTTTTAATATTCAAAGCATTTAATGTAAATTAATTGTCATGGTAAGACATGTAAACATTTAGCATTTTGGTATTTCATAAATCAAGGCTTTGTACATACAGGTATGACACTGAACAAATCGCTTCATTAAAAAAACCCACTAAAACAACAAACTTGTGATGGTCATGCAGGTACCGGTCTGTTTTCTTTTTGTTTTAAATTTGCACCAACAAGACTTTAAAGTGTGATTATGAATTTATAAAGTTATATATTTTAAAATATAAATGAAAGAACATATTTAACAAATATATACATGTAATATAATTTAAAAAGGACCATTGAATTAACAATCATTAGTAAATTTTGGGTAAACAAATGAGAAGACATAAGTAATGGATAAACTTTTAATATTCAAGGATTTAAACTGAGATTTCTTTTCAGCTTTCTTCGTAACAACATTGTCTATATCGATACTTTTTTCATGGAAAATTGTTCGAATTACTGCATGATATGAGATGATATATTAGTTCCGGTAAGTTATGCGAAACTTTCTATTAAAAAGTTTGGTGTAGGCAAAAGATAAACTTTGTGATTCTGATTGAAATGTTAAGGCGGAGCATAAGTTGATTAAGGCGTTTTGCATATTATATTGTTATTAAGAGATATACATTTGTAAAACAAATTGCAGTGGAATAAGGCTTAGTAACTATAACATGTATACGATTTTTTAAGATGCATGAAAAATATTATTATGGTTTTACTTACATGTACTTACCATTTTCATTTATTTGAAGAAGCTAAATATATTTAATAAATAATTCGAAACTCATTTATTATTCAAAATGCAACAATAATTTTTTTTCCTTATTTTTAAGACGACCAAAAATGTTTAATTATGCGTGCAATTCTTAAGCAGAATTACATTGCGTTTCTAATGAAAATATACGCGGGATTACAGGAACGTATTTTATGCCCAAAGCCAATTTTGAAACTTATGTCATAACAGTAACGAATGCAAACAGAATGCTGGTTATTTATTATCTTTGGGGATTTTAGGGGTGTGTATTTTATTTAAGCCCCGTCTGTTAAAGACCAAATTTTTTTTTTACTTGCACTCATTTTAAAAAAGTGAACAAAGTCTTCCAATTTAAGTTGTATGTTTACAAACAAATAATAGGACGTTCAATAGGATCTAAATGCTCCCCACCTGTATGCGGTATTCACCTGTCTCTAATTACTGAAGAAATCATTGACTGATTTCCAGTTAGAAACAAATTTTTTTATCATGTTCGCTATCGAAATGTTTGATGTATTGTATTTTTCGGATAATGACATGACATCCATGAGTTTTACACTGAAAGCAATGATCATCATCCATTATTGAATTACACTTATAGAATCTCACAAAATAAAAACAAAATGAATTTTCTAAATAACACGGTATATATTTGAAACAAAACAAATCCTTGATTTTAAAACTTATATTCAATCTTTTAATTAATACATTTCAATATTTAGCCCGCACTAATGCACACAATTCTTCGATTTCAAATAAGGTTGCAATAAGTCTGCAGGTGCTACAAGTCAAACGAAATATTCAGATTTATAAACTTACCAGAAATGAGCCAATGTCATAACTTACTATTTTATTTCATAAATGTTCAATTTAATTCTAATAATGTTCTATAGATAAATCTGTTGTTTCTTGAGAGTAAAAGCAAATGCCTTAATCGTTTCCGAACAGCCCTCGAACAATCACGCTAATTCATAATTTGTTCACTATAATGTATATTCTGGAGCTCGTGAATTATGTGTGATTGTTTTTCATTAATGAAAAACACAACTTACAATTCATAATGATTGCCGATCTTAACCTTGTAGTAGTAACAGAAAGCCGTTTGATATTTTCGTTAGCCATACCTTGTATCACCGAAAAAGCACGGCCACAGAATTTAGCCTTAATAATTCTGATTATCCGTCTGTTTATCGCATATCTCATAGCCACGGTCATTTTACGCTTTACCGGAAAGACTCGGATCATTGCTTACTTACACCGCTATAATAACCCATATTGATGTTTTTGTGAAACAAGATAGATATAATATTTTTTTTAAAGCAATTTCGTGTTATTAGAACAGATGCTTTTATATTATATTTGTATGTTTGTGTATTGATTAATAAAACATTTTTTATAAAATATGTTACTGTCATGAATTGACGAAAAACTATTAAATCAACCATTCGGGGATGAGCAGATTCCACCAATTCCAAAACTCGTGGTCAGTAGGCGTGCATTTTTTACGCTGGATGGAGCTGTTAATATTTAAAAAATGTCATTGTGGAAAAAGTCACATCAAATACAAAAAATCCATGTTAAACAATGTGTACAAGTTATCGCATGAAATGTATCAATCGGCATATGTTCAGTACATGTTTTGTCCTTCTCTTGTAAATAAGCAGGTATTGGTGCTTGTTAAACGAAAAGACCTACCCTTAATCATATTAATGTTATAATATGATGATGGTTGTACTACATTGTTTTCATCATATTTACCATTATACATATTCCACAAGCACCTTACGTTATTTATTTTTCTCATGATAGAAAATATACTCCGTACTTAATAAAACACAGTATGCATGTACACTGTACACATCGCCAGTATCTCGGGGTTTTTAAAGGACTGCCTCATCAGCCTGACTGTATGCCTGAAAATCAAGACGGGTTCATTTTGCTATCCTCTGCTATGCCTGTCCAAGAAATAATAGGGGAATAGTTTAAAACTCGATGGAATACGGTTTGGCTAATTGTGATGAAAACCGGCACACTAGAGGAGTGTGTGATGTCGGTCTAACTGTGTAGGATTTCTGTGTTTTGGTATCGATTTTGTGAACAGAACTGCATCATGATTACAGAAAATGAAAACCGAATTTATTCGTAGCCGTACTGAGCATCACCTAACGCAAAGTTAGAAATTGAAAAACAAAAACAAATGTTAAACTACGATTAATTGAAGAAAGTACTTCAGCTTATGATTCACCTGTTGTCTTAGTTAAAAAGGCAAGAAATGAATACAGGTTTGCAATTGATTATAGAAAACTAAACATTGTCACCCAACTTCAAAGTTCCACATCAACTTGTTTGTTCAATGAGTTTGATGCAGTTTGACAAACTAATGCACACATATTTTTAACTTTAGATATGCAATCTGGATATTGACAAGTTGCGCTGATTAAGAAACAGAATATGAAACTGCAAGACAATTTGTAATAATTAAAGAATGTGTTGTGGACTTCTCAATGTACCTTCGACATTCCAAATGCTCATGAGTATGATTTAAAAGGTCTTACATCGAAACAGTGTTTGTTTTCGGTCGATGGTATCATTGTATTGTCCAGTGATTAAAAAAAAAATTGTAAACATCTTAATTTGATGTTTCTAGGTTTACGAGAAGAAAACTTAAAATTCAAAATGTCTATTTGCAAAAATCTGAAGTTCCTTACATGTATTTAGTTACTTTCCTTACATCAAAAGACGGAATAAAAGTGAACTTATCTAAATTTGTTGTTGTAAAATTATTTCAGTTACCTAAAAAAGGCCGCAGTTCGCAGTGTTCGCAGTTTTCTATGTTTAGAGCATTGCTTACAAAAACCTGGAAAAGGGTATTTCAAAATTGCGTTACCTCTAAAGACATTGTTGAACATACCGTCTAATGACATCAATATACTTGCCATTGTCACTTTTGCACCCAATCGTGTGATCACAGTTGTCTTTTTTACAAAAACAGGTTCGATTACATTTTGGTCCATAATAAGGATACTGGCAGGGCTTGCTGCAATTTATCCAAACGTATCCATTTGGACAATCTTCATGAAAAATAAATAGGTTTTATTTGCATTTACTTTTGTGTTCGGTATCAGGATGAAAATATTTATTAAACTCAGAAGTCAAATTTCGAAAGAAATCATACATAACTTAACTTTATAGTTATATGTAGCAAGAACAACTGTGAATAGATGGTACTCTTTACAATTTACAACTAAATGCTAGTACGCATCATAAGAACATTAAGAGATGGAAATAATTACTTTCACTAGTTTCGAATTTCAGTGTTAATTGTTTGTGTATATTATTGAGCAAATTTTTCAGATGATCAGTTGAAAAAATGTTACAGTTATAAAATTATTATTAACAACATTCAATGAAATGTTTACGGTTACTTTAACGACGAAAGAAGTATTTGTTATCGACTTTTGATAGTTTTAGACAAAAAATATATATTGTGTTAAACCTTTGAGTTTAAATGGGTTGTTACGCTTTTTTATTTACATTTTGTATTACTAAATGCAATTACGTAGATTGCAACTCATTTCGATTTTCTAGATATAAACATGTCACAAATTCTTTTTATCACACGTATCACTAACCTACGCACATATCCATCGCGGAGTCCCATTGCGTGTTTGGACAACAGCCGTTAAAGTTACTGCAAAAAGCAAAGATGATATAACCATGAAACCCAGGAGTCCCATTTCTCACCTGAGCAATAACAGTCATAACTCTGATCAAGTCTGCATTACATCCACATATCTTGACAATTAAGTACATTAAGTCTTGCCTCGGAATGTTAAAAAAAATATTCCAACTTTTGTACATATACTTATTATATATCTAGATATTATTATCTACAAATGTGGTAAAACTGACATCAAATTAAAAATCCTCTGTTAAAGTATACGTTTTGTATGATGTATCTTTAAGATCATTTTACGTGTAATTTGCATCAACGTTTACTGATACATGTAGATGTACGCACTATAATAAAACACTTACAGTTCACAAGGTCCCTTTATTGCAAATTCAATGTAAAGCAAGAGAGCGTTCAACACTAAGATTTTATTGTTAAGTAAGGCGCAATTACATAATGTAATCATTCTAGTCAAACCCGTTGATTAGAATACAAAAATGTTTGAAAATGATCAAAATGTAATCTTACTTGTTATATAGCAGTGTCTGAATTCGAATTTAAAAACTTCCGGTATTTGAATGTTAATTTAATTTTTCAAAAAGAAAAACACTTCTGATTGAAATCGAATATCATGCCTAATCGTTCATTGTATATTTTTGCGTTTTCCAAATGTCCTCCCTTTATTGAAAATCATAAAACACAATTACTATACATAACGTTAAATAAAACACAGAAATGCAGATCTCCATAACCTTAAAGAACCTCTTATTTTCTATATATAAACAATATCCCGGTATCGCATGGTTCCTATGGAGATAACGTTCGCGAGCATTGCGGAAAAAAAGGACAAGGGTTGATCCAAAAGTAACGTCATACATGCACCATTCTTCTCTTGGGCACTGTATTTTAGAAAATGAATTATCAATTTACGCCAAATCATAATTTAATTCTAATTAAAAAATTATTAAGTTCGTTGAATAATTAAAAAGATATAAATGTTTATAACATGGTATACGACTTTCGTATTTACGTGTCATCGCCGCATCTTAAATTTACCACTTTTTAAACGTTTCTATTTCAGAGTACATTGAATGGTTCAAAAATAAAAAAAAACCGATATATTATAACATATAGATCATAAACTATTTTAAAAGAATAGAGAACGTCACTGTTGATTTTAGTTAACTATGCGGGGCTTTTATCTCTAGATCAAGGAATAAAAAGGCTGGGCATGCGAATAGAGATGCATTTTTGCTTCGATAGATAGAAATCGCTAGAAAAAGTATTTGAATCATAAGTAAACCTAAGAGAGAGAGAAAGAGAGAGAGAGAGAGAGAGAGAGAGAGAGAGAGAAAGAGAGAGAGAGAGAGAACAAGGTACCCTCAATGTGGTTCTAAAGCTTATGTCTTGCTAAGAAATAAGTAGATAGTCAGAAGTCATATGCTCTGAAAAAAAATTAATAATGCTAGGTTTTTACCTCATATACCATATTATTAGGCGACGTTCATGACTTTGTAATTCGTAGAGCCATCGATTGAACTGATCGCTCAGTAAAATAATCCATATACTACTCTATCGAATGAAAGAAAAAAATAATTAAATATGTGAACAGAGCATCAAGGCCAATTCTTAAAGTTTATAAATAACTCAATTATTAATTTTTATCATAACGCCAAGAATCAAGAAATGACGTCGCAAGCGTGCGGCGACTATCCTCACCTCACGCTCATTAAATGAGTTATTTTCAGAAGTAATTATCATAATTGCATCTATCACCGTGTTGAGCAGTCTAATTAAAATCAGATCCTAGATCCGTCCCTTTTTTTCTATTGTCGCTACACGAAATCGACGAGCGTTTCCGGTTAAAAAAAAAAGAGGGTACCCTACATCATTTTAGGGGGTGGAGGATGGTGAATTTTGAATTGTAGGCAATGCCACAAACACATTGGATAGGGAGTAATTTGGGAGCAAATCAGGGGTAAATCACATTTTTCGTAGTGTCCAAGGGATTCAAACATTACATGTTCATGTACATGAAAAAATGACAATAACAAACCGTCAACCATCTCAAAAATCCATAAAACGAAATACAAATTCAAAGCAGAGCAACATTGTTTTAAACGGTGAACACTTTTTTGTACGCCAAATCTTGTTTACGTAGACTTGAATTACCAAAACTTGAAACACTTTCTCTAAAAAATAAACAAAATTTGTAGTTAAGAGATTTTTTTTTTAGATTTTGATAGCAGATTTCTCAAACACTGCATTCACCTTGTGTTTTATAATATGATGACAATTTTATATCGAAATGGAACTGTAGAACAAACAAAAAAAAAACTCGTCAGATCACATAACGGGTAAATAAGTTCAAAATACACTAAAACAGTGATGTGGACAACTGGTATGAATGTGGAATACATTTTAAATCATTACACTCTACGAAACATTTTGTCAGCTCACCTGAACCGAAGGTTCAAGTGAGCTTTTCTGATCACCCGTTGTCCGTCGTCCGTCCGTCCGTCCGTCTGTCCGTCCGTCTGTCTGTCCGTCTGTCTGTCCGTCTGTAAACTTTTCACATTTTTGACTTCTTCTCTAAAACCACTGGGCCAAATTTAACCAAACTTGGTACAAAGCATCCTTATGAAAAGGGGATTCTAAATTGTTAAATAAAGGGCACAATCCTTTTTAAAGGGGAGATAATTACGAAACAGTGAAAATAGGGTGCATGTCTTTAAAAATCTTCTTCACAAGAACCACTGCACCAGAAATGCCAATATTTACAAAAAAAGCTTGTATATATAGTCAAGATTCTAAATTGTAAAAATCGTGACCCCCGGACCAAAACTAGGGCCCCAGGCGGGGTTCAAAGTTTAACATAGAAATACGTTGGAAAAATGTTTAAAATCTTTTTCTCAAGAACCACTGCACCAGAAATGCCAACATTTACACAAAAGCTTGTACATGTATGTGTAGTGAAAATTCTAAATTGTAAAAAATGTGACCCCCGAACCAAACCTGGGGCCCAAGGTGGGGTTCAAAGTTTAACATAGAAATATGTTGGAAAATTTTTTAAAAATCTTCTTCTCAAGAACTACTGCACCAGAAATGCCAACATTTACACAAAAGCTTGTATGTATAGTGAAGATTCTAAATTGTAAAAATTGTGACCCACAGACCAAATCTGGGGCTCCAGGCAGGGTTCAAAGTTTAACATAGAAATAGATAAGATAAATTTTAAAAAATCTTCTTCTCAAGAACCACTGCTCCAAAAAGGCCAATATTTATACATAGGCTTGTATGTATAGTGAAGATTTTAAATTGTAAAAATCGTGACCCCCCCCTCCAGGCAAAAACTGGGACCCCAGGCGGGGTTCAAAGTTTAATATATATAAGAAAATTGTTTTAAAATCTTCTTCTCAAGAACTACAGTGCAACAGTTTGGGATATTACTATGCATTCATCCTTGGCAACTGTAGATTCTAAAGTGGTAAAATCGTGACTCCCAGTCCTATACTGGGGCACCAAGAGGGGTTCAAAGTTTAACATATAAATATATTGGAAACATGTTTAACAATCTTCTTCTCGAGAACTATATATACAATGTCACAGTTTGTGAGATTGCTATACAAGGGTCCTCAAATAGTGGAATTTCTAAAGTATAGAAGCCGTGACCCCGATCTAATACTGGGGCACCAGAAGGGGTTCAAAGTTTAAAAAGATATTAGATAGAATGAACATGTTTAAAAATCTTCTTCTGGAGAATTACAATGCATCAATTTGTGAGATTACTATGCAAGCATTCTCAAATTGTGAAGTTTCTAAATTGTGGAAGCCGTGACCCCCAGACTAATATTGGGGCCCAAGAAGGGGTTCAAAGTTAACATTGAAATATATAGGGAACATGTTTTAAAATCTTCTTCTCAAGAACTACAGTGCAACAGTTTGTGAGATTACTATATATATGCAAGCATCCATGGCTATTGTAGATTCTAAATTGGTAAAATCGTCACCCCCGGACTAATACTGGGGCCCAAAGACCCCCTAGACCAATACTGAGGCCCCAAGTGGGGTTCAAAGTTTAACATAGAAATATATATGGAAAATGTTTAAAAAAATTCTTCTTGAGAACTACAATTCCACAGTTTGTGAGATTACTATGCAAGGATCCTCGAATAGTGTAGTTGTTAAAGCCAACCATAAACCCCGGACCAATACTGGGGCCCTAGAAGGGGTTCAAAGTTTAAATTAGAAATAGCATATGCTACGAAATAGAATGTTACAAGGAACTGTTGTTCAGGTGAGCGATGTGGCCCATGGGCCTCTTGTTTTTGTTTCATTCGATGACAAGTTCCTGGTATACATGATTTAAACCACAAACAAGTAGAAATATATAATTAATTATGTATATTACTCACAATCACCAAGACTTACGTTTTTAACAGATTCACTGACATTTATTTGAGTTTTGTTATTGTTTATTTAAAAAAAATGATTTATTAATCTTTGACATACTGAAATGCTTATTATCAAAGAACTTGGTTCACTTGTGACTTATTTTGGCCCTCGGATAGGGTAAAATTTCAAAGTTGTCAGAACAAATATTTGTGCATATATAAATACTTTCTGGTTTTACCTGTTATCAAAAATGTATTAGTACTTGTGATTGCCCAAGTGTATATGCTAAATAAAATGCGATAAAATGCCGTGGGAATGCATATTTCCGGAAAAATACACGAAATGCTGTGAATGTTTTGGAAATTTGGATAGGTCCGCATGAAATCATCATCGCCAAATTTTGTCATATTGAACAACTTCCTTATCTTGAGGTGTATGCAAAAAATCGTGATGGTGATATTGTGCGGACCATGTTTATTTTAAAAAAAAACGGTATTCTGATAACGTCAATATAGCGTTTTCGTGTATCAATAATAACGTTAGATAAATAAATCGGATAAGTATAAATCATATTTAAAATGTAAATAACATTTAAACATTAAAAAGTATGTGTATTAAAAATATTAAACATGAAAGGAAGACTAACTATATGTCCGAAAATCTTGTCTTATTGCATGCACAATCTACTTCCGCGTCTCCGTAGCCTAGCGACTTAAGACATTATACCAAAT
>WFKH01011925.1:30861032-30876853 GCA_016163765.1 Magallana hongkongensis | reverse complement strand
TCATCATAACGATAATCTTGACAGTGTATCAAGGGCATAAACTATAATTATTTTTAGTTTGTTTGGCTTTTTCAACTGCTTTAAAGTGATTATATGATTTACTGACAATTGTTTTAAGAACGATATGTTTTTTTCTTAAACCAAAACACGTTGTGTAAATTGTTAATTTACATGTATGACCTACAAAATGTGATAAAATGAAATCAGGTTGATAAGCTTTATTTAAAATATCTGTCTTATATGGAATATGTTACAATACTGTACATATCATATAACAACAAGTAACGTGTAATTAACATCTACATTTACTGATGCATGAGCATGTACACAATGTCATAAAACACTTACAAGTTGTACGTCCCTTTGCGGCAAATCCAATGTAAAGCAATGTAGAATTCAATACTAAGATTCTGTTGATAAGAAGGGTTAACCTAATCATACTCGACCAACCTGTTGATTTAAAAAAAGATATTTCAAAACAAAAATGGTGTTATTTTTCTTGTACTCTAGCTCTATGTGAATTGGAATTTAAACAAAACAAAAAAAAAAAACTTCCGGTAATTGAATAATAATTCAATTTTTCTGAGCTAAAACACTTATGAGAGAAATCAAAAGTCATGTCTAATCATTAATTGTACATTTTTGCACTTATCAATTTCCATACGTCTTTCCTTTGTTGAATAAACATAAAACACAATTATTATACATAACGTTAACTGAAACACAAAAATGCAGATCTCCATAACCTTAAAGACCATCTCATTTTATATATATAAAGGATGCCCCGGTATTGTATGGTATAGAGATTATGTTCGCGAGCATTGCGAAAAAAAAGACAAGGGCGGATCCAAAAGTAAAATCATACAATGATTCATTCTTCTCTAGGACGTTGTAATCATAAAAATTAAAGAAATTATTAGAGTATGCCAAGTCATAATTTTAATCGGAATAAAATGATGATTAAGTTTGTTGAATAATTAAAAGGAAATAAATATTAATGACATGGTATACGGCTTACGTATTTACGTGACATCGCCGCGTCTTTAATTTACGACGTTTTAAACGTTTCTATTTCAGAGTAAATTGAATGGTTCAACATTTTAAAAAAAAAACCAAACAACCGAATTTTTTAACAGATAGAGCATAAACTGTTTTAAAAGATTAGAGAACGTTGCTGTTCATTTTTATTAACTATGTTGGGCTTTTGTCTCTAGATGGCCAAGGCATGCATTTTTGCTTCGGTAGATAGAAATCGCTAGAAAAAGTATTTGAATCATAAATGAACCTGAGAGAGAGAGAGAGAGAGAGAGAGAGAGAGAGAGAGAGAGAGAGAGAGAGAGAGAGAGAGAGAGAGAGAGAGACAGAGACAGAGCTAAAGAGAGAGAGAAAGAGAGAAAGAGAGAGAGAGAGAGAGAGAGAGAGAGAAATCAAGTAAGCCTCAATGTGGTTCCACATTTTTTTGAAAGCCATGCCTTGACTAACGACGGCGATTATCCTTACCTCACGCTCATAAAATGTGTTATTTTCAGACGTAATTATCATAATTGCATTTATCACTGTGTTGAGATAAATGCTTTCAATTCGAAATCGTGCATGCTTGTTCGCAGTCACGTGTTTTGAGACCATTGATGTTAATATGTATTACGCTTATAAACAAGCCTCTAGTGTAACTGATTCTTCATGGTTCGTCCGCAAAATATTAACTAGCCGGAAATCATCTTCAGTTGATTGTTTTCAAGTCCAAGATTTATCTGCTGCCATCGACCATCATACCATCCGAATATAAAAAAGTGAAATGTTGGTGATCGGGTAAATATACGTAAGCACAAAAAGACTACTAATAGTCGACAAAGGGTCGAGCCGATGCCAAATAAAAAAAAGTGCAGACAGACCAACCCGTCACCCAAGAGGCTGTCCTGCAGCACAAGGATCACTGTCTTCTACTGTTACCGGTCAAACCCTTGGCCATCTAGACGGGAGCGCCACAGGTATGAACACCATAATGATTGATTTTAAGAATTAAGAATTTGTCTGCTGTGGGAATTGACGATTTAAATCAGTTTGACTCAGATGCTAGAAGACAATGTATTGATGATCTCTCGATTGGTAAGATCGGGTGAGTCGCCCGGCAGCTGAGTCAGGTAATTGTGACCCCTATAGGCAGTCACGTACCCAAAGCATTCGAGAAAAAAATATAGACAGGGTCCTACATAGACTTAGCACTGTTAACAAAACAGACACGTGACCTGCGACTTGACCCTCATGTTTCAGGTGAGCTGGTCATTGAAACAGTCAACGTATTGTCGAATAACAGCACTTTTATAGAAAATCTACACTCAGCAAACACCATTAACAATTGGACCACGACATTCAATATACATGTCTACATGTGTATACTTAGAAAAGTTCCCAGGGAAAGCCCAGGAAATGTTAAAGTACATGCACAACATCAGATACTCTGCCAGATGACAGGGTCATTTTGTCATATTCCATTATGGAGGGGTGGGTCGGCTATGGTGAAAATTGAATTGTGGGGAATGCTCATTTCACCAGGGCAGTATAAAGAATCACAAACACTTTAGATAGGGAGTTATTTGGGGGCAAATCTTGGGTAAATTACTTTCTCTAACAAATATATATAAATAGATGATTAGTTGTGTATATTACTCAACATTCACCAAGACTTACGTTTTAACAGATTTACTTTCATTTCTTTGAATTTTGTTGTTTGTTTTTAAATATGATTTATTAATCTTTAACATGCTTAAAAAGCTTATTATCAAATTTATAAAACGTATGTGGTTTGTTTTTATTTTCTCGAATAAAAGTGTCGCATTGTTTGATTACAAAATGCCAAACGTTGAATCTTGAATTTGACTGTTCATGGTATACTGAAAATTGTTAATATTCCTCTCGAGGATATTGCCAACTCCGTGTGTCCGTTCTCGATGTCAACTTACAAACAATGGTTTTCTCTCTCTCTCTCTCTCGCTTTTTTTTCTCCAATGAGATTAGATTCTTTATCTTCTCGATCATACATTGATATGTAGGGGCGATGTGTATGGGCTTTTTAGGGACAGTTAAATCCCAATTAAGTTTTTTTTATTTTTATTCTGATGAAAACACTTTAATCCGAAGTATTCGTTAATCATAAAATAATGTAATTCTTTATAAAACAAATTCTTTTACTATTTCTCTTAAAGATGTTCTAGGTATATATAATACATGTATCTATAAAATAATTAATATTCAATATATAACAAAACATTTAAAGAACGTCAAGTACAACAATTAATTGATACATGTATAATGTAAATGAGGTCCGGAGATTTCAATTTATCTATTGAAGTGGTGAGGTATGGGTCGTGGTACAATATTAATAAAAAATAAAGCATTTGTCTTCCATAACTTCCTTGTTTATCTCAATAGCATTCTTATCATAACAACAATGTATGGCGCAAAACGTTAAAATCGGATGCACATTTTTACAGGAGCATATTAGGAATTTATTGTTTATATTTATTATTATCAAGTTCATAATTATTATGTTTAATATTCAAAGCAATTAATGTAAATTAATTGTCATGGTTAGACATGTAAACATTTAAGCATTTTGTAATTTCATTAATCAAGGCTTTGTACATACAGGTATAACACTGAACAAATCGCTTCATTAAAAAAAAACACACTAAAACAACAAACTAGTGAAGGTCATGCAGGTACCGATCAGTTTTCTTTTTGTTTTAAATTTGCATCAACAAGATTTTAAAGTGTGATTATGAGTTTATAAAGTTATATATTTTATAATTATAAATGAAAGAACATGTTTAACAGTAGATTAAAAAAACTAACAAATATATACATGTAATATAATTTAAAAAGGAACATTGAATTAACAATCATAGGTAAAGAACTATATATGGTTTGGGCTGTTTTTGGCTCCCATTCGGAAATTATCTATAATTTAAGTAGTAAGTGGTGAGTTAACTGTGTTACTTAAAATGTATGTTTTAAATTGATCTGATATTCCGTTGTCATGGAAACAGACCTCAAACATTATATATAGATTTTCTGTAAAATGGGAATTAATTATAGGAATCCTAAAGACCTACTCTTTGGTATTCGTACAATTGCATACATATATACAAATATATATGTATTTATGTGAAAAGCCACAAAAGCAACATATATTGGTAGCTAATGGGGTGATAGTTGCCATGGTTACAATAAATTGTTTCCATGGAGAACACTGAATGTGTGAGCATAATATATCTCATATGGTTTTTATCTGTTGAAACTATTGAACTTTATTATGTGTCATTTCTAAATAATAAGTTATTAGTTAGTTAAGGGCATTTACGTTTTATTAAATACTATAGCTTTTTAAAATTAATAATTAAATGTATCTTTATAAACATATCTTTATCAAAACAAAAGCTAAGATCAGAAGTTAAGATATTTACTCAATATCTGATCAAAATATTTTATCATTGGATAGAATAAATCAAACAAACAACTATCAAATAAAACATCTCTGAAAATGATTGTATATAAATGTCGCTAATTTCTGATCAGAAACATTCGGAACGATCATTAAATATTTAAAAATTGATGAAATACCAATGTCACTGTACATCTACACATATCGATTCAACATTGTTTCAGTCCCTTCACAAGAAATGTGATATTGTTCGCACTTGTAAAATCAGTTTAAACATGTTTATACATTATTACTACAATGAAAATGAAAACAAAATAGAATCGCCGTGAACTAACTGTCGTTTTTAACTTTAATAATTTTCCGGAAAACAATACATTCGGGTGAAAAAGGGGGTACATATATACTGTAAAACACTAAAATCTTGTACAACACCACTAAAACCAATTTTAAAAATAAACCTATATGCAGTATTACAAGCGTTGCTTTAGGCCTAAAAACAAACAAACTTAACGAGGCCGAGTACAGATCTATAGTCTGTCCCAAGTTATTGCTTCCACCACTTTTTGATGATTTTTAATAAAAATACACATACCTGTGAAAGAAATGCTGTTGAAATCGATAAAAGGTAAAATATCCAAGATATCTTCATTGACAAATTATCATTTTTCACTCATAAAAGTTCACAGGAACGAAAACAAATTTCTTGCGGAGATTTATAATGGGAAATATTTACATCTTTTCTCCATTCGGAAGTTATCGGGACACCTCGCACAATTTTTCAACGTTATCATCCGGGCTTAATAATGGCTGATGCAATGCTAAATCTCCGTAGACTTTCTATTTTGGGATGTGTATTGAAACCTGTAGCGGTAGAGGGCGCGTTTCAAAACAGATAATCTGGACATTTTTCATATTAGTGGATGAACATAGTTTGAGCACAAAGGTATTTATGATTAACGAAATATCAATCAAAAAGTGGTGGAAGCAAAAACTCGGGACAGAGTATAGTACGCACGCTTAGGGTCCTATGTTAAGGTAACTCCAGTGTCTTTCGGATCCGGTTCTTTTTTTACACGGCGTGCTAAATTTCCGGTTATAATTTTGGCACACAACAAGTGTTTTGAAATAATTATGGTTTGGTCAAAAAGTGGAAAATTTGTTAAAATATAGCATCTCCGTCATGTAGAGGGATTGGAGAAAGCAAGGAAAGCAGCGA
Source organism: Magallana hongkongensis (assembly GCA_016163765.1). Taxonomy (NCBI): domain Eukaryota; kingdom Metazoa; phylum Mollusca; class Bivalvia; order Ostreida; family Ostreidae; genus Magallana; species Magallana hongkongensis. The sequence goes on along the minus strand of WFKH01011925.1, from coordinate 30,871,196 downwards.
AATGTAAAAAGGTAAATGATTGACTGTGTAATATAATTGTACGTATTGTATGCATTCTCCTCCAACAATTACACTGCGTTTATGTAGCTTGACGATCTCATGTGTTCTCCGGGACAAGGAGAGGATAAGTAAGTACTTGTGTAATTAAAACTACATAACACTGTGTAATTAAAACTACATAACACTGATTGGTGTTTAATCTACGGATAAATATATTAAAAAACTGGGATAGAAAGGGGGTGGGGGTATAACTGCACTCAACTATATGAGTTTTTTGGCAGTCTCGACTTTAGTTTTATATGTATAATACAGTTTCATTGAGTATATCAATTTAAGTGACTGTTAGATTGTGTCATTTTGGTACATTTCATTTTTTTCCAAAGTTTGCAAAAAACAACTTGTAAAATTTACATTTTCAATATGGGGGTACACATGTTCAGGAGACTATCAAGCAAAAACTAGATGGTCAATTTTGATAAACTATGTTTTTTTGTTAATACAATATGTAACTCTTAATAAATATTCTTTAGAAAATGTATGTAAACTGAACATTTTTTTAGAATTTTTCAAAAATATGCAATTTTGTGATTTTTTGGGGAAGGTCGTGACAAGAAAAAATGTAATATTTTTTTATATTTTCTATAGAAAATCAATAAAATTTTTATGATTTAATGATAATCAATTGATTTGCTTAAATTATAACCTAACATGATGTATTTTGGTGCAAAATTTAATAAATTATGAGATTATGCATCATGGTGTTAAATTTTGGTTGTTAAATTTTTGGAGCTTGTGAGCTGAAGCTCACTGTAGGAAAACAAACGTGCAAAGGTATAAATATTTTGGTCTCTATAGTAAGTTTATAAGTTGGTTTAACTATGAAAATTTAAAAATGTGTGGTTTGACACGGATTTCTAAAACACTGGAGTTACCTTAAATATAAACAAAACTGTAATCCGCACTCTTCTGGATGTATATGTAGACAAACTTGGAGATGACCCCCTAAACAAACAGTGTGGTAAAAGTCTGATTTTTTTTAATATTAAATAATACTTATATTAATAGAAATTTATGAAAAAAAATCATTAAAAAATCTAGGGCAGAACAAAGTAGACCCGGCCTCGTTAAGAGATAATGAATAAATTAATGAACAATTGATTTTATTTTATTTTATTTTTTACAATTATAACAGGTTTAAGACATTTTAATTTTTAATAAAATTATGGTTCATGCAATTATTATCATTAGTTTTATTTACATAGCATTTTTTGAAAGAATAGGCAGAGAATTCAAATGCACATCTGTTGTTTTTTTTTTTTTATACTCAATTAGAATAGAAATAAGTATCCATAATAATTATATTAATTATTTATTTGTGATAAAGACATTTAAACATGTTGTTCATGTGCTTAACAAGCTCGGTAAAATCATACTTTTCATAAAATAATTGGATATATTTTATGTTACTAGCACAACCACCACCCCCCCCCCCCTTTCACCGTTTTTTGTGATATGCAGAGGGCCTTTTTCATTCATTTATTGCACGAATGGCAGGCCGTATGTTACTTTCAGAACTTCACGTAGTCTATCATAGTATTTGTGCTCATTAGCTCCGATTTTAAAAGGCAATTAATTGAAAATAATAATATCAGAAAGTATATTTAAGAATTTTATTCTAATAACTCTGAAACACCATGTATGTACGTTTTTATTAGGCATGTGATGTATGTAAACATTACTGTACAGCATGACAGCAGACGATACAGTATGGATTCACGATCAATCCTCTAAGTAAAAAGTTGCAAAACAAAAACCCCCCAGAAAGCATTGTATTTGTTAAATATATTATCTAGTGCTAGCGTGTATTGATACATACCTCAGTGTCTCGTTGACTTCAAGCGATGGTATTCTTTAAAAACTTGGGATCCACACCCGGCATTCTTTGTTTATACAAGTAATAGCAACGATCTATTTTTTAGAGACCGATCTCGATCAAAAAAAAATTATTGTCATTATTTAGGCCTAAAGATTCATGTTGTTTTGGTGGGTGTTTTTTTATTAGGAAATTTGTATAAATCTGTATACCAAAAGTAGGGGATATAGAATATATCACCAACGATCTCTGAGTGCGCGCATAACGTTACTTGACGTCGGCATGATCGATCGAGCGTCAATATTTTGAACATTTTTTCCCTTGTTTGATATGTGCGACTTTTTGAACAAGTTTCATATTTTGCACATAGATTTTTTCAGAAAGAATCTTTACACTGTGCAAATATCATTCTTGTTCATGGAGTCGCACATGTTAAAATTCGCCCCAAAAGGTGTCACCGACTATCATTTATAGCATTTTCTTGTAATATAGGGTAAGTTAATACCTCGATTTCGACGCATCCGTATTGAGTTTTTTAAAAAATAAATCAACAATGAAAAGTTTGAATTTTATACTTTAAAATGATATCAATAACATTAGATATTAATGGCGTTAAAATTTTACAAATTACGGGGGCCAAAAAACAGCCCAAACCATATATAGTTCTTTGGGTAAACAAATGAGGAAACATAAGTAATAGATAAACTTTTAATATTCAAGGATGTAAACTGAGATTTCTTTTCAGCTTTCTTCATAACAACATTGTCTATGTCGATACTTTTTTCATGGATAATTGTTCGAATTCCTGCATAATATGAGATAATATATTAGTTCCGGTAAGTTATGCTAAACTTTCTATTAAAAAGTTTGGTGTAGGCAAAAGATAAACTTTGTGATTCTGATTGAAATTTTAAGGCAGAGTATAAGTTGATTAAGGCATTTTGCATACTTGCACTTATTATTTTATTGCTATTAAGAGATTGTATTCTTATAACCTAGTGAGCCTTTGAACACAATATAGAAAATAGGAAACAAAAAGAAAATGAGGGTTTTCTGTTCGTTTTTCAAGACTCAGATTTATAAGCTTACCAGAAATGAGACAATGATATAACTTAATATTTTATTTCATAAATGTTCAATTTTATTTACATAACGTTCTATTGATTAATCTGTTGTTTCTTGGGAGTAAAAGCAAATGCCTGAATCGTTTCCGAACAGCCCTCGAACAGTCACGCTAATTCATTGTTTATTCACTATAATATATTCTGAAGTTCATGAATTATGTGTGATATGTGTGATATGTAATTGTTTTTCAGTAATAAAAAAACAGAACTTACTATTCATAATGATTGCAGATCAACACTATGTATTCGTAAAAGAAAGACGTGTGATTTCTTCGTTAGCCATACCTTGTAACACCGAAAAAGCACGGCCACAAAATTAACCTGAATAATTCTGATTATCCGTCTGTATATCGCATATTTCATAGTCACGGCCAGTCTACGTTTTACCGAAAAGACTCAGAGCATTGCCTACTAGCGCTGCCCTAATAAGCTATCTTGATGTATTTAAATATTGTGAAACAAGATGAATATAATATTTAAAAAAGCAAGTATGTGTTATTAGAACACATAGTTTTATATTCTATCTATATGTGGGTGCATTGATCAAGAATATTATTTTTTTTCAAAAAGATGTTACTGTCATGAATTGACGAAGAACTTGATTGGGTAACTCTATTCAAGCAACCATTCGGCGATGAGCAGATTCCACCAATTCCAAAAATCGTGGTCAGGACACGGGCATTCTTTACGCTGGATGGAACTGTCAATATTGAAAATGACCTTGTAAAAAATTCAAAATCACATCAAATACAAAAAATCACCTGTTTTATAAATCTGTACAAATTTGCACATGAAATGAATGAATCTGTAATTAATTGTCCTTATTTTGGAAAGTAGCAGGTATTAGTTTGTGCTTGTTAAACGGAAAGACATACCCTTAATTATATCTATGTTAGCATTATGATAAGTATCACATTGCTCTTTTAATATTTATGATTTTACACATTCCAAAAGCACATTATGCTATTTATTTTCTCATAATAGAAAATACACTCCGTACTTACAAAACACAGAATACATGTACACTGTTTATATCGCTCCGAATTTTTTTGGAAAATTCAAGAAAATTTACATGACCAGACCAACGGAGCTGCCTTATCTCGGATGATTCCTAATTTTATATAAAGCTTAACTACATGTATATATTAATTAAATACATTTAATTTGAATTGCGATTCTTTGGTTTCTTATCTTATATGAAATGTTACAAACCTACTTAGTATTTTTTTAAAATCCCATGCATAACAGCTAAAAGCATTTTGCATATAGGGCCGCGCAAATTTAAATACAAACTAGACACGATCTCGTTGCGAGCAACGAGGAGGTCTTCCGTCCGATTTTAAGAAGGTGATATGACATCATCTACTTTGATTTTCGACAAGAAAACATAATCTGTAAAAAGGAGTGGAGTACTTATGCTTTTCTGCATAGCTTTTTATAAGTTCTCTTACGTTGCTTTTTTAAATACTAGCATTTCTTCCAATTTAGATAGAAAGGATTAAACTTTTTACTTCTGGCCCCTAAAACCCCCTAATTAGATAAGTAAATCATTATATTGTTAGGATATATAAAAGTATTATACCTTATTTTGCTTGGATAACCATCACAAACTATCCCTCAGTAAACGGCTACAGATAAAAGACTTTAGGGCCCTCTGGTCTCCTAATGTGAGGGGCCAGCCTCTTTTTCTTGATAACAAATGAAAGGTCATTTAACTCTAAACACATTTTGTTCAGCAAGTGTTTAGAAATTCGTTACCGTTTTTAATGTAAACGGCAAAGAACGTGTTAGGGAAAGACCCTTTATCTCCTTATAGGGCCGTTTAACGAAATTTTGAAGGTTGGATATTGTTAAGTACATCATTTTTAGCATCTTTCCTTCTATACTGCATTTCAAAATAATTTTTCTTTCTGAGATATAGGTGATAAAAACTTTTGACCCCTAAAAACCCCTAATTACGTAACACAGGATAAAATAATCACATTGCTAGAATAGATCACTGTGAGATAAACATATTTGCTTCTATAACCATTCACAAAATATCTTTCAGTGAAGGGCTACATATAAAAAACTTTAGAGCCCTCTGGTACCCTAATTGTAGGGGCCAGCCCCTTTTTCTTGATATCAAATGAAAGGTGCTTTAATTCTAAACACATTTTGTTCAACAAGTGTTTAGAAAATCGTTACAGTTCTAGAGATATATGGGAAAACACATTTTAGGGGCCGACCCCTTATCTCCTTATAGAGGCCGTTTAACAAAATTCTAAAGGTTGCATATTGTTAAGTACATTGTTTTGAGCATCTTTCCTTCTATACTGCATTTCAAAATATTTTTCTTTTCTGAGATATAGGTGATCAAAATTTTGGACTTTTGGCCCCTAAAAACCCCTAATTACGTAACACATGATAAAATCATTACATTGCTTGGATAAATAACTGTGCGATAAACATATTTGCTTCTATAACCTTTCACAAAATATCTATCAGTAAAGAGCTACAGATAAAAAACTTTAGAGCCCTCTGGTACCCTAATTTTAGGGGCCAGTCCCTTTTCCTTGATATCAAATGAAAGGTCATTTAATTCTTAACACATTTTGTTCAACAAGTGTTTAGAAAATCCTTACCGTTCTTGAGATAAATGGGAAAAAAACATTTTAGGGGCCGGCCCCTTATGTCCTTATAGGGGCCGTTTAACGAATTTTTAAAGGTTGCATATTGTTAAGTACATCGTTTTGAGCATCTTTCCTTCTATACTGCATTTCAAAATTGTTTTCCTTTCTGAGATATGGGTGATCAAATGTTTGGACTTTTGGCCCCTAAAAACCCCTAATTATGTAACGCATGATAAAATTCTTACATTGCTTGGATAAATAACTGTGAGATAAACATATTTGCTTCTATAACCTTTCACAAAATATCTATCAGTAAAGGGCTGCAGATAAAAAAATTTAGAGCCCTCTAGTCCCCTAATTTAGGGGCCAGCCCCTTTTTCTTGATATCAAATGAAAGGTCATTTAATTCTAAACACATTTTGTTCAACAAGTGTTTAAAAATTCGTTACCGTTCTTGAGATATCAGAGAAAGAAGGTTTTAGGGGCCGACCCCTTATCTCCTTATAGGGGCCGTTAAACGAAATTTTGATGGTTGCATACTGTTTAGCAGATCATTTTGAGCATCTTTTCTTCTATACTGCTTATCAAAATATTTTTCCTTTTTGAGATATAGGTGATCAATGTTTTGGACTTCTGACCCCAAAAAACCCCTAATTACGTAACACATTAAAAATCATTATATTGTAAGGCAACATAACTGTAAGATAAACATATTTGCTTATATAACCTATTACAAAATATCTCTCAGTTAAGGGCTATAGATGAACTACTTTAGAGCCCTCTAGAACCCTAATTTTAGGGGTCAGCCCCTTTTTTCTTGATATCAAACGAAAGATCTTGTAAATTTAAACTTTTTTTGCATAACATGTTTTAACAAAATATTTTCCAGAAAAGAGATAAATAAAGAAAAGCACGAAAATTCACGACGCTTTTGTTATATCAACTTTCGAGCCCTACCGAGCTTTGGCGCATTTAGAGCTAGACATATAAAACAACAACCATGCAAAACTTCAATCTTTCCTCTACCAACCGTAGAAATTTGAGCTCAATATCTTTAATAGTTTAGGAGAACGACTGAAGACAAAATACCCATATAAAAATTGGAAAAATCTCAATATCTCAAAAACGGATGTGACGTCATCAATGCAAAAAATTTGCTATCAGGTTCAGACCAATATATATCATATCTGAAAATTTGATGGAGATCGGCCGAGCCGTTTCTGAGAAATCGCGTGCACAAAAATCGGAAGAAAAAAAAAAATAATAATAGGGAAAAAGAAACCGAAGAATAATAGAAGGGTCTTCCGCTGAAGACGGAAGACCCTAATAATAGGGAAAAAGAAACCGAAGAATAATAGAAGGGTCTTCCGCTGAAGACGGAAGACCCTAACTAGACTCTTGTTGCAAGAGCAACAAAAAGGTCTTCCGTTTTGATATACATGTAACAATTTAACTGTAAGATATTGCTTCTCTCATATAGAAAAAATAATGGATATGGTAATATTTGTGAATGAAATATTCAGTACTTACTTCCATTTAAAACAATGAAAATGAAAAAGAAATCAATTTTTGAAGTACTTTCTGTGACGACAGGAAGTAACGCCGAACCAAACCAAACATGTTGAACAATTGTACAATCATAAGTCAATCAGTCATAAAAGTTTGGTTGTTTACGTCTCTGCATAATCTGAGGTCTCATTGAAACAATATTGTTTTGTCGGGACCGAAAATGGATGATCGGAAGTGATTAATAAAAACAAAAGCTGGTATTTGTCGTACATTTGCCTAGCATACATCACTGTTTATCAGGCTAGATGAAACACCCAAGAAAGTCAGTTAAACTTGTTTAAAACATGATTTGTTTGAACCCTTCCCGTGAGAACCGGAAAAGACGATTGACAAAATAAAACCCGTAAGACATATCTTCAATCAAATGTCAATCATTCGTTAGAGCTTTGTGTCTCAATCACTCACAGTGACTACAATCTCGCAGACATCAAATTGGATAAAGGCTACCTAGAGATATTAGAGGTATTTCACCGGAAGTAAAATTTATTTGCTTATTTAACATCGTATTGAAGACATATCTAAGATTTTATACTGAGTATTTATTTCATGTAAAATAAATAAAATAATTTAAAAAAATAATTTTTGAAGTGCTTCCGGTGACGACCGGAAGTTACGACGAATCAAACAAAATAGTGTAAACACATATTCATACATAGGTCTATCATCCCACAAAGTTTGATTGTTCGTCATTACCTTTTTTGAGATCTCGAGGAATCAAGGCTTTTAATCTCGGGACAGGAAACGGACAAACGGAAGTGTTCAATAAAAATTAAAGTTAGTATTTTTTAAACTTAAAAAACAGGACTTTATTGCCTACCAATTTATAAAAAATTGTCCAAGAAAAACAGTTAAACTCATAAAAAACCTAGTTTAAACTCTTTTGGTGTGGACCGGAAGTGACGGTTGACAAAATGAAAACAATTTAACACATCTACTATCAAATGTCTATCATCCATGTAAGTTTCGTGTCTTGGTCAGTTAAAGTCTCGGAGATCTTGTTGTTACAACATTTGTTTTAAAAAAAACTACCTGAGATATTTGAGATATCTCACCGGAAGTATTTTTTTTTTTGTTTATCTATCATCGCATAGATGATATATGTAAGCATTTATACTTATATTTCAATTCTGTGGGAAATAAATTAAATGCGTAAAAAAATATTTTTTTAAGTGCTTCCGGTGCTGACCGGAAGTTACGCCGACCAAAACAAAATTGTCTATACTTGTCTACATACATAGGTCTATCATTCCACAAAGTTTGGTTGTTCAATTACCGTATTTGAGATCTTGAGTAGTCAAGGTCTTTTGTCTCGGGACAGGAAGCGGACAAACGGAAATGTTCAATTAAAATAAAAGTTAGACTTTCTTTAACACTAGACAATGTGACTTAATTGCCTAACATTTTATATAAAAATATTGAAGAAAAACATTAAACATATAACCAGCTTGATTTCTTTAAACTCTTCCGGTGTGGACCGCAAGTGACGGTTGACAAAATGAAAACTGTTAAACACATCTTCTATCAAATATCTATCATTCATGTAAGTTTCATGTCTTAGTCACTTACAGTTTCTGAGATCTCGTTGTTACAACATTTGTTTAAAAAAGACAACCTGAGATATTTGAGATATCTCACCGGAAGTAGAATTTTTTTGTTTTTTATCATCAGATAGATGATATATGTAAGCATTTATACTTATATTTCAATTCTGTGTTAAATAAATTAAATTCGTAAAAAAAATATTTTTGAAATGCTTCCGGTGACGACCGGAAGTTACGACGAACAAAACAAAATAGTTTAAACACATCTACACATATAGGTCTATCATCCCACAAAGTTTGAAAGCTTAAGTCATTTTCGTTTCTGAGATCACGATGTCACTAGCTTTTTGTCGCGGGACAGGAAACGGACGACCGGAAATGAATTTTGAGAAAATGAAAAAAACGCCTGGAGATATTATCATTCTCTATCAGTCCTGAAAATTTCAGAACAATCTATTCAGCCATCTCTGAGAAATCTTGTGGACAAAAAAAGGAAAAAAATAATAATAATAACTAGACTCTTGTTGCTATAGCAACAAAAAGGTCTTCCGTTCTCGTATAAATGTATTATTGTGTAAAACAAAACAAAAACAAAACCCACCAAACTTCTTTCAAATATTTATCATCTATGTAAATTGTGTGCTTTCATCACTTACAGTTTCTAAGATCTGCTTAAAAAGATGAACTACTTGAGATATTTGATATATCTAGCCGGAAGTAGATCTTTTTTGTTTATTTCACATCGCATAAATGACTTATGTAAGCATTAATACCTAAATAAAATTCCTTGTTAAATAAAAAATAAAATTTAAAACAAAAAAAAATTTAAAGTGCTTCCGGTGCCGACCGGAAGTTACGCCGACAAAAACAAAATTGTGTATACTTGTCTACATACAAAGGTCTATCATCCCACAAAGTTTAGTTGTTCAAGTCATTACCGTATTTGAGATTTTGAAGAGTCAAGGTATTTTGCCTCGGGACAGGAAACGGACAAACGGAAGTATTCAATGAAAATAAAAGTTAGATTTTTATAAACACTAGACAACGTCACTTTATTGCCTAACATTTTATCTAAATATATTGAAGAAAAACAGTAAAACTTAAAAACAGCTTGATTTTTTTCAACTCTTCCGGTGTGGACCGGAAGTGACGGTTGACAAAATGAAAACTATTAAACACATCTTCTATCAAATGTCTATCATCCATGTAAGTTTCATGTCTTAGTCACTTACAGTTTCTGAGATCTCGTTGTTACAACATTTGTTTAAAAAAGACAACCTGAGATATTTGAGATATCTCACCGGAAGTAGAATTTTTTTGCTAACTTATGATCGGATAGATGATATATGTAAGCATTTATTCTTATATTTCAATTCTATGAGAAAAAAGTTAAATGCGTAAAAAAAATATTTTTTTAAATGCTTCCGGTGACGACCGGAAGTTAC
>WFKH01011925.1:30833213-30860932 GCA_016163765.1 Magallana hongkongensis | reverse complement strand
ATGCATTTTAAAGTTAACCTGAGTCACTCAAGTTGACTATTAATAACAAATGGTTTTTGTTAAAGGTATATGTGGCGTATTTTTAGTGAATAACAATAATAAGATCTGATTATTTGCTTCATTTCTTTACTTAAAGATAGGACTTTCACACAAATTACGCTTTATAAGTCAATCGCATAACAAAGATACAAGAAATCAAAAACATATTTTTTATTTTTTACCGACACGGTAAAAAATACAAAAGATTTGAATAACCCCGCCTTAAATGGGTCACGTGACATCCATCTTGGTCTATCAACAAGAATGGCGACGACGAGAATGATAGGTATACCGTTAAGTTTGACAGATTTGGCAATGAAAGAAAAAAGAGACAGACTGACAAGGATAGGAACAAAGGGAAGATTGTCATCGGAGACAATGTAGATTGATGAAACAGGAATTAAAGCCGAATTAAACTTAAGTTTCCATGATGAAGTTGTAAGGGTTTTGCTAGTCAGGTTCGTGCACCATGTGTCCCGTGTCTTTACTTTATAAGTTTTAAACCACAAGTTGATTTTCTTAGAGGAATTTTTGAATGCAGAATAAATAAACAGTCTCAGTACTTGTACATGCATCCCTCATGGAGAGGGGTATTTACTCCGTTTACCGTGTCGATGATGCTAAAATCGTGCTTCGCCTTTATTACACTTAATAAACAATTTATATCGTTCTACATTAATGAATATCGGAATAGTAATGCTTCGAGTATCATCTGATATAAGAATTATTTAATTTAAGACACGAAATACGTGATTCTAATTTGTAAACAAACTCTTCTTCCATCGTGTTTTCAATGTTAGGTTTTACCGCACTCATGCGCAGTGGCGAATAACATTAATATTCATCAGTTGTGTAGCAAAGTTTAGAGACAAATAACTAAAGACAGAACATGTTTTATGGGCCTAGAGTTTGTGAAACGTCTAATTATAAGAATTATGATGTATATTTTTACTCAAACTCATGTCAAAGATTTTACTCCTAATACGCCACATATACCTTTAAAAATAGAACATTTATCGTTTTGAAAACAACAGGGCCAATCCTTTCCAATGTGGTATGATTCATCTGTGGTAAGAGGGGCATAAATAGTAAGTTTTACGACTATTGTCCCAGATGGTTCAAGGGGCCAGGACATCATTGACAAAGTCTGTCCATCTTTTGTTTTTAAAAAAAAATCATCTTAAAATGTGTACACATCTAGAAGAAAAACTGAATTAGAGAAGATGTCCTCTAATAAAATTTAAAATCTCATGTAGCCCGGAGAAAGGGTTTGACTCTCTGGCGTGGCCAAACTGTCATATAGTGTTATTATATATACTGTTTAAAAAAAACGTCTCCTTTATCTCTACTACATGTAATGTAACTGAAACTAAATTAAAAATGACTGCGTATATAGAAGGAAAATAAAGCCCTTTACCAAAAACACTAACTGAACTCGACCCACTGGGTTGGGGTTCTCGCTCAAAGATTTCTACAAAATGATCATATAGTATAATTATACTTCTACTTCATGTTAAGTTCAAAATATTCACCTCTACATACATGTATACAGGCATTAATTCGAAACTGACTGAATATTTTGCATTTCTAGAAAGACGATAATTATAAAAGCTTTCTTTTTGAATTCTATGACACCCAGAGAGGGGTCTACATGTAGCTGCATTTGTTATTCACTATGATCATGATATACTCGTTACTAGTATGTCGAATTTAAATAATTAACTGATATCACAATAACAAACTATATTTTCATACTTAATCCAGACCTAGTGTATCGATTGTGCTTTTACTATTGATAGTCAAACTACTGAAATTAATCTCTGCTGATCATTTTTATTTGATAAGGTAAAAATACTTTTTTGTTTTAAACAAATTAAACAAATAAATCTGTTACCGGAATTTTACAGACATAAACACATTTAATAATGTGCATGTCACACAGGGAAGTAAACATCGGTGAATGACATCGCATGTACATTACAAAAATACTTCTAATAAGCCGTTTGGTAGACGATGTCTATGCGCATATATTCATCGATTACCAGTAAAGTAATTTACTTAATTATTTTTCCCTTACTTTACATGGGAGATGCTGAAAAAGGGCCATGTAGCGGGTAAGGTTTAAATTTTGAGGATGGCCAGGTATAAGTAAATGTAAGATGGAAATACATATGAACAGGATATATTCGGTATGATTTCATTTTTAGAAGCCATTTCGTTATCAAATTATAAATTATTCAATTAAAGTAGACATAATGTGAAGTGAAAAATGCAACAGTTGTTTTAAGGGATTTATGTCAAAGCTACTTTATGACAAGATGCAATGCATCCTTACAGATCAATGTTACTTTGCTATTTTATAATTAAAACTAGCGACTTAGAAGTAAGAAAAGTAAATTGTTCTTAGCTTGTATTTCATACATTTCAAAACAAATGTTGGTTGTTTTTTTAAACCTTTTATCAACATTTAAAGATACCCGTATGGATGCTGTCCAAACACAGAATGGGATACAGAGAATAATATGTGCAAAGGTAAGTGATACTTTGTGCTTTATAATAAATATTATAAAACAAATGTAGCTTCTGAAGCGTATTCTTTTGCTTAAACGATGACAAAACAATTTAATTTAAACACAAGGTCAACTACGAAAAGTATGTCATTAAGGTGTTTAACTCGTCATGGTTTATGTTTACTGCGCACATGGTAATTTCCTTTAATTTACAAATAAATATATGTATCAATTTGACTATATATATATATATATATATTTAATTGCATTATTAAACAAAATTCGTAACTTTAAAAAAGTAATCGATATGAACAAAATAGGGGAAGATGAGTGACAGCAAATTTGTATACAACTCTAGATAGTGTAAATATTCAAATTATTAAATATTCTTTTATAATTTCTTTACGAAAGAATATAATCAAGTATCTCATACTAGTGGTGCATACTGCTCATGTGGTAATCCTTAGTTTTATCGCAAGTGTGATGCTTTATCAAATGCGTCCGGTCCGAACTATTTTTATCACAGCCCTTCGCATCAACGCTTCAGTGATGTAGTTTTATAGTTTACTATTTCATTTATATAATTAAAATTTATTAAAAATGTATTTTTTCAAAAATTTAAATTACAAATATGAAGGTAAATTATAAGTGTGTGGTTAATAAAACTGCAAATAACGTTAGATAGTCCTTTCAGAAGTTCATCCTGACGACGCAATGAAACAAAATGCTATGGCTGAATCGTTAGTGTTCGTTTTCTAAAACATTATAATAACTTTTCCTCCTTCGAGTCACTACAACAAACGGGCATATGCAACTGTATGTATGTTAAAAACTTGACGTTTCAAGTCATCCATTTGTCCATTAAATTAAGTCTCCCAATCAAAGTTTAGAGACCTGTTGTTTACGTACAGTTCTTCATTTTCGTTGTTCTCGCTTCTAAAATTGCCCATCGCATTTCCCAGAAATGGCTGAACAGAATTGTAAAACCTCCAGGATATGATATACCTGCATATCTAGTTGTGCACATTGGTTTTAATTTTGTATGCCCCCCTTCGAAGAAGGGAGGGCATATTGCTTTGCTGCTGTCTGTCTGTCGATGCGCCAACAGATTCCGTTCATTTTCTTCACAGAAGATGCACATATTAAAATGAAATTTGGAATACAAATTTATCACAATAATATTCAAGGTCAAGATCGATTTTGGGTACGATCGAGCGATTTTCGACAGAGTTATGCCCCTTGGGCACAGAATATTTCAACTATTTGCAGTCAAAAGGGTAAGGGTCTAACATTGAACCCTCTTGGAAAAATCGTAGACTCTATTGAAAAAGATTAAAACAGACATAGACAAAAACATAGACTTTTCAGAATCATATATATGTATTGATTTGTACATGCAATATATGAGGTTTATTAGATCTGACCCCCTTAGATCATCCTCACCCCCCCCCCCCCTTTAGGAATTAAATCTGGCCATATACTGTAGATTCCTTATTTTACGCGAGTACATGTACATGTACATGATTAAAGAACAAGATTATCTCCCATCGTAGAGGACATAAAATCTGCGATCATGGTAAACTCTGTCCCAAGATATTTTCAATTCACATTTTGCTTAATAACACGATATTTATAAATACCTCAGGGTTTAAGCGATGTTCATTCAATCGTATGAACAATTTTTAAGACTTCTCAGTTGAATCGCCCCATTTAGCTTATCAAGTTTCAATACATAGCTTAAAAATTGATGTCTACGGGGATTTTGTATTGAGGTAGACCCGGATGAAGACGTTGAAAAATTGTGCAAGTTATTCCGAGAAACTTCCGAATGGAGAAAAGATGTAAACATTCTTCATTATAAATCTCTTTAAAAAATCTTTTTAAGTTCCTGTGGGTTTTTTTCGAGCTGAAATGTGTAATGTGTCAATGAAAATGTCTTCGACATTTTCCTTTCATCGATTTCCTCTTCCTTCCCAGGGATGCCTATTTTTATTAAAAATCGGCCAAGTGTGCTGCATAATTAATATCTTGGGACTGACTATAGATAGCGATATTGTCTCTATAAATGTGCAATCAGTTTCTATTTGGTATCAGTGGAAGAATAGAAGAAAATTTTTAAACATATACAATTACACTACATAACCATTTTTGCCCCACTCTAAAATCGATACGAGCTCTACCTCGAGGAACGTTAAAGAAGATTCCTGGTCCAAATCCATGTACCTATGAATTATTTTCAATGCAGACACTCAGACTTTTCAGCTCATCGCCCGGAAACGAAACTTATAAAGTTGAACTTTGACATTTTGATCCCAAATCAATCATTTTAGTCCGTAGGGAGTTTTAAATACAACAATCAATTAAAAAAGCTTAAGGGCTTTTATATACTGCAAAGAATAATTTATAAACATAATTACAGACTGATCAACGGGTGGAATAATTAATATATATCACTTCTTACAGTGAAAACGGGGGACAAAAATTGATTCTCGCACGTCTTTCTTTTAAAACTCATAAGGAAAATAAAAAAAAGCATTAATGCTTAATTAACCCAATTCAAATTTCAATTAGATTAAATCAAAGATGGATCATTGCAAATAAACATGCATTCTTTTTTTTTATTTTCACAAAGATTGTCCACCTGGGTATTATTGGATTAATTGCAGTAAGGCATGTCCCTATCCTTTCTATGGGAACACATGTAATCGTTCATGTCCATGCAACGAAACTGAGTGTGATTTTCAGGATGGGTGCAGAACAGGCAAGTAAAGTACGATAAGTATGAGAATTGTGTAAAATTAGGTCATCAAGTAAACAATTCCATTATTTTTCTTTTTTGCAATGACTACTACTTTCATAACCAGACGAGCATGAAACCCCAAATTAAGAAAGAACTGCATTGTTAATAGTTCCTTTAGATGCCTAAAATTTCGATTATCCATACATAGTTAATATTTTTAATGAATTTGTCCTATATACGAGTTTGAACAAAATAAAACAAATACATAAGCATGTGAGCATGTATGTACTTCTCTTAAAGCTGCTTGATCCAATTTAATATATATAACTAATTGTTTCTAGTATAATTGTTAACTAGTAACTGTATACGCTTTTAAACGATAGTTATGCGTAGTATTGGTATAATAATAGACACTGCAGTAGTTTCCCGCCAATTAAGCCAAAGTTCAATGAAAAAATGTGTACAATTTATTTTTGTTTACAAAACTAACGACATAAAAAGGATATCGTGTTATTTCGCCTAATATTAAAATTTGAAATCACTTTTGATAGATTTTAAATAGGAGTTATGTCTGGCAAATCAAAAATAAACCTGTATAAATTTTGTTTATCTCTATATCTGACGTTTGTTTTGTTTACAATAGATGCATAACATGCCGGTTGAATAAACCCAAACATTCGGGGTGGGGGGTGTCAATCAAAACAGTTCACTTTCCTATATTAACAACAATCCCATGATGCATTTTCGATTTTTTTTTTTTTGTATGCACATTTTTATTTACTTTAAAAATTTCTAACTTTGAAAAGAAACCGAGTATGCTAGTTAGTTATATATGAAAGTTTATAACTTTTTAAGATAATTGGTTTGTTTGAAAAATCATCTGATACTGTAACAGCTAAAACAATCGGACCATGCAGCTTTAAACAATAATGTAGGCCAATGTGTTTTCCCCTATGAGCTATTTTTAGTTCGTGCAAGTGTTATCCTATTTAAACATGCAAGATTAAGGGTATCGGGGATGAAAAACGTATTAAACTCATAATACATGTATATATTACAACTTAACAACTGTTAAGCATATACAGAGTCGAGACGGGTATGTAATTTGGCAAACAATAACGGTCACCTGATTTCCCGCTGACATGCGCAATGAGTTCGGTTTTGCTCCTCCATCGTCAACAAAGTCATTACTTTCCTGCAGGAAAATAAACAATTAAAATTCTATAACTTTGAAACGAGATGGATTTCACCGTTTTAATTTACAGAATAAAGGCAACTGTAATTTATAAGTAAATAATCACATGCGTTTCACTGTCATTCAAAATTGACGCATTTATAGCTAGTATCGCTCTAAAGGATATCCTATGAATGATGTAACACAACACGTTTTTTAAGCACATGCTTATATTCATTGATACACATGTAGCTATTGTGGTAATATTTTTGACTTTTAAACAATATTTTTTTTTTTTTAAATAAGACAAAAAAGGTCTTATCGTATAAAACCTTCATGAGAGAAATTCATATATATTTTATAGGAAAGGAATTCATAGATATATGTGCTTATAAACAACAATCTTCTTACTTTCTGTTTTATAATGGCATTTATTAAAAAATTGAAAGAGCTTAAAAAAACAGGACTAAGCATTTATTTTTTTTTGCATTGCAATGAACACATTAAGAAAATTGTGTCCGGCGTTCCTTTAGCTGCAGGAAAGATAATTAATTGTCTCATTTTTACAGTATAAACTTCATTAAAAATAAATCTTTGTTTTCATTATTATTAAGGTCTTCCGTTTCCAACGGAAGACCTTGTACTGATTCTGTTGGAAATTCTTCATTATTATTTTTCTTCTTCTTTTTCTTCTAGACGTTTCTTTAAACCTTAATATCTCGCTTGTTTTTCACCCGATTTTATTCAAATTTTCAGGGTCCATTGGAAATGCCAATAGCTCACTATAGCACAAAACATTGTGAAATCGCTACTTCCAGTTTTGAGTTATTCCCCTTTGAATATTTTTTTAGTGGGTCTCGTGTACCTGCAAAGGCTCCGAGTTGATCCGTAGCAAGTAGTTTTAATTTACAAATCTTTAATGTAGACATCTTGAACGTTGTCCTCCCAGTCTTAAATGTTTGATTAACCCACGTATACTTCTTAAAAAATCACATCGAAATTTATGTTTCAAAAAATGCTAAATTTTGCTTACATCTTTGCTCCATAACTTTTTAGTAATAAATATTTCCTAAACACATATAGAACAAAAGTTGTGCCAAATATTAAGGGCTTTCATTGGATACCATAAAAAAAGGGGCTAGCCCTTTAAATTATGGATTTAGATCCCTTAAAAGTCTTTGCTTTATAACTCTAAAAACGGTAAATTTTTCGATATGGGCGTCGCTGCAAAAAATGTTGTTTGTGATCTTATTAATCTCATAAAGCTGTTGTGTTCGTGTATTGCATATTATGAGGGCAAACAGTATTACGTGTAGACCAGTACTCGCGGCAATTTGGCAAAGTTAACGAAAGTCTTTGTGCGTACAAATGACATAAAGTTACCACAGAATGTAAACCGGTTTATACGGGATGCCTTTATTCATTAGAAAAAGGGTTTTTTTTAAGTATACATGCTTTTATTTGAGGACTATAAGTCATTTTTTATAAGTTCTCATAGTGAACAATCCTTTAAAAACGCGAAACAGAAAATAAAAACATTCCATTTCTTTTCTAGTAAAACTCAAATTACGGATTTAAAAAATAAACTTCTATGTACTACATTTTAGTTATTATACTGCATGCAATTGAAATCTATCTGGGATCTGAGCTGCGTGTGTGTACCATTACGTAACCTATCTTCCGCCCGCGGCCGAGGATATCGATCGCGGCAGGACTACCTAGCGGTCAGCGGTATCTACTACACAAGATTCGCGTCTGACATATATGGGTTTGCTTAGCCGCAAACATATAGAATTGTTTTTAATTTTTGAATACATATACATGTAAGGTTTATGCTTCTTAAATTGAATAAAACGTTAGAATGTTAATTAATAAATCGTTCTGTTAATTAATAAAGGCAATGTCATACCCAATCTGAAGCATAATAAGACATAAAACAAATGTGGGTTTTTAAGTAAAAAAATTAACTTCTATTTGATACATTTTAATCATTATACTGCAAGCATTTCAAATCTTACTGGGTTCTGAGCGTAATCCATCCCTCGTCCGCGGCCGAGGAGATCGATCGCGGCTGGACTACCTAGGGGTCAGCGGTTATCTAATACACACGATTCGCGTCTTACATATATGTGTTTATTTAGCAGCAAACACAAGAACTGTTTTAAGTTTATGCCGGCTATAAAAGTTTCTTCATCTTCAATTGATTTAATGAAACCATAGAGTGTAAATAAAGAAAGCGTTCTGAAAAATAATAAAAGCGATATTATTCCAAATCAGAAGCATCGTCAGACATATATCAAGGTGAGTTTGTAAGTTTTAAATACTAGTATTGTTAAATTGTACAAATAATGTTTAATGTTTAAGATCAACACAAAATACCCACAAAGATTTACCCTTTAAATGATAATCATCCCTCGCACATGGCCGAGGAGATACCGCGGGAGTGAACAAGTGATCCGCGGTAGTTTCTTGTGCTTCTATCTTATCACAAGTGCATGTTTATTGATAATCTGTACGAACACCACTATTAAATTAGTTGTTTTATTTTTAATCCAACTACATTGGTTTAAGATGTAACCATAAATGTATCTTACTTGTACAGTTGATTGGCTTTGGTGTAAACGATAGTGCATAAAATCATATAGAAACTTGACCATCAATGAAATAAAAGTAAGACATCAGTCCGAATCTGAATATGCAATTAAGGCAATTAAGATTAAATACAATACAACGCCGAGAGTTTGACCGGTACGTGTTAAATCAACTTGTGTTTCAACATAAGCTTAATATATTTACCCATGATTATTTCCGTTTATAAATGATGAAACTTTTTACAGAATTTAAAACTTTTGAGACAATATTATCTATATATTTACTGTTGTGGGAATTAATATTCGACCAACACAAAATAGTGTAAAGTAAAAGAAGTTTTCTTAAGAGTTGTACAAAAATTTAGCAGGGTGTACAAAGTAAAAGTGAATTTAAAAAAAATCAAACATTCTCAACGTTCAAATCAAATCAAATTAAAATCAAAGTTCCGTGTTACAATATAACATGTATGTGGTAGGTGCTGGCACGATAAAAGAATTGTGCGGAATTGAGGGAATCAGTGGTTATTTTTCAAAATATTCATATGATTTTTAAACAAGTTTTGTTTTGATTCTAGCGGTCACTTGATCACCTTTATAGTTTTTCTGTATGATCGTTTTGTTTCATTGTAAAGCTGTGCTGCCCATACCCCGTATTTCATAAAAATGATGATCATCCCGCACACATGGCCGAGGAGACCCTGTCTGTCATATTTTGTATACATGGAATGATTAGAAGCTAAAATTTTACACAAAGATTGCTTGTGACATGTACTTTAATATGTCCTGACTTGAACTTTGATCATTTGCGCAAGTTCAGTGTCACTATAAGAAAAAGAAGCATCCATTATTTTCTAATAGAGAAATACTTTAGTTATGATTTTTTTTCTTAGTGGGGAGGGGAGGAATTATTTGTGAGGTTGCTCACAGGGCCACCAGTTGGTCCACAGAGAGCACTTTCCCCCTTTCTCACAACCAAAATTCACCTTAAATTAACATAAAGGAAATTGAATTTTGAGGCATTGTTCCCCCCTTCCCCAACACACATTTTAGTAGAAGGCAATATAAATTTTTATGGCAAATTGAAAAAAAAAAAAAAAAAAAAATTGAAATTGAAAACAAATTATATTAAACAAAATAAGCTATAGCTGCCTCACAACTCCCCCCTCCCCTACCACTATCACGGATTTGATTTTTATGATTTTAGCATTTTTTTTCTTTTATTTGCTTGTTAATACATTTCGGATAAATTTGTTCACCGAAGCAAAAACAATGCTGAATGCTTGCATGGCTAAACATTTTACGGAGAGTTGTCCCTCCCGCTGAGCACCTCTCGTACAGCGCACCCTCAGGATGGAGAAGGCGTCATCGTTTATTTTTGATTTTCTGAACTTATTTTTATCATATTGACAATCCAGTCTGGTTAAATCACCACCCTTCTGCTTACATTCATCAGGGTCTGATAGGTATCGATAACAGGTCATCTTCACATGATCTCCATATTTGCACACAACCTAAATATACTCTCAATTACCAAATACATGACTTTATCTGTTAATGAGAGGTGCAACTCTTCAATACTCAGTCTGGGTGTTACATAGAAAGCAGGCATGAATTAATTTGCCTGTCTCTATTTAAAAAGTTCCAATAAATTTTCTAAAGCCCTGATTGGTCAGAAGTTTAGGTCGTGTGAAGATGACCCCCTATCAATACCTGTCTTACCCTGTAAGGAGAAGAAGGAAGCTTTTAATCAGACTGATTGACAATCCTTTTCCGACAGGAAGCTGCAACGGAAGACCTATTCGTTGCTTTGCAACGAGCTCGGCTCTAGTGTTTTTACTGTAATGCTGTAATGATAATGAACTTAATACTGTAATACTCATGTATAAGGAGGGTGTCAAATAAAAACGACTGCCCTTTGCTATGGCATCTATTTCATTTGTTGAGGGGTGAAAAGCATTTACATGTATTATATAATAAATATCGACAACAAGTTTGTAAAAGAATTTTTTTATATATTATAGAGCAATACAAATTAACACACATTTAGAATATCGTACATTTCAAATTTACGTTAACTATTCTGGAAATTTATGATATAATTAAAAATACTTTATACATAAATCTTTTTTGCAGATAGCGATAACAGCACAATAGATAGTGTTACTCCAGTAGTATTAAGGAACAAGAGTGATTTTAGCGTCGCGCAAGATGCTTCAAGAGATATAGCTGTCATTGCCACAGAGGATTTGTTGAACACTTTTTTGATAATTTTTTCAACAATTGCGGCTGTTTTATTTGTAGCAAATATTGCATTGATTATTGTAGATAAACATTGGAGACGGATATAAATCATAATTTCTGTATATTTCCATTTTCTGTACATTATATTTGACGGCCAAAAGTTATGTTCATAAATTCAATAGCTGTATTTTTGTACAGTGACTACCTGTTGATACATGCTTTAGTTAAAGTTGTTGATACAAGAATCACTCTGTGCTTAATGCTGGTATTTTAAGCAATATTTGGACACATGCCTTTTAATCAAGGTCAAAACCAATTCAAAGTAGAAGCCAAAAAGTTTGCACAGAAGAATTGAAATATCTTTTTCAGAATTAGAGAAAATGTGATGCTATTGACCTCACTTATTGACCTTGGTCAAATGACTGAGTTCGGTACCCTCATGACGGTCATATACTACAATTATATGTTCATGTATGTAAAGGTGAATTGTCTGCGGTTCTTTTTATTATGAAATGTTTTAACCCAAAATCGAAAATTATGGGACTCATGTGATATACAGGCATGTGATAATTTTCAGAACAGGTGGTAATGAGAAAATACGTTAAACTTATTATTATAACCATAAAAATGTTTTACGTATTAGAAAAAAAAAAACAAATTAGTATATGGTTAATTTTGAAACCGGCAGGCTGCTTTTGAAGATTGTACGTTATTTTCGTATTTTGTTTTAGTTTTGGTTTAATTATTATAATGTTTAAGTTTAATAATAAGGTAATCTAATGAAAATTGTTAGAAGTGATTGAACAAAAATTAAATAATGTCTCAAACTGTGTGTGAATGAGAAAAGACAAATTGTTTGAATTAAATTAGCCTACATTTGGTATGACCAAGACAAAATATGTTATAAAGGCCATTCTTTTTTTTACTTATGAAGGGAAACATAAATGACCTTTCGTGCAAAATTTTATTGCATATATCAATACGGCATGTAGATGTATAACATATAAGAACAATATTGACCATTTATTAAAACAATTTTATTATTTGACGAAACCATTTCCTTGTATTTACAAAAAACAAAACATGTATTTATAGTGGAGGCGATTATAAAGTCGTCGAAAGGAAGCGATGCCATCATTGCGGTAAAGATGACCCACATGGGTCAAACTAAACATAAAAAAGAAAAAAAATCTTGATTATTTCTATTTTTTGGAAATTAATGTTGCTCTATTAGGGGTAGTTTTCTATAAATCAGATGTCAACCGTTTTCAATATATTTGGACACTTTCTGTTCTAGAAGGTCAGGACCACCGTCGGGGCTCGTGACCTACATATCATGTGATGCCTATTGTCACAAAACACAAGAATATTTATAGTTTAGAGGTGAGGATCTCAGCCGTTTTTAGAATGTGGCCATTTTCTTTTTAGGGGTGTCAGGACCACCCCAGAGCTTATGGCCTACAAGCTAATTGAATCGCCACGACACAAGAAACAAGAATATATATGGTTTGGGGGTCAGGGTCCCACTGTTTTTGAGATATTTTGTCATTTTTAAATCCTGGGGGTGGGGCGGGGGGCAGATCTAGTATACCCAATATACTGCCTGTAACAGTCAATAAATGGTTATAATATATGATATATGATTCTGATTTGATATCTAAGTTATTATATTTGACCGTTTTTTAAGTTATAACTATTTACACTGGAATCTACAATTTGTCCCATAGGATACTGTGTTAGTCCCCCACCCCCATTTGACTCCCCAAAAATGTGGTTGGCCATCCCCAACTAACTAGATATGCAGACATATCGGGAAAAAACCATCAATGTTTATTATGTTTAAACAATTTCAAAGAACTATGTAACTTAGGAAAGTTTCTGAACCATTCCTCCAAATTACTTTACTGAATGATTGACATAGTATTCAAACAACTGTTGTAGTTAAATTATTGTATTGTACATTATCCAATAATATTATTATTTGACAACATTTTTTGTTACTATTACCATTATGCAGATTGTTAAAATTATTACGCTGTATTGTATATATTTTGTATAAAACATTTATATGCAATAAGATGTATATCCAAATTAACGCAATTAAACTAACTTAGTATTGAAACAATTTTACAACGCATTTATTCATATTAGCAGTTTTAACATTTATTTGATTTCTTTTTCTTACTGAAGACATATATATGTACAATGTGCAGGAACATGTTATTTATTCAGTTGGAATTCAGGATTCCAGGATTCTAAATTCCGTGTTGCCTTTTAAAGGGGTAATTTTAATACGTTGCTCTATCATAATCATATTCAAGAGTTTGAACATTTTCTATAAAGACTTCAGTGACGTGCTAAAAATGTTCGAGCCATATACAGGTACCAGCATTTAGTCTTTAGGTCTTAAGGTTTGAAGCAAAAAATATCATTCTTCACATCTAAGTGGACTTTCCTACCCCGCCCATGCAATCTAAGATACTTTTAATTTTACGCGAATATTAGACAGATTTTCTATGCATTTATTTCATGCGTCTCAATTTGGGCTACAGCGCATTCTAGTGCCATGTATTCTAGTTCTGTCTTTGGGATATTATTGGTTTTTGTCTAAAACACATTTTGTAAGTAGAGAAAGTCTTTGTTTTGTTTGTCAATAGTATTCGCATTTTATGATTTATGTATAATATGTATAATTCTACTTTTGTCGAGTACATGGTCTATGAATTGGAATATTTTTCCATCACATAACTATAGTCATAGCTTTAACACAAATCAAAATACGATGTACGCATGCTTAGTTCTTAGCTGAGGTCCAGGTTCTTCGGCATTTAAAACCCAAACTTACACCTCCTTCAACTTTGACCCGAATAAATATTGGCGCAACTTTGTAAGTCGGACTAACTTTAGCCCAAATCTAAGTGTTTTCTCTTGGAGAAAAGGGCTTCAGATTTTAAAACTGTTACATCCACATGTTATGAGTTTTAGCGTATTTTGATCCCGATGCTTCCCTATTTTTAGAACCACCGCATATCATTAAATACCTGTACCATCATAAAATGAAGAAGTATTCGCATATAAAGACAAAGTATCGCATAAAATGGAAAAGTTTCAGCTTATACATGTAATGATAATGACAAATTACATGTATTAGCATGTAATGTTGAAGTATTATTATATAATGTTGAAGTATCAGTATATAATAAGGAAGTATCCTTCATTTGATAAGGCAGTTGAGGCGATCTATATTTAACACTTTTTAAAAGTTATTTCATTTTCGTTACAGCATCTTGAAATAAAAACAAGTGTACATTTGAATGTATGCGATTGTGTGTTGATACTTAATACAACGATATTAAGCATACAAACATATTGCATCATTCTGCATATGAGGCAAGAAGTCAAAAGCCGCACAAAAGTTAACTTTGTAATTTTTCAGTCTACTGCAACAAGGCATTTATGCAACATATAAGGTCTTGTTCAATTTTCATCCCCCCTCACACCTCTGATTCATCCTGCCAATTGTTTTCTTCATTTTTTTAAAAACAAACGGTCAATAAAAAAAACAAGAACAAAATTGAGCAGATTATATATCAAAACAAACGGTCAATAAAATAATTAAGAACAAAATTGAGCACGGTATATAAAAATTGACCTTAAAATATCAGTCGTCAACATACAAAGCTTTTTGTAAAGTGTGACTTCCCGCGCTTGCGCGGTTATCACATAGTGTTGTATTCGATATACATTTGTACACATACGTTATTTCTGCGTTTTTATCATCCTTTCTATAACTTTCAATTAAAGGGACTTTAACAGGTTTTTGCTCATTTACTGCATTTTCCGTATTGGCTTCAGTCGCTGCAATTGTTTGCCCGTTTGAGCCTGTCATTTAAAAAAACCCATGAAATTTTAAAAATACAACTATTAAATATACATGACAATTAACGTATGATGCTTTTCTGCACTTTAATTTCAGTGTACCTATTTCTTCAGTTGGTGTATTTCTGCCGATATTCATTCACGAACATTCCCTGAGACCTATAAGATATTCATGTTATTGAATTGTTCCAACAGACTAGAAATAATATGTATTCATTCGTGGCGAAAAAGTCTAGAATGACATATTATTCTATTCATTTTTGTAATTTTCCGAAAGACAAAATAAAAAAACCCCACTTCGATAGCAAGTAATATATAAACAATACTGTTTTTACGTAATTTCTGTGCATGTGCAAATGTAAATTGAACAAGTAATTAATCGATAATCACATATCGAACGTAAGCAAGCATACATTTCTTTTACATTTTAATACAAACTTTAATGAATTATCAAAGAAAACATATTGTGTCAAATAGTCAAAGGTTCAGGTCATTACCGGACACAGCAGGTGGTCGGTTACATGTATATGATATAAGTAAAAAAATTAATTTGCTTAATTTTGAACATCTAGTTTAATCGGACGATTTGTTATAAATTATTGTAATGTACTTACGTGACCAATTACGCCAGGTCAGTAAAGTCAAACAGCAAGCAAACAATAACAATACTATTATTGTCACAGTTTCCTCCGTTGGGAAGTTCTGTTCTTTTTCACTGCTAAAACAAACATATTTTTTTTCTTTTTAATACCACTGGTTATTACTATTAAAGGAATAGATGAATGGTAAACACTCAAGTAATAAGAAATCATTGTTTGGGTATTATGGGGTGATACTTTTTGTCGGGGCGTGGACAAATGGTAGAATGATTTCTTATTTCGTATATTTACAATTACAATTTCTAGCAATTGTACGATTTATATTAGGATATTGACACATTGATGTGATTTTTATTTGTTTTAATTATGAACTCCGCATGCACCCAAACTACATTTTATTAGCGTTTATTGGAATGTACATTACAGAATTTATTCGTAGTGTTGTCAGCGACAAAGACACTGAAAATGTAAATATCAATTGATAAAAATGCTGGTTTTATAAAGCATTTAAAATTTTAAGATATTAATCGAAACCCTGAAAATTCACAAAAAATATGTATTGAATGGAACGATGGATGGGATTAAATATGATATGATATGTACATTATGATAGTTATTTTTACTTAGTACATTACACCACAACAAAGATTGCAAGCATCTCACTTATTTGATAAAGACATCCTCTAATCAAAACCAAAGGCGTTTCAGTTTCTGAAGTAGATAAAACAATACATCACGTAGGATCCGGACCATCTAGCTCCCCCTCCCTCCTTTAATAAAGAAAAATTGATGCAATAGTTTGTAAAGAGACTGTTTAGACTTTCACATCTAACTAAAATAATATTCCAAGGTCAATGCACATCCTTTACAGTTGTAAATAAATGGTGAAAAGATAATTAAGCTTATTTGAAATGATTTAATTTATCATTTATTTTATGTTTATTGATACGTTGTAAGTTATTCCCCGAATATATCTGCGCCGGGAACCCTGACCACATACTTGTTTACGTACCAATGCAAGATATTTTTAAACATTACATTGTTTAATCACTTTTAGAGATTTGTTCATTGTTTAAGGGATTTTGTACCAAAGTCCGTCACTTTGAGAGGATGGTAAGTGGTTTTCTCAATAATTTTTTAACCAGCCTCGGACACTAGAAAAACATTTGTGGTCAGATTCATTCTAAGTTTAGTTATCGCAGATGGGGTCAGACACTATATAAGAATTCAAAAGTACTTTAATGCATACCTTAAAATAATTGGGATTAAATGAGGTATTCATGGGGTTAATTTGCTATTTTGGTACCACTGTGGTTTAAAGAGGGTCATTACTTATATAAGTCATCAAAGGAGTTCATTGGACTATGTTTAGATGAGTTTAGGTACAGCAAAGCTTTCGAGGTACCATTATGTTATCAAAGGATATCATTGATATATAATTCAATTTTCCTTCCTTTCATTGTTTTTCCCCCATCTCCCACTGTAGACCAAATTTTCATTCATTTTCCGATGAATGTTTGATTCTAGAATTACACACGGGCACCGCAAACCGAAATGCTACGCATCAAATATAAAGGGTTACCGAGTAATATAATATATACCGTACAAAAACAAATCAGATGAATAAGGAGTGTATCAAATTTGCATAAGCCTTAGTAAATTTTAAATTTTTTTTGTCAAAAATTGAAAAAATTGACATTTTAACAAATTATTTATAATGATTATTTTATAATTTTAAATATTGAGTAAATTTGTTTAATCTATTTTCTTAAATCTTCTAATTAAAGGCAAATATAATCTAGATAATGTCAAGAATGATAACACCACAAAAAAGGATAACTCTAATTTTTTTTTTTTTTGGCAAATGCGCAATAGATGAGATATACATAAACGTCTGCCAAAAATTGCTTTGTTTAATCACTGCACAAAAGAAGCGATTAATAATATCAACGAGGATATCTGCTATTTAGAAAAACCAGTGAAAAAATACCAATTTTCAAAATTTATGTGCGACATATCTCGGAATGCAAAAGGTAAACAATAGTACACGGCATGCTGCCTCAGAGACACTTTGCGAGGCAGGGTAGAACTCCGTCATATCATGTTCATGAGCGGGCATAGAAAAGAATTACTATCATAGTTATGCCAGAAAATGCACAGGTAACCAAAAAATCGCAATCGGTAAAACATTTTCCAATCTGGCGTTAGCGAGCAATGGCGGTGCAGGGCCCAGCGGTGTTCCAGACGACCAGAGCACATACCTGCTTCAGCAATCAATGTTCAAAGAACAAAATAAAAATTATCATTCAAATCATTTATCAACAATTCTGTTTTTTACAACACTTCGATCAATGTTAATGTACATCCGGAGCTAAAGTAAACAACGTGTTCAAATCAACATGTCCTAAATAAAATCACTCCGCGTGTTAATAACATGTACTTGTTTGTTTCTTGTGGATTCTTGTTATTTACAATTAATTTAGCTTAAACATTATTTGTGTTTAAAATTGAATTATAAGCATTGACAGTATATTTTTTTTTGTTCATCGAGAAATGAATCTAAAAACCGCATCGCAATCTTTTTTATGAAAGCCTTCGGCTTTCATAAAGTTTGCGATGCGGTTTTTAGATTCATTTCTCGATGAACAAAAAAAATTATACAGTCAATCCTATAGTACTTTGGGGTAAATTGTATGGGGTTCATTCGGCTAAAAAAAACACCGCACCATTAAATTTTATAAGAAAGAGTGAATAAGGATTCGGTTAAAATCACAAAAGTGTAATATGACCTCAACAATTGAACTTTTACACTTAATAGAAGGCAATAACACAAGTCTTACAAGTACAAGTGTATAAAATGGCTCGTCTTTTGTGAAGTCTCAGCAGGATTAGGCTAGGAGAAACTAGAATATTGGTGACCCGAAAATACCTAGATGTATTAACATCTATTCCTTTCACTCATACCTAAACGTGTTTCAAAGTCACTGCCAACGCCGCTACCAACAATTACTCTTTATGTTAAAAATGAGTAAAAAAGAACCAATAATAAATCAAACAATATATGAACTATATATGCTCAATGAATTATGTGTACAAGAGTTTTGTCCACCCTTTTCCGAATCCGTCTTAAATTATATAACAATTATAAAAGCTGATTTTTATAAAAAATTAAAACAAAACGTACAATTGTAAATTGAGCACATTCTTCAGATAATTTTGGTTGGTGTTATGTTTACCGATTTTTCCATGTTTTATACCTAGAGCATCTATAAAGACTGAAAATTCCTTGCTTTGTGAAATAAGTTCTGAAATGAATAAAGATAAATACAATTTGCTTAGTTCGTGTTTCGAAAGTGCTTATTTTTCTGCTTTTTCAAGCTAGATTAACGAAAGATTACTTCTTGGTCGAAATCTAAGATTTAAGCTTATTAAACCAAGTGTTGCTCGAGAACTAAACTAGATTTGTTTCACCAGAATGTCTAATTGAAAATGCACAAACAAAGCTGCATTGTATTTCCATGGGATTTTTCTATCAAAATTTACAGGACGAAGGTCTGTCATTCAGTGAAATTAAAGGTGACATACAAAAAAAACATAGCTTTGCTAAATATCCAGTTACCGGTTTTTTTTCAGTCATCCAGTAGATACCATTTTCCTACGTTAAATATTTTTTTACATGAAAGCATTAATAGATAGTGGACATAGCTAAGTTTCCGTTACCTATCCCAGTAATATGACACGGCTGCAGCTTTAGTTGTTCACCAGACTTTAACCACAGAAATGTGTTTGGGTAATGCAAATATCTGTCTACTGGAAGATAGAAGGTTTGCATTTACACTTACCTGTATGATGCCTTAAAACACGGACTGCAAAACCGATGGTATTGTAAGTATAGTTTGTGGTTAGTTAAATATGTAGTTTTGATTGCCATGTTTTGAAATTCTTTCTTGACTGCATAAAACCATGAACGAATAATGTTTTTCTTATCTTGTTGTAGAGAGACAGAGAAGGAGAAAGATTATATAGTAATTAAGATTATTTTTTTTACTTTATGAAAAAGATCAAACTATTCAATGGACAACTTCATTAAAGCAATTTCCATTTAAAATGTCATGAATCCATACAATATTCATGTTTAATATAAAAAAATACTATATTTTATTTGAATATGGTTAAATAACAATTTCTTTAATACTGTGGAATCTTCTTTTTTTTCGTGGGGATCACTGTTCGTTGGTAGCAAAACATTTCCTGGTTCATGGGGACGAAATTTTGTTGGTAGCAAGTTCTATTTCTTAGATAAATATTAAACAAATGCTTGTATATACGTTCGTTTGGAAGTAAATCTGTGGGCAAGGGTTACCCACGAGAGCCACGAAAATTGGTCCCCCACGAACAATCCTGATTCCACAGTATATGGGGTGAAGAGTAATTATTGATAAGATTTTAACCTCAGAATAACGGTCAATGTAAATAGGCCTGCATTGACAGGTAGCACAAAGCATTAAGTTATTATTTTTAATCTCATACAACACTTACAGTTTATGTATTTCTATGTTTAACTTAAAACAGTTTAAAAAAAAAACTAGTTACATAGAATTACACTTAAATAAAATTTAATAAATGTATTGTACAGGTACCCACCTGTTATTAGACCTCTTGGAGCACATACTTCTACAAGTCCATCTTCGTACCTAACACAATGGTACACTAAAGGTTCTTCCTTACATGGTGAGTATGTGTCACACTTTTTTTCCGGTGACCTCCCTTCTATATCTGTTTTATTTCATGGACAATTTTCTACTGGTTCAAGTGTTGCAAATGTTCCATGACATATATCACTCTGAATGAAATGAACAGTACATGTAATAAGTATGTTTAGCTATTCGAACTTGATTGTTCTTATTCTAAAAGGGGGGGGGGGGGGGTAACTTCATTTCTTTGATTAAACTTTGCACCTGTATTATTCAGTATTATCATTCTTTAATTATTGAATCATGGGTTGTTTCTTTAATTTTTGTATAAGAACCAAATCAAACTTCAACGTAAATGCAAAATTACACAATCACAATCAATCTGCATAAGTTACCGGATATTTGTTAATTTCTTTATATAGTCTAAAAGATGAAACGTCGTTAAAAAAAACAGCAGTAACTTTTTTCAAAAATTGGTAAGTGAAAACTATCTTAGTATCCAATTAACCTGTTCAAAAATGTTAAGACAGATGACCTTGTGTAAATCATCTAAAAACCCTAACATTACCAATTTCGATTAGGTATTATACTAAACTTATATAAAAGATCCTTCTTAGCAAACCGTAATAAACAAATCATAAGATACAATAACAATACAGATGAAAAATTATGCAATACAAAAGATCAATTCAAATGAAATATTTTACAATATAAAAGGAAAGTACCCAATACAAATAGAATTGATTAAATACAATGCATATAAAAAAAAATATACATACAATACATATGATATTTATACAATACAAATAGAAAATTATTCAGAGCAAATAGAACTTATGCAATACAAATGAAAAAAAAATGAATGTAGATGGAAAATAATAAAAAACATGAAAATAGTAAAAAATTGCAAATAGAAAAATATAATACAAATGAAATATTTTACAATACATTTGGAAATTAAACAATGCATATAGAATAAAATAAATAAAATACAAATGAGAAAATATACAATGCAAATGGAAAATTATTCAGAGCAAATGGAAAAATATACAAAACAAATGAAAAATATCAAATGCAGAAGAAAGATTATAGAATGCATAAAAAGTTGTCGATTGCAAATAACAAATTATACAATACACATGAAAATTTATACGATTCAAATGGGCAAGATCGAATATTGCAACGTTTGATATGCCATTATCTCCTCCGGAGTTCATGTTTTAAACAACTTCAATTTAACACATTTCCTAATGATTCTGCCCAGCAAGTTTTAACTTTTTTGTAAAATAAAAATAACCTGATTGCGGTCTCAACCTTTCCCCTCGATCCATTACGCAGCTATGTTAAGGCTGTCCAAAGCTAAATTTATATCGGAAAACGATATTATTTTAAAAATCGAAAAAATCCTTTAACCGGGCAAATTTCTTTGAATTTTTATTACCTAAATAGGCCAATCCACACTTAACAGAGGTTGCATCCCCTTGCGGGGTCAACCAAAAGTCAAAAGGGAGAAACCCAACTTTCCCCTTCTTTAAGCAACCAAATATTTTAGCGTCCTGTAATGAAATTTTTTTGAATTTGATTTATTTCTTTAATGTGTGGGTTGCCCCATCCAAGTTCAATCAAAATACACAACTAAAACAAATATTAAATGTCAAATGCCAAAAGTTTCAAACCTCTTAAATACAAAGAATACTGTGATTAATCTATGAGATTTTCCCCAAAGATGGCGGCCAAGGGACATAACATTTGTAAAGTGTGGATTGGTCTATTAACAGCGATATCCAACACCACATTTGAACACGTGACGTGTGTATCCTAACACGGCAAATCTATATAAATCGCATCGGCGCAAGTGATTAATGACATTAAATCAGTAATATTCTTTTATGAAAAATCCTTGGAAAAATAATGGACTTTGCAGTTCTTGCTGGGGGTTTATATAAATATTTCGTTTATTTGAAACATTGTCCGAACAGTTCGCACCATCTCCAAGTTAGGCATATTTTTACCTTTCAAGCTCGATTTACAAAAAAAAAAATGTGTCAATTGGTGGGTTTTCTCCTGCGTGATAAAAATATAAAAAAGTATGTATTAATCTTTCACTTCCTCAAACTGTTTTTACATGCATAAACATATCTCCATTCATTAGTTAATATGTAGTGGGGCTGGGGGTCTGAAAACTGTTAGCTTATGAATAGAATTTTACCTGATACGGAGCTTTAAAACTGGCGATTTAGTGATATCTAATATTTGATAATATTGAATGTAGTATCACTAGTATTTACAACAGCATCTATGTACAGGAATCAAGCGGTTTAATAATCTTCAATAAAATTCACTCATTACATTACGATTAATTCCCTGAGAACGATCAAAAGGAATGCAGATCGTAACGTCAAAACTAATTATGACGTCATATCTTATGAAGTACAGACAAGTGACTTTCTACATATCGCTGTGGAATCAATTTGGCAGCCTTAACATAACCGCGTATCTACACCTTTTAAGGGTGATCTCACCGATGTTGCTACTTTTCCTACCGTCTAAATAAATTTAATAGAACATATATTAATGTTATTAGCACCAGATATTATAAATTCTGATGTAAAATGTCAATCCTTTATTGCTGATTAATTCTAACTCCGGGGTCATGATTTTAACAGATTTTGATTTA
Organism: Magallana hongkongensis; assembly: GCA_016163765.1. Lineage (NCBI taxonomy): Eukaryota > Metazoa > Mollusca > Bivalvia > Ostreida > Ostreidae > Magallana > Magallana hongkongensis. The sequence goes on along the minus strand of WFKH01011925.1, from coordinate 30,837,788 downwards.
TATTTCCTGAGAATCTGCTCCCACGTAAAATCCAGCGTTTTGCAAAATGCTAGGGGCTTTATTGCTGTCGGTTATTTCGTTCCAACTTCGTTTTTTCCGACATTGTTTTTCATTTTGGTTCGGTAAACTGATTTGAAGCTTGCCGTGTAGATCTATTACAAGAAACTACAGATGAGGTTGCTGTTTTATTAAGATAATTGATCATATTTGATGAAAAAATAATGTTTAACGACTTATTTTTCTCAAATATAGTTCTTTTAAAAAAAAAAAAAATTAGCAAGTTTTTTTTTTTGTAACCTTCTTAGCTCATTCAACAACGATTTGGGTGCCGTCGAAGGACATACACAGCCTTTTTAATGCTTTCAGAATATTTATAAAGCGTAGTAAAAGATGACCTGATTCCTTAATCAAATATCTCCGAAACTTCTACCATTTTTTATATACATGTATATATGCGAAGAACCTAAGGTATTTAAAAGTTTCGAACAACTGAGCAAAACGTAATGTTTTGAGACAGGCTAAAAACCAAAATAAACAACACAGGATAAACAAGTGCCATTCAGTCAACTGAATGTTAACTAAGACCTATGTTAGCTAAGGCTTGAATAGGTGACTGAGTGGCAAAGATATGCCATGAACTCACATTTAGTTACCTTTTAGCCATTTTCAGAAGATTTATTGGCAGAATTTTCATCCTGTACTGTACAAATTAATAGATTATCATTATTTTATTTATGAGTAATATAGATTGCCGACAGATATTACCTTTGTGAATCTTTTCTGGCGGTTGTTGTCAATTGTTCTCCCTTCATTCAAAAGAATAAAACAGAGCAATATAGTAATGTATGAAACGAAAATGAAACATGTGGAACCTGACATCTTAGTTAATGTTTCTAGCGTCTTTCAGAATCCTTTGGGGTGCGCTGTCATCAGAGGTCTACCCGTCAATAAATTTGTGTTTTCTGTAATTATAAAAGTAACTATTTTTAATGCCAATTCCACAAAATTGTTAGCCTATAATATTGTATTCTATAAAGAAAGTCACATAAATTAAAAAAAAAATATTAATTAGATATTGTTGTATAACTATGAGTGTATAAGATGTGAAAGCATCCTTTTTGTTTGCCGGGCGCATTGGGTAAGCAATGGTCAGGCTAAAGCTAGGGTGCACGGTTCTTACCACGGTGACTTACCAACCATTGAAATCGTTCATCGCACAATAAAATAGGGTTCCATCTTAAAGAAGAATGTATAGAATATCACTTGTTCAGTGTAAGTTTACATTTGTTTCATTTAATATCACATGGTAATTGTCTTCTTTGTAACAGTCTACATGTATATACTTCGCGTTTGCAATGTAAAGTTGCTGAGCGGCGGAAAACATTATTTACACTTTTATTATACTAGGCTATTCTACATATGTATAGTTAGAAATCGAGTTATCAAGCGGCGAGTTCATATTGTTGCGGAAATGGTTCTAAGATCGTGTACAAATGTTAATCTTAGTTGGGGTTTTAAATGTCTGACCCTCTCATGATATATTTACAATATCAATAAACATATACATATCAGTGTAACACGCTCATAAACGCATGTATATTGAGTATTTTGGGTTGTATTTATATATGGGAATGTAATTACAGTATTTACATAAGGCTTATATTCTTTTAAATCATGTTTCAAGACAGTAAAGTCGATAAAAAATTGTCTTTGATTTTTACGGTTTACCTCCCTTTACTCGGTGCGTCAGTCGCAGCTGTGCAGTTATTAGTCATATTCATGCATTTTTCAGCGTGATTTTAAAACAAAATGCCGTTATCACTATAACTTCAGATTATAAAATATTACGTCTGAGAGAGAGAGAGAGAGAGAGAGAGAGAGAGAGAGAGAGAGAGATATTTTCAGTAGTTTTTCACTGAGCGCCAGTTGCATTTGATTTCTTATAATGCGATTCCTTTTTAAAAGATTTTATTAAGTGCGACTTATTTGCCAGTAAATGTTTTGCATTAGTATTATTTTGTTTTATTTTGTAAAATGATTGTGTTTGTTTTGATTTTACTGCAAATTATGGCTTCCTCTGATCGATTTATCGATCTAGAGATGGGTATTGCTGCATGGCATACCTACAACAGGGAACTCGTACTCTAAATATTACTAAGATGAAGAGAAAAATAACAGAGAACCATTTTAACAAGACTTTGGACTTTCGGTAGGACGTAACTATTTTTTGCGTCAAAACAAGTTCAAAATGACGCTGGTTTCAAGCGAAATATAAACCGATCGCGTAGTCTTAGCCAAAAGCAGACAAATCTTGTTGATTTCAAAGGGTCATGTCTGAGTGGCCAGCAATAAAATAGACAGGCATACGTACGGCACATTGGTTTTTGACACAACTACCTAAAGTCCTAACTCTTGTTAAAATGGTTCTAAGGTGCTTGTAGAATGTGTAAAACGGTAAACATTACAAGAACAATGTAATACTTACCATCTTGCTAAAATTGATATTGGTAAGGACGACGGACCTAATTCGCTTTGCGCAGATATATCGCGCACCTAAACGGAGTGATTGTAACTAACATCGAATTCTCAATATTACGTCACAATCACTAAAATTCAATGAAAAAAACGCTTATGACGCAATATATAGCTGTCCAACGTCATCAATAGACACTTTAATATTGCATGTGGTTGGCGACTTTGCTATTATTTAACATGCTGAAATACGCTTTTCAACAATTTCTAACATGCACATATATTGTTAGGAGATGTCAAAGTTCTGTAGTGAGTTTTATATTAGCTCACGATATTTATAAGCATCTACATAGATTATTAAACAGAACATGAGTCAGTGAACAAATCATTTACATTCTGATCTGCATCAATACTCGTATAAAAAATATAGTAAAACCGTCCCTGTTTTGATGTATCTTATTTTAAAAAAATGTTTAGCAAACTCTAATAGTTTTATGCTTTCATAAATCAACTTTGAAATGATGTACAAAGCTTTTTTCTTAAGAGTTTGCGGTTTACTTTTCATTAACAATTAAAGAAAAATAACGTCACATCGAATTTGACATGTGCCCCCGTAAAAGCAAATTCGATGACATGGTCATTTTTTAAATGATATTAATGAAAAAATGACAATAACAAACCGTCAACCATCTCAAAAATCCAGAAAAAGGAATACAGATTCAAAGCAGAGCAACAAGGACCTCCAAAAAGATAGAGGTAGGATCAGGTGCCATGGAGGAGTAAGCATCCTCTGCTGACCGGTCACACCCGCCGTGCGCCCAATGTCATTATCGGGAGAAATGTCGTAATTTGGGGAAAATATCATGATCGGGAAAATCGGAGAAAAATCCGTAGAAAATTAGGTATTCAATCAACAGTCGAGAGCAGAGCGATCACGGACCTCTGGAAAACCTCAGAGGCAGGATCAGGTGCCATGGAGGAGTGAGCATCCTCTGCTGACCGGTCACACCCGCTGTGTGCTCTTTGTCGTAATCGGGGGGGGAAACCCCCGGAAAAGTCCGTAGACAATTAGGTGATTAATTATGGTCTAACAATTAGAATGAAAAACGTCACTCAGCATGCGACCCAGTGGAAGATTGTATTTGCTGACAAGGTCGTTAATAAATTCAAAATCATTATATAAGTATCATTTTTCAATTTGGATGAAAAATTTTATCAAAATAATTTTTTTCTCTTACAAGAACGCTTTTCCCCATTATGTTTAATTGAAAAAGAAAAGTATTACACACAATATTTGGAATGGTCCCTACTAAAAATCCAATTCGATTTTCATGTTATTTTTTGATTGATTTTGATATATCTTTAGTAACTCTAACTCATATAAAATGTTCATAAAAATCACTATCGTTGAAGTGAATTGGGTCCGCCGTCCTTAAGGGGATGTCTTTCCGTTTAACAAACACAAAATAATACCTGTTACTTTACAAGATAAGGACAATGATTATCAAATGCCGATTCATACATTTCAGGTAATAATTTCTACAACTAAATAAAACTTATTTTTTTGTATTAAATGTGACTCTTTTCACAATATTTTTTTCAATACTAACAGCTCCATCAAGCGTCGTAAAAAATGCCCGCCTACTGACAACACGTTTTGGAATTGGTGGAATCAGCACATCATCGAATGATTATTTCAGTAGAGTTACCCAATCAAGATTTTCGTCAATCCATGACAGTAACATATTTTTTTTTAAAATAATATCATTATATTATTATTACTATTAGGGTTTTCCGTTTTCAACGGAAAACCCTACTGTTATTCTACTGTTTCTTATTAGGGTTTTCCGTTTACAACGGAAAACCCTACTGTTATTCTACTATTTCTTATTATTAAACGTTGGAAACGGAAGACCCTCTTGTTTTTCTTCGGTTTCTTTTTATTAGGGTCTTCCGTTTCCAACGGAAGACCCTCTTGTTATTCTATTGATTCTTTTTATTAGGGTCTTCCGTTTCCAACGGAAGACCCTCTTGTTATTCTATTGATTATTTTTATTAGGGTCTTCCGTTGGAAACGGAAGACCCTAATAAAAATAATCAATA
>WFKH01011925.1:30797923-30817046 GCA_016163765.1 Magallana hongkongensis | reverse complement strand
GTTAACTCGTACCAAGAATTATTCGATTTTTTCATTTTGTTTTAGGTACGCATGTTAATTGGTTTAAGAACTCTGCTTCTTATAAAAACTTCTAGCTTTACTTTCGACATTAACGGAAGACCCACTCGTTGCTTTGCAACGAGCTTTGCTCTAGTTATTTTTATTTTTTTTCTGACTTTTTCCGGACGCTATTACTCGTGAACTACTCGACCGATTTGCATAAAATTTGTAGGACTGATAGAACATCAAAAGTACTTGAGTTTATTAAATTTTGGGTTGATGACGTCAATTCTGGTTTGAGATTTTGAGGATTTAGTGAATTTTTAAGGACCATTTTGTCCACCTAACTCCTCCAAAACTAATAAAGATAAAAACATGAAACTTTCAGGGATAGTAGATGAATGTCTGTAGATGATTCTCTGGGTTTGATATTGTGGAAAATGTGCAAGGCGCCGAAGCTCGCCCGAGCTCGAAAATTGGCAGCAAATTTTTTCACAAAATTTTTGCACATTTTCTAATTTATTTCTGAATGTGTAAAAAATTTGTTAAGACATGTAATGCAAAAGTTGTTCAGATTTACACGCTCTTTCATTTGATATCATAAAAAAGGGGCTGGCCCCTCACATAAGGGGCCAAGAGGGCTCTAAAGAATTTAATTAATAACTCTTTACTGAAAAATAATTTGTTATTAAATATAGAAGCAAAAATGTTTATTGTGCAGCTGTTTATCTACATAGTACCATACTGAAATCATATGTTACGTAATTAGGGGTTTTAAGGGGCCAGAAGTCTAAAACTTTGATCATTTATATCTGAAAAAGGAGAAATATTTAGTGAAACATTGTAGAAGAAAAGTTGCTCAAAATAATGTTGTCAACCTTATGCTTCCTTTAAATTTTTTGTCTTTGGCCCCATTAAGGAGTTTAAGGATCGGCCCCTAAAACACAGTTGTTCAGATATATCTAGAACGGTTAACAATTCGTAAACAGTTGTTGAACAAAATATGTTTTTATTTGCAAGACCTTTTATTTGATATCAAGAAAAAGGGGCTGGCCCCTCAAATTAGGGGCCAGGAGGGCTACAAAGTCTTTTAATAATAATTATTTACTGAAAAATAATTTGTTATATATTATTGAAGCAAAAATGTTCAACTTATTAAGCTTAATTTAAATCTGAAATTCGTTTTAAAATCAAACGATGCATTACAGAGATATAGGGGTTTAAACATTGATTTTTCCGGAAATTTTGATTCCACATTCTTGGTTAAGAAAATAGTGTTATGTTCAAAGTTAAATTAACTCGTACCTAGAATGATTCGATATTTGTTAAGTCGTTCTTAAACACATTCGGATTTTTTTGTCAAGTCGTTCTTTGAAATCGTTAAGGTTTTTGTTAATTCGTACTTAAAGTCATTCGGATTTTGTTAAGTCGTACCAAGAATTATTCGATTTTTTATATCTTTTTGTTTTGGTATTGGTTTTAGAGCTCTGCTTTTTACAGGAACATCTAGCTTTTCTTTCGACATTAACGGAAGACCCACTCGTTGCTTTGCAACGAGCTTTGCTCTAGTTATTATTTTTTTTTCTGACTTTTTTCGGACGCTATTACTCGTGAACTACCGGAACGATTTGCATAAAATTTGCAGGACTGATAGAACATCCAAAGTACTTGAGGTTATGAAATTTTGGGCTGATGACGTCACTTCCGGTTTGAGATTTTGAGGATTTAGTGAATTTTTAAGGACCATTTTGTCCACCTAACTCCTCCAAAACTAATTAAGATAAAATCATGAAACTTTCAGGGATAGTAGATGAATGTCTGTAGATGATTCTCTGGGTTTGATATTGTGGAAAATGCGCAAGGCGCCGAAGCTCGTCCGAGCTCGAAAATTGGCAACAAATTTTTGCACAAAATTTTTGCACATTTTCTAAATTATTTCTGAATGTGTAAATATTTTGTTAACACATGTAATGCAAAAGTTGTTCAGATTTACAGGTTCTTTCATTTGATATCATGAAAAAGGGGCTGGCCCCTCAAATTAGGGACCAAAAGGGCTCTAAATAATTTTTATAATAACTCTTTAATGAAAAAAAATTTGTTATCAATTATAGAAGCAAAAATGTTCATTGTACAGCTGTTTATCTATACAGTACCATAACTAAGTCATATGTTACGTAATTAGGGGTTTCAAGGGACCAGAAGTCCAAAACTTTGATCATTAATATCTAAAAAAGGAGAAATATTTTAAAAAGGTCAACAATTCCTGAACACTTGTTGAACAAAATGTGTATATATTCACAAGACCTTTTATTTAATAACAAGAAAAAAGGGCTGACCCCTCAAATTAGGGGCCAAGAGGGCTCTAAAGAATTTTTAAAATAACTCTTTACTGAAAAATAATTTGTTATTATTATAGAAGCAAAAATGTTCACTGTACAGCTGTTTATCTAAACAGTAACACACCTAAGTCATATGTTACGTAATTAGGGTTTTCAAGGGGCCAGAAGTCCAAAACTCTGATCATTAATATCTAGAAAAGGAGAAATATTTTGAAAATTATTGTAGAAGAAAAGTTGCTCAAAATAATTTTTTCAACAATATAATACCTAAAAAATTGTTGTTGGTGGCCCCGATAAGTAGTTTAGGGGTCGGCCCCTAAAACACATTTGTTCAAATATCTTTAGAACGGTTAACAATTCGTGAACACTTGCTGAACAAATAATGTTTATATTTGCGAGACCCTTTGTTTGATATCAAGAAAACGGGACTGACCCCTCAAATCCGGGGCCAGATGGGCTTCAAAGTCTTTTTATAATTACTATTTTTGAGCGATAATTTGTAATTAATCATGAAGTTAAATATAAGAGCTTTTTAAGCTTAATTTAAAGCTGAAATTCGTTTGAAAATCTGACGATGCATTACAGAGATATTGGAGATTAAAAATTGATTTTTCCGGAAATTTTGATTCCACATTCTTGGTTAAGAATATAGTGTTATGTTCAAAGTGAAAATAACTCGTACCTAAAATCATTCGAAAATTGTTAAATCGTCCTTAAACACATTCGGATTTATTTTTGCTAGGTTGTCGTGAAATTGATAATGTTTTTGTTAATTCGTACTAAGAATCATTCGGATTTTGTTAACTCGTACCAAGAATAATTCGATTTTTTCTTTTTGTTTTAGTTTCTCCAGTTTATTGGTTTAAGAATTCTGCTTCTTAGAGGATTTCTAGCTTTACTTTCGACATTAACGGAAGACCCACTCGTTGCTTTGCAACTAGCTTTGCTTTAGTTATTATTATTATTCTTTTTCTTTATTTTTCTGACTTTTTTGAAGCTTCATATCTTAAAAAGTTTTCAACAGATTTCAATGAAACTTTCAGAGGTTACGTGGCATTGTCGTCCCTCGAAGATGTTAAAGTTTCCATTACAACGTCACCTCCTTTTTTACGTTACGTCAATTTTAAAAATTTCAAAAAGTGATTTTGTCCAGGGCGTTTTTCAAAAACGCTTTAAGATAGAGATTCGAAATTTTCTGTGTTTATACATTTATCATTTTTATTTGGATGTAAAACTGGAATTTACCTTCCGTCACTTCCAGTCCAAACCGGAAGTATTTTAAAATTTTCAATATTTTCAATTTTTTGTGTTAATTTTAAAGGTTTATTATCTTTGTAGAATTTATATTGCTTAATACGACACTGAAATCCGTTTTCAAATCGGACGATGCATTACAGAGATATTGGGGTTTAAAAATTGACTTTTCCGGAAATTTTGATTCCGCGTTCTTGGTTTAAAAAATAGCGTAAAGTTCAAAGTGAAATTAACTCATTCCAAAAATAATTCGATTTTTGTTAAGTCGTTCTTTGACACATTCGGATTTTTTTTGTTAAGTCGTTCTTCAAATCATTAAGGTTTTTGTTACAGTCATTTCATGCATATCTTTTACAATTTTATGCTATGTTATGATATGCGATTTTAATGATATGCTATGAGATTTCAATGCAATGCTATGAGACTTGTATGCTATGCTATGAGAAATTGAAATAAAGGGCTTAATGATATGGTATGCTATGGTATGCTATGAGATTTGAACAAAAACGCCTCCATACACAGAAGAGTTCCAAACATTTCGAAGTAAAATGAAAAGAAGCCAAAGTTTACCATTAATCTGCAATGTGAACAATTATTCTTTAAATAAAAGCATTTAAAAATGAGTTAAAATCATGTTGTATGTTATGCTATGGCATGCTATGGTATGAGATGACGAATGAGAATCTATGAGATTATATGCTATGGTATGAGATTACAATGCTATGGTTTGAGATTCCAATGCTATGCTATGAGATTTCAATGCTATGCTATGGTGTATGTTGTAAAAGATATGCTTGAACTGACTGTAAGTCGTACTTAAAACCATTCGGATTTTGTTAAGTCGTACTAAGAATAATTCGATTTTTTATCTTTTTGTTTGAGTTACTCTTGTTATTGGTTTAAGAACTTTGCTCCTTACAGGAATATCTAGCTTTACTCTCGACATTAACGGAAGACCCACTCGTTGCTTTGCAACGAGCTTTGCTCTAGTTATTATTATTTTTTTTTTTCTGACACCTTCTCGGCTCCATATCTCAAAAAGTTTTCTTCCGATTTCAATGAAATTTTTAGAGCTTTTGTAAAGTTACATTGCCTCAATGATGTTAAAGTTTCAGAGATAACGTCACTTCCGTTCAAATTTTGCGGTCATTTATTATTTTAAAAAAAGTGATTTTGTCCGGAGGAAATCTTAAAAACTGTTAAAGAGATTGCTTTGAAATTTTTGCAGATGATAGATGTATCAATAGTATGGTGTACTGGGGGGTTTAAATTTTTGATCATTAATTTTGCTCGAAACCGGAAGTAGTTTCGATTTTTGATATTTTCACTTTTTTAAATCAAAAAAATTAATGCAAAAGTGTTACAGAGTATGTCATGCTAAATTCAAATCTGAAATCCGTTTTAAAATCGGACGATGCATTACATAGATATCGGAGTTTAAAAATTTGATTTTTCCGGAAATTTTGATTCCGCGTTCTTGGTTTAAAAAATAGCGTAAAGTATAAAGTGAAATTAACTCGTACCAAAAATAATTCGATAATTGTTAAATCGTACTTAAACACATTCAGATCATTTTCTGTTAAGTCGTTCTTGAAATCGTAAAGGTTTTTGTTAATTCGTACTTAAATTCATTCGGATTTTGTCAAGTCGTACCAAGAATTATTCGATTTTTTATCTTTTTGTTTTGAACCCTTGTAATTGGTTTAAGAACCCTTCTTCTTACTGGAACTTTTAGCTTTGCTCTCGACATTAACGGAAGACCCACTCGTTGCTTTGCAACGAGCTTTGCTCTAGTTATTTTTTTTTTCCCGCAAATTTTGTGCAGCCCATTTCTCGATGATTTTTTTACTTATTGCTATGAAACTTTCAGGGTTTGTAGATAATGTTAAGGTCTAAAAACGTTTTTTTTTCAAATTTTTGAAATTCACTTCCGGTTATGAGTTATTGCCCTTTAATTGAAAATTGGGGGGTCTTTTGTCCAGAGTTGATCTCGGGAATTACACATGATAGTTGCATGAAATTTGGCGAAATTGTAGCCAACGTGTTGAAATTGTGCTAGCATGGAAGTTTTGGCAAATTTCTTTTTTAGTTTTTGAGCTATATATCGCCAAAGTTTAAGGTTTTTTCGGGGCTGAAATTGTGTAACTTTTTGTATTATAACTTTTAAACTAAAAATATTTTGTTATAACATGTAGAAGAAAAGTTGTTTAGAATAACGAGGGCTTTCAGATGAAATAAAGAAAAAAGGGCTGGCCCCTATAATTAGGGGTCAGCAGTTCATAGACGTCTTTTTCTGATAGCTAAAAATGTTATCATTTTATGAAAAAAAATAATGATTAGATTACTTTCAATAAATTAAATTTCGTCATTTGGTATGAAATTAGGCAAGATCTGTGCTATATTTATTTGTAATTTCATAAAACAAATATGCGAGAATCGTACATGAACGAGTTAATTGTTTACATAGACACACAAGCGAACAATGCCGTTTTAGGGTGTAGCATTTATTGTTATTGTTGTGATTAAATTTCACGGTTTTATTCTGTTTATCTATATCATTTATAAATGCAGTGAACATATATAACTACTTATTTAAACGTGCTATGTGTCCGCGCAGAGCAAATATCTGTCGGGCCTCCCTGTCTGTAACCCCAAACATAAACAGTAACGAACGGCATTGTGGGAATGACAGAGTCATGGAGGCCGAAACGCAGAAGAGAAGTTGTGTATTTTTTCGCCGTACATGTTGTACGTTCACATGCACTTTCAATCCACAGTGAAGCACATTAACATGCATAGGGAACACTACTTCGTATTTGTATAAGGAGGGATATATTCTTCAGTCTTGTATGAATCGTTTACGAGGAAATTCTGACAGTCACAATACTGTCGGCAGATGTTTTCGTTTCCACTGATCAACTGTTGATAAGCTGATGAAGAGTTACGAGTAACAAAGGAGAAAAGTTGGACATTTAAAAGTGTTATTAATGTGGATGTTACTGAAGAAGGTAAGTCTTTTTACTCATTTTTAAGTTCGTTATCTTTAGTGGTTAAAATGTCAGCATGTTAACTGGTTAACATTTAGCCTAGATGTAAGTATACGTGCACACTGTCACTGATATATGTTATTTTTCTAGTCCAGACAATATCTATAAATCTTTTTAACAGAATTGACTCCCAAATGTTTTACCTTGAAAAACTTTCAACTTAAAATTCAAAGCAGGGTCTAATTAGAAACATATATTCTTGTGAGGAAAACTTTTTAAGTCCAAATGTAAACATAATATCAAGTAAATAAAATTGTATACTTCAGAGTTAAAACATGACTTTAATATTTTGATGATGCCGATCATTGTATCATTAGAGAGGTTTAGCAGACCAACGGGTATCCGGTACATGTACTTGTACATGTAGGTTACAAGTTAGAACTATGCGTTCCACCTTACCAGTTAACATAATTTTTCTTGTTTAGCAGTTATGATGTATACTTTCATTGTCCTTGTTAATGTTTTAAATGTAAGTTTTATATAATCTTTTTTCAATCTAACAACTGGCAGTAGGCCTACTGGCGTGCGAGCAGTTCTCGCTGAGGACCATTTCTTGCCAGTGCATTGTTTCATCATTTTTCGTGTATAATTTTAAGTGTTGATAAAGTGACGTAACAATGCACTGGTAAGAAATGGTACTTGGTGAGAACTGGTCGCACGATTAATTACAGACAAAAACTGAAGGTAGCGAGTGTTATTTTTTATTGAACACCATAAAAAAATTCTTTATATATGTGACGGTCTAACCGGTTTGAATACTGGCGCCAGATAGCTTAGTTGGTAGAGCACCTGACTAGAGATTCAGGGGGCCAAGGTTCAAATCCTAATTCGGTCCTTCATTATTTCTCCCATCCCGTTACAATATTGGTGACGTGACCAACCCCTGGAACTGACATGTTAACTCCTGCCAGGGAAAGAGCCAGGGGTGATCTTTGAGGGTGAAGAGGGGAGAATGTGATGGTCAGACTGGTTTGAATACCGGCGACAGATAAATGTAGCTCAGTTGGTAGAGCACTTGACTAGAGATTCAGGGGGCCAGGTTCGAATCCCAGTCTTCTCCGTCATTATTTCTCCCATCTTGTACATATATATATATTCAGATATATAACAGATGATTAAGAGTCATCACATGTTTTGCAAGATGCAATAAGTGTATTAAAACCTTTACTTTAGAGCACAATACATTTAAATGACAATTTATGTTTCATGAAATTATTTGGTGTGGTTTTCTTGACAGCCTCGCAATCAAGTCAGTGTTAGCTACGTTATGCATAAACAATTTACCCGCTCCTAAACCACAAACTTTCTTATTAGTGGATTCAGCTTACCGCTGATTGGCTGCTGTTACAGCAGACAAATAATATATGCAGTATGCACGAAAAAAACAACACTGAACTTATCAGAAAATGACAAATTCATATCGAGTTACATGTATTTTCAAATGTTGGAGTTGGGTCGGTTGGAGTTTGTTTGTTTTTTTTTAAAATGTATACTTGTGACAAAACATATATGTGGTACATAAAGCTGTAGCTTTACGAAGAAAATTTGGGTTAAACCATATATAGTTACCACGCAAGTAAACAATATTTACGAAAAACTTGCAATTTATGGCGCATGAAATATACGCTAGTTTTAAACAGATTGACATACATGCATCATACCACATTCTGTAAAAATAATATATTAAAAATTCTTCATTAAGTTTACTTATACATGTTTTATCCTTATTACACATAGTATTGTTTTTAAAATGTAATTTTTAAGAAAAGAAAAAAAAACCCTGACTAAATTTATTTGCAAAAAAACAATAACGCTGTTCGGATTGGTAATATTCCTTTGTAATTTACGAATTGAAATATAGACTATTGTACTACAAGTAATAAACTCTCTCTCTCTCTCTCTCTCTCTCCTCTCTCTCTCTCTCTCTCTCTCAATTTGATATGTGTCTATACCTAAGAAAAGTTTTTAATATTATGACTTGATATGCAAATTTTTGATCTTGTACTGCCTAAATGTTATTGTCATGTATTGGGATATGTCAGACTTATTACACTGCATGGTCAGTGTATTTTTTTCCAGAAATACTATGCATATGTTAATGTAAACACAGCTATTACTAGTACATGTATGTTAACACAGCTAATTATTTTTTTTTATTTCATCTCAAAATAGACTCTTGCTACCACACATCTTCACAACGTCAAGGCTTTGTGATTACGAAACTCCACACAAACCCTTGACATAAGTCGCTATTTAAAAGTCGGGCTCACGCTCAACAATACGTAATAATTCTAAAAATAAAATGTTCAATGAAAAAACTCCTTTTGAAACGTAGTTTGGGTTGAGCACAAGGATGGCAGATCTCGAACGAAAAATTTGCGAAAAATTCAATATTAATTGTCTCACTGGTTATCAAAAGCTCACGATATCATGTTTAATAGATAATCGGGATATATTAATTGGAACTAAGCACATTTGACGTACGTATGGTGACTTTCCATCCAAAGGTATTTATAACTTCAGAAAGCTGTTACAGTGAACGATTTAAAATAATTAATCAGCGATATTCGGTTCGGTTATTATCCATACAAATGCGATAAGAAGATCGAAAACTTGCTATTTTCTGGGATCAACATGTGCGCAGCCACATTTGTTTACATCGTTTCTGATATGAATGAGAACCACACTCTGATTGGCTCCAAATTGAGACTTGGAACCAATGAAATACGATGGCCTGAGCCCGACTTTTAAATAGCGACTTATGTCAAGGGTTTGTGTGGAGTTCCGTAATCACAAAGCCTTGACTTTGTGAAGATGGCTACCACATGGCACCCCATGGCTTTTACCTGTTGATTCTTGTGGTTTCAGCTCTTGAGGTTAACCTGTCACCTGTACCCACATGCATATTCCTTGTGTTCTACGGACTATTTACAGGTAATTCAAATTAAATCGGACAATGCATAAACAATAATGGAACTTTAAGAAAGCATCATGCCTTGTTGTGGTTTGTGTTTGTTAAGAAATTCTGAAAAACAAAATTAAGGCTGTTTAAAGAAATTCATAATTGTTGTGAAAATTTGTTTTTTCAATAAAAAAATGCAGTTATGTTTCCTTTATTTTTTATTTTATAAAAATATTTAGATGTGTTTACATTATTGAAAAATCACCCCCCCCCCTATCCAATTGTCTGCATTAAGATTACATGTAGGATATGTAAATGTACATTTGACTTTGAAATAACATCTGCTTTGATAATTACTTTTGAAATGAACAAGAAACAACCTATTTCTACCCTTCTAAGGTATATATGCATAAAAAAGTAGAAAAACATGTCAAATTTGAACATTTTTCATGGAAATCAACTCCGTCTCCAGCTACCTGGGTGTGTTTGAATTTAATTTTAATTTAAGGCAGATGTCGAACTTGTAGGTCTTACTGTTTTAGCATGGTTAGAAGGAGACTAGAAATCAGAATAGATTAGATATTCACTAAATATGATTGTTAGCTTACTTTTTTCATAAAAACAAGAAATCACATGCAGGACAGCATGTCTATTCGTTAATTAAAATGGTACAAATCATACAATAAACAAACAAAAAAATCAATTTTAGAATCATTGATGATTGTTTTCAAATATGTGTGAGAAATGACTCAAGGAAATTGCCACAAGTTTCATAACATTAGGTAAAACAATTCAAACCATGACTTTTTATGAAAATCAAAAGATGGGGGGAGGGTATACATGTAAGGGCATTTCTAAGTGATATGAAGCTTTTATCATGATAATATCATGTAGATGTATGTTGTATTGAAAAAGGTTTCTTATTAAAGGTGGTTGAACAACAATTGACCTCTAAAAAGTCAGGTAAAGATGTTTTACTATGGAGAACTCTATAAATCTGTGTTTACTAAAGGAAATTTGAAATGACGGGTTCATTTAAATGGCCATATTTTTATTAAACCTCAATGGAATTGGCAATATGTGGTATACTTTTTCTCAGAATTGCATTAGCTTTCTTATTCTAAGACAAACCGTCTTTTCATAAAATGTTAGTGTACTAAGTTAAAGGTACAAGGGACAGTTTCGGATAAAGTACCGTCAATATTTTTGTAAAATTGAAAGTGACTGTACTTGAAGGCTTATTAGTGTTGCGTAGATTCATGAAATTAATTTTAATGATTATCTTTAGTTAGAGGGATGTATGTTGTTAAAATTGGTAAGCATATTTAAGGCCCCTAATATTAAGTACATGAGAAGCAGTAATAAATAGTTAAATTTGCGGCTATAACTGTTGTGTTGACTACACAGTGAAATTGAAGGTTACAAACGGGAGGTTATATAACACGAAATGAAGGTGGATTGGACATTATATACCTATTTACTTATTTACTGGGTATGAGGACAATAGCAAGTTTATTGTCCCCCAAGACAGCAACTATTTCACGAGGCAAAGCCAAGGGAAAAAGTTGCTGTGGAGGGGACAATAAACCTGCTATTGTCCGAATAGTCAGTTAATTGCTATTTTATTATACCGAAGAAAACTTTAAATGTCAGCGATGCAGAATTTCTTGATAATAAACAAATTAGAGTTATCGAACTTTGTATTTAATGCGGCGATCTGATTAGGTCAGAGGTGTTCCGAGTTTAAAAAGGAGTGAAATCGGATTCTGCTGATGAATGGTTTTGATGACTATTCACCATGGGCAGATAGCATGGATACTATTTCAAATTAGATTAAAAAAAGCATGTTTATGCGGACACCGTCTAGTGATCGGTTTGTCCGTTTGTCCATCTGATATTGATTGACCGGAGCATAGCTTTTCTCCCCTTCACCCAATCTGGCTCATACCTCATCCACAGTGTTCCTTTGGATAAAGGATGTGCAGTGACCTTGAACCATGTTTTTAGGTATAAGGTTAAGGTCATAGCAGAATTATATATAAAATACTTGACTGGGGCATACCTTCTCTCCCTTTGGTCCAATCTGGCTGATACTCACAGAGTGTCTCTATGGTTAATGTGCAGTGACCTTGGATGAAATTTGTAGGTAAAGGATGAAGATCATATCTGATCATGAAAAAATCCTTTTTTCAAAGCATTTATACTTTCCACTTAGCCCAATTTGGCTCAGACTTCACATAAGCAGAGCTTTTGAGTAAAGGGTGTGTAGTGACCTTGAACCTATTTTCAAGGTAAACTGTGAAGGTCATAGCAGAATTATATTTAAAAAATCCTTGTCCGGAGTATACCTTCTCTCCCTTTGCTCCAATCAGGCTCATACTTCACCCACATGCAACCTTTGATCAAAGGATATGCAATGACCTCGAATGATATTTGTAGATCAAGTGTCAAGGTCATATCAGATTCCTCAAAAATCCATATTTTAAGAGCATATATATACTCTACTTTTAGCCCCTATTTGGCTAATACTTTACCTAAACAGAGCTTATTGGTTAATGGTGTGCAGTGACCTTGAACCAAGTCAATGTGAAGGTCATAGCAAATCTCTTTAAAATTAGTTTTAGACCGTAGATTATTTCCCAGATATGCTTAATCTTGGTCATATTGAACAAAAATTCCTGTATGTTAGGGGGAATGAGATTGAATTAGAAGTTCTATGCCAGTTGAAAATATTTCTAATTTATAGGTCAAGGTCAAAGCAAAATTCTCTGAAATAATATAAGCGGGGCCCTTTGAAATGTTCACAATCTCAGTGTTGTCTGGTTCATAATAATTTTACATAGAAAATATTCACAGAGGTATAAAAAAGTAAAGTATACATCGATATGTTTCTGACAAATGATGATGCAATAAGCACACAGTACGAAAGGTCAACCCTTTGAAAAGCAGTGTAGAGGAAAAGTTGCTCAAAATGTTTTAAAGAAATTTTTTTTGTTGGTGGCTCTGTTAAGGAGTTTAAAGGTTCAGCCCCTAGAACACAGTGTTTCAGATATAACTTGAACGGTCAACAATTCTTGAACAATTGTTGAACAAAATATGTTTAAATTAACGAGACCTTTTATTTGATATCAAAAATACGGCTGGCCCCTCAAATTAGGGGCCAGGACTCAAAAGCTTTTCATAACTATTTCTTGAGCAATACTTTGTCATTAATCAAAAACGCTAATAGAGCTTATCAAGCTCAATTTAATACTGAAATCCATATAAAATTTGGGCGATTGAATGCGGGATATAAGCATTAAAAAAATTGATTTTTAAGGAAATTTTAATTTTGCATTCTGGGTTAAGAAAATTGATGTTAGTTCAATTTAAAGTTAACTTGTACCTAAAATAGTCAAATTTGTTAAGTCGTATTTAAACACGTTCGGATTTTTTTGTTAAGTCGTTCTTGAAATGGTTAAAGTTTTTTGTTAATTCGTACTTAAAACAATTCCGATTTTGTAAGTCGTAACAAGAATCACTCGATTTTTTTTTTATCTTTTGTACTTAAGTTACTTTTGTTAATAGTTTAAGAACTCTGCTTCTTAGAGGTATTTCTAGCGTTACTTTCGACATTAACGGAAAACCCACTCGTTGCTTTGCAACGAGCTTTGCTCTCGTTATTATTTGAAACGTTTTATTGAAACTCTTTTATAATTTTGCATGATACCAAAAAAAATATGGCACACTATTATATTATTAATTAATACACAAACATAGAAAAAGAATACAAAAAAACATTATTTATACTAATAACAAGTACTTCCTTTTTTAATACCGGTAAACGTATACTTGTCGTGACTATGAGGCATATGCGATATACAGACGGATGATCAGAATTATTCAGGTTAATTTTATGGTGATACAAGGTATGATTAACGAAGAATTCAAACGTCTTTGTTTAACGACTACAAAGTGAAGATCTGTAATTATGAATACTTTTACCCGTAGCATGTGCAGACTTACTGCACCGCCATTGTTATAAGCGTCACCGTTTTATATATTTTTAAGTCTAGAGAAACGAACAGAAAACATGAAATTTTCTTTTATGTTTTTGAAGGCAAACAATAGCATATTTTCTACTTTTAAAATTATTTTGTGAACAAATATTGTGTTACTGAAATGCAAAAGTCAAATGCTCGTGAATAACCTCTCACATCCATGATGTTATGAATTCAAAACTGTTGACCGTAGCTCGTGTACATTGGTCTTTGGGTCTTTGCTTTTATTCCAGTTAATATACAATTTGTCAAAAAAATTGCCTAATGTTTCGAAGCTCTTGACCTTTTCTCACAGTATAAAGTTCTTGTAAATGCTTAGGACCCTTTTCACATTATTAATAGATGTTCTCCGAAACCACTTACCAATTTGTTTAATAATCGCTGCGCTGTGTTAATGTCTAAGCGTATTTTGCTATCGAAGAATGATTTCTATGACTTACTGTAATTAATTAATTATCCTCTGTATTTCAGCTTAAGGAAAACGAATATTTGTACAAAAACTTGTCGCAATAAAAGAGCACAGGGCTATACATGTATATACTTTGAATTCTATTTAATGATAATTTATCATTAACCACGTCTACCTCCAGTTTGTAAGAAGTGTAATAAGTTTAATATTTTCCTAGAAAATGTTTGCCTCGGGAACCCATACTTCAACATGTTTAAGTACGTTTTTCACAAAAATTTAATAGTTTATTAAAAGCAGTTGGTTATATGATATGAAAGCAAAAAATAGATGTACATTTGCGTTTCGTTTCTACGAATTCATTTGACTGTCCAGTTCAATCAAACATATTGTTACCGCTACACAGCTTTTCTGAGAGAGAGAGAGAGAGAGAGAGAGAGAGAGAGAGAGAGAGAGAGAGAGTACTTGAAAGATACTTATCATATATTCTTTAAAAAAATGGTTTCGTGAAATTAATTAAAGTGTCTTTCTTCGCTTTTTATGATTTAAAAAAAAAACCAAGTTGTCTTGCCTCTAAGTCTGCGAGTAGATTTTAAATGTAAACAATGTTTGACCTCTTTCATTCTAAATACTTTGTTTGATTCAGAATTGGTTTAAAGCTTCCACCATTGTTTTCTTGTGTAATATTTTTTACTCTGCAACTGTAATGCGAGCGCAGTATAAATTCAAGTATACCCATGTAATTTAGTTATCATTGTGTAAATTAGGAAATAAGGTGGCAAGGGACAGTTTTTTTTGATACAATTCATTGTAACCAGGGGATGTGTGTCTTCGGAACTCTGTAACTAGAATTTCCTCAGTTCCCATTGAGCACAAATACCTTTAATTCACTTGTTATAGGGCCAATCACCAATTTCTAAAGAAATTACTAGTCAAAACCTGTAAAATTTTCCACATACTGGATTTTATGAGATTTTGACCCTTTCATTTTTTGCTAATTTTTCATGATTTTTCAGCTTTTTAGACTTCCCCCAGCTAATTCCCTGCATAGGGTTGACCTTCCGTTCCGTGTGCATGTTGCACCATCACATGTCAGAAACTTACGTTACCGGTGTATAGTTTACAATGTCCCATCCACCTACTTTTCGTGTTATTTTACCTCCCGTCTCATTCTCTCACCAGAGGTCGTGCTACACAAGTTTCGCTTACACTTCTGTCAACGCCCGATGTACAAGATTCTTGTACAAACTTAAACGATGGGCAAAATGTAAATAAAATCTATGTAGTTATTCCTTTTATCTATGAATATGATTATAAATAATTAAATTTAAATCTTTAACGCCTTTATTTATTTTTATTTCAACGTTACTGGGAAAACTATTTTGCGGAGGTAAAAATTAAAATATGATCACATGATCTAGTTTGACGGATGTTTGAAAAATCAGTTTCTGTACGCTACCGATTTATCGATGATTTTGCATAAATCAGCAGCAATGTTATCTCCTGTGATGTTTTTAAACGTGTCCTCAAAGTCTTCGCCCGTCGATGACTCCCCTTCAAGCTGAATGTACAGAAGAAACGAATCAACAATGTCATGTGCTCGCCATGCTTGTTTTGATCATGTGACAGACTATTTTTCCGGCGTTGACAGAGGGGTGTCTTCCCACTTAGCCAAAATTCTGAAATTTTATACAGGTGACTGATTTTGGCTAGGTGGGAATTGTGTACAGGTAAGGGGAGGGAGAGAACAAAAGAAATTAATTACAGGTGAGCTATAGTCTGATTTAGAATAAGCACAGGTAGATTTTTCCTATATGAAGTTGTTTTTTTTTTACTAAATTTGTTCCTATCTGATCTTTAAATTTAGGTTTATATTTTGAGTTTTTCTCTATTAGAACTTTACATTTTTTTTTTTCAATTATCTACTTTTTCCCTGAGGTTTTTGACCTTTCTATAGATAGTATTTTCTTTACATTTTTATATTAAGATAAATGTGTTTAAATGAAAATAGGAACTATAATAGATAAAGAGACACAACATTTTTTCTTTCTTTCTTTTTTTACATTTTTTATACTTTTTCCTCCGGTGATTCTCCTGTATTCTCCATGAATTTTTAATACCACATGTCCACCATTAAAAAAATGTATTCAAATGAAAATAGGAACTATAATAGATAGAGAGTCACAACATTTTTTATCATCCATTTTAATGACTGTTCAATACCAATACGTTCTGACATTTTAATTTCTATAAAAATGATGCTTGACATTACTATTCATGAAAAATGCATTTATAATAAACATAATACTGGTAAATTTCTTTATTATCCAATGCAAAATTCAAACTCTAATATATACAGGTATCTGCCTTAGTATGCCAAAAAAGGAATGTGACTATTACTCCATAGTTCATGTTAATTATAATAATTAGTTTTATCCTGGACTTTCAAAGGAATATATTTACATTTTCCAGTGTCTTGCCTGTGATAACATTACGTATCGATTTTGTACTATATAACCCATAACTTCAAATGACGCCAAATTGAGGCGCCACCGGGGTTTGCTTATTTATATTTAAATATTTAAGCGAACGATGGCTTAAAATTATGTAAATATAAGTAATAAGGAATCATTCTTTGAATATTATGAGGTGATAATTTCGGTCGGAGCGTGATCAAATCTATCATAAAGCCCTTCGGGCTTTATTGGATTTGATCACGCCCCGACCGAAATTATCATCTCATAATACTCAAAGAATGATTCCTTATTCCTTAATTAACATCAATTATTTTATCTGGACACATGAATTACATCAATTATCTATTCAACAAAATAAACATTGAACCTTATTTAAGCTCCATATTGTTTATATAATTAAATTTGTTTTATCTCTTGTAAGTTAGTAGTTAATCTATATGCAATCATTAATTCTAAATATCATTTTTACAGTTACATGATTTTTTATAAATATATTATTTCAATGTCATTATTTTGAATAAGAAAAATATAGAAATTCAATTTCCATAACGAGTTTTATTTATTTATTTATTTTTTTATTTATTTATTTATTTTTCTTTAATCATTCATCCCTTTATTTACACTGTATTTATTCATTTCTAACGCATAGCTTAAACAATTTACATATCGGGTGTTATATACAGGTAAAATACAGGTAAAATGTCTAAAACAGACTATACACTGGTGACCACTCAGGTGTGAAAATCTGAATTTTGGCTAGGTGGGAATAGAAATTTCAGAATTTTGGCTAGGTGGGAATAAACCGACAGAGGTGTAAGCGAAGCTTGTGTAGTACGACCTCTGGTGAGAGAATGCCTCCCGTCTGTCACTTGCAATTTCACTGTGTAAAGTCAACACAACCTTCATAGCCGTGGTTTCGCATTTTACTTCTGATTCTCATGTATCTAACATATGGGGCCTAAATATTGCATGTCAATTTCAAAAAGAGACATCCCTCTAACTAATGATAATCAATAAAAATATTTTTATGAATTTTGGCAACACTCATAAGCCTTCAATTACATCAACTCTCAATTTTACAAAAATATTGATAAAAATATCCGAAACTGTCCCTTGCTACCTAAGCTTGGTTTACCAAACGGATGCAAGAACGTAAATGAAAACGATTTTGTCTGGGTTTTTTTAACAATATGTAAAATTTTTAACCTCCAGTATATTACATGTAGCAATATTATGAGATTTTGAGTGATAGATGACGATAACTTGATTATGCATTACAGTGCTTGCATCTCGTTATTTAAATGAAGATGTTATTTGCTAAATTATTTCCCTTTGTTAAAAGTGTTTGCAACGTGCATGCCTGAATCTGGAATCTAGGGCCTGGGGATCTATTCACAAAAAATAGTACGTTTACGATTACACCTTAAACTTACGACAAGCGTACGTCTACGTTTATGGTGGTATTCACAAAAGCTATCGTAAGATCGAAACGTTGTCGTACGTCTAATAAAATCGTAAGTGCATTTGAGTCCTTAGTTATCGAAACTGCACATGCGCACTACGCATTGCGGGAAGAAACGAAAGTGGCAGACGTAAACATGGATGACGGATCCAGAAAACCGAATTGGTCTGAGGTAGATATCTCACTGCTTGTGGAGCAAGTAGAGCAGAAGAAGGACGTCCTGAAGGGGAAATTTTCACCTTCCCTTTCGGCAACAGATAAGACCGAAGCTTGGTCTTATATCACAGACAGGTACCGTATAAAATAAAAATATAACCTGAGGAAAACAAAAGGATGCTAATGAAAAGAAAAATTATTTTCCGTTCGAGAACGTTTGTTTATGTATAGTGTTGTCACTTTGTTATAACAAATAGAAAATATGATTTATGAAGTGATCATTTATTTCAATGTTTCTCCCGCTAACACTATTGATCAAGTTTGCTTAGCCGGTCTCGATATTCACAAAAAAAAAAAAAAAAAAAAAAAAAACAAAACATGGTGTACCCGTACATCTGCAACAGGATGTATCAAATTTTAATCTTTGTGCACAAATACTGTACAACATCACATTTAAAAAAAAAAAAAATAAATATAATTATTCGTATTGAAAGCAGTGGTGATTGTGTTTAGGCTTCCTTGTCAGACGCCATTACTATAGGTGCTTTCATTAGCGTCCGCGCTGTCAAAACAAATCAATGGGCGGATCAAAGAAAAAATTATACATTTTCTTGATCATTGTGGAATATAGAAAAATCCCGTATTAAACTAGACTTAATATTTATAGATGAAACAACTTAATTTTGTAATAAAATTTTTAAATGCACATAAAATTTGCATTTTATTCTATTTTCTTTAAGCATTAATGCCATAGGGGGGTGTGGCCGCTCTTTGAAAGAGGTAAAGAAGAAATGGCAAGACGTCCAATCAGCTGCCAAAAAAAGAGAAGTGGGTCGCCTAAAGACTCAGCGCCTGACTGGAGGTGGCCTCCCTCCATCAGACATTAAAGATTGGGAGAAAAAGGTCTTTTAATTTGCATAATTTATTATTGAAAGTGGTTGGACTAATTTTATTCAAAATAGAATATGCTCATTAATAACAATTTAAGATTATATATATATATATATATATATATATATATATATATATATATAATGAGC
>WFKH01011925.1:30757873-30768663 GCA_016163765.1 Magallana hongkongensis | reverse complement strand
CCCCCCCCCCCCCCCCCCCCACCGAGCAGATCCATCCCTCCTTCCCCCAGCTTGAAAAATGCCAAAAAATTAAACTTATCACTTGATAAATTGCCCTAAAATAAAATATTAGTATCAGATGAAAATCGGAACCATCCAGAAATAATAGGTTCAGAACCCCCCCCCCCCCCCAAAAAAAAAAAAAAATAATAATAATAAAATAAAACGTACACCCCACCCCACCCCCGGCCTCCTTTGGTAAACAAACCTCTTTGGGGAAATATTTCTGATTCCGCGCAATTCAAGTCTAATTACATATATAGCAAATTCTGGTTGTCAAGAAAAGAAACACTTTCAAATGAATTCATATAGATTTGATATTAGATCTCAAGTATAATAGTTTAAGAATGGGGTGGGGGGTGCACTTGTTGCATCGCATTCCCTCTGCACCCAATGAGTATTTGGTACATCTATCAGTATGTGTGAATAAACTAAATTTCTCCTGTCTTCTTTCTCCAACTGTTAATTAAAAGAGTTCAATAAAGTACAACAAATTTATTATATTAGAATGTAAAATCAAACTAGAAACCATTGAATCGGGATCGAAAATCAACTGACCGGATATGATAATACATATGCATTAGAAGTGATGTATTCCTTGTTACCCTGTAGGTACATGTAAAATTTCTTAACATTTCTTTATCTACATCTAAAACAAAAACCGAAATTACTCAACAGAAAAAAAAGGAATGGCTTAAACAAGAAATGTTGACTTTTTAAAGTGTACGTTTATTAGCTACACGAGTTCATGTTATTAGTTCTGTACATGACAATTTTTTAAATTTTAAACTAAACAGATTGGATTTTGGTTTGAGAATTTTGAAATATAAGCAATTTTTTCATCAAATACTGTCTTAAAACAATTTAAGGGACTAGTATCCTGTATTAAAATTGCAAACAAAGCCCCAAAACAAAGGATTCCTTTTACCAGTCAATTTTGTATTAAGGATTAACAATCTGACATGTTATTTTATCCATTAGCAATTCTCTATCTACTTGTCAGTTCACATGTGTATATAAACACATGCTGATATCTTAAAAGAAGTAAACATTGTAAGTCAATGTGGTCACAGTATGGAGTCCTGTTTGTAACCAGATTTAACAGATACCATGTTTTGACATTACTCATAACATATATGTTTAATGCAAATACATGGAGCTGGTCAGTGGTTGTAAATAAGATGAAAGGAAAGCTTTTATGATAACCATGGACCCATTTTTATGAAAGCTTCAGATAGTACAGTACATTTGACATGCATAAATTTTATTGTGAGCTTGAATTTTGTAGAATTAAATTTCTAATGTACAGTCAAATATTAAATTTTTGTTAATTAAGTATTTAAGTCAGGGAGGATATATTTTCAATTTGAATGTATTGATTGATACATGTCATAATTTTTAACACTTTGATTAAATACCCTGGTGCAAGTAAAAGTTTATATGGAGTATCTTGATATAAGATATATAGATGAATTTTAAAGATATTTTTGTTACATTAACTTGAACTAAAATGAAAATTAATATACAAAGCATATGTAAGAGTACAGAACAAGAAGTAACCGGTAATAAATTTTATATACAGAGATTATTCAGCCTGTATACAAAAACTGAAATTGTGAAATAATATTGTTCTGATTTTTTTTTTCTAGAACAATTAGCTACATGGGAAAAAGACGCCAGAGGTCCAGAGAGGCGGTAAAAGTGAAAAGTAAAAGAAGAAAAATAAGGAAACGAGAAACCCTTCTATTAAATCGGAGCATACAATCAACAGAGGAATCTCCTTCCACCAGCAGTATCGATCAAGAAACTTCAGCAGCAGTCAGCGAAGATGTAGCAGGCAATATTTACATTATTTTAGTTTTGATAAGAAAAAGTACCTCTCTTTCATTCTGGACAAGCTGCATAATATTTCACATGTCATTGTGTTGTTCTGGTTTTCTTGTGTACATATTGACTTAGGACAGTGGGACTGGAAACACGTTTCTTTTTCAATTGAAAGTTTTTAATGTCTCAGTGAATAAACCCATCTTACTAATAAAAATTCTACATAACAGCATTTACTAGTTTCTATTCATGGATTTTAAAGAATATTGTGCAATGCTCTAGCAGTAATTATTGTTGATTTGTGTTACAGATTATGAAGATGACTTGAAGAATGATCAGCTTTATAAAGACTTCAGGAAGTATTTGAAAGCCAAAGCTGATGTGGAGAAATACAGCAGTCGACATGTAATCAACACTGTTGATGGAATATGTAATTATTTCTTTTATGTTTAATTCAATATGTACTATTAAATTTTTCAATGCTGTATATATGATACACTATCAGATGCTTTATATGTTAATGTGATTGTCTGCCAGAAGAAATAGTACTAGAACTATACTTCGTTGATAATAAGTTATATTTTATATATAATATTATATACAAGATTAGGTTTTTAGTTATTATGATAAGATATTCATTTTTTAAACCTGGAGAACCCAATATTTTGTATATGACTCCATAAAGCTGATTTTATTATGTCTGTTGTTGCTCAGGTGAGCGATGTGGCCCATGGGTCTCTTGTTATACCCCCGCTTCAAAGAAGAATGCGGTCTACTGTTTTACACTTGTATGTCCGTCTGTCCATCCGTCTGAGTCTGTAACAAAATTTTGTCAAAGAATTCTCCGCAATGATCAGTTGCAGTTGCTTCAAATTTTAACACTCTTTCTTAAGGCATATCAGTACTGTTTGAATCACCATCTGTCTATCCATTAATCAATCTGTCTTTTTGGAGGCATGGTTTCAAGAAAAAGTGTTTTGGGGTGAATTCATTATTAATTTAATCTTGATATATAGATGTTAAAACTAGACATTTTTATAATGATCGGTCATTTTACAGGTATTTTGATTTCTATTACTGATTTACATAGTAAAAATGAATAAATGTAATAGATATTGTTACATGTACAAAAATCTATTGTATGCACATACTTAACAAAAAGGGTCATTATTATAAATGTGTTATTCTTTTATGCAGTTAAAAAACACATTTTCCTGACAGAGCCATACAAGTTTTAAGAATGGATAGACACAAAAAGAGAAGAATGTACTTGTGTTTTGGCTGTGGGGAGGAATATTCTGGAAGACACATGAAAAGACACAAATGTGTGGAAAAGCAAAGAAAAGAAGTGTTTGAAAGTAGTGCAAATATTGAATGTTCTGGGTCACAAATGCGTACATCTCCAGTTTGCCACAATGATTCAAATAACCCAACATTTTGGAATGAAGAGGCGGAAGAAGATCAAGATGATGTCTGTTTATCAGAGTCCTCTGAGAGTGAAAAAAAATTGTGTGATGAGGAATTCATTGTTTTTTCTGAGGAGGAAGATGCTGTTGAGGACCATCCAAGGGATAGCACTGATCTGTTAATTGTATCTCTTTTAAAATGTTATTATGTTGGCAGTCCTTTTTTTATCTGTCTGATTTTGCATTTTCATATCTACTTTTCAAATCTTTGCTCTACTTGGTAGCAGCATCATCTGAATTAACTCAAGAACTGTAATAATAGATTTCCATCAAATATATATCAGCTGCATAAAAGTATTTTATTTGTAAAAGATAAGTTTCAAAGGCATGTTGTTTGTCCAAAATAGTTCACCCTGTATGATTTTTCTGGTTGTAAAAACATAGTGGAAGGTGTAGAAACTTCCAAGAAGTGTAGCAGAGTTGTATTTCCAAACCATGCTCTTGCACACTTCCGTAGACCTTGTGATGAAGTTCTTTTAAAACCTGTATCTATGCATGGAAAAACAAATCTAGTACCAAGAAAATCTTATTGTTATAAAAGCATTGAAGAGAGTTTAGAAATTTTGGTTAAAAGAGAAGGTTTTGAAGATCTCTGTGAATCATGGCGGTACAGAAATGTACCAAGTGATTTTGATGGATGTGTATGATGGTGATGTATGGAAATGTTTTAATGGAGAAAAATATGATTTTTTTACTGTTGAACGTTACTTTGGTGTCATGTTAAATGTTGACTGGTTTCAGCCATTTAAGCACACCAACTATTCTGTTGGTGCTATTTATTTAACAATTTTGAACTTGCCAAGGACATAATGGTTTTAAAAAAAGAACATTATATTAATTGGACTTATACCGGATATAAAAAATGAACCTCCTACGAACACTTTTATTGAGCCCTTAGTTGAAGAACTGAAACAAGCTTGGCAGGTATTTAGTATGAAAAGTTTTAAATCTCCATCACAACCTGTCACATTTAAACTTGCCTTAATTTGTGTTGGTTGTGATATCCCTGCTAGTAGAAAATTATGTGGATTTTTAGGACATGCAGCAACAAAAGGCTGCAATAAATATATGAAATCATTTGATGGTGGAGTAGGGGAAAAAATTATGGTGGCTTTGATACATGTTGTGAATTAAGAGATTTATAGAAACATAAAAAAATAGTTGGTAAAATTGTTAGAAGCAAAACTAAAACAAGCAGAGAACAATTGGAAAATGAGTATGGAGTGGGATATTCTGTTTTGTTAGAGCTAGATTATTTCGACCCAGTTAGAATGACTATAATAGACCCAATGCATAACCTGTTTTAGGGACTGCCAATCGCATGCTTTCAATCTGGAAAGATCACAATCTTTTACAATTTGAACATTTTGAAATCATACAAAACCGTATTGAGGGTATATTTTGCCCCTCTAATGTTGGAAAATTGCCTCAAAAGATGGCCAGTAGTTTAGGATCATTTAATGCAGATCAGAAAAAAAATTGGACAATCCTTTTTTCTATTTATGCATTAAAAGGTGTATTACCTGATGATCATTTGGAGTATTGGAGAAAATTTGTTTTGGCATGCAAAATTTTATGTACGCGTACACTGTCAAGAAGTAATGTTAGAGTTGCCAACCTGTTGTTAATTTCATTTTGTAAAAAAGTTGAACAAGCTTTTGTAAGTAAATTTGTAACCCCAAACATGCACTTGCATATTCATTTAGATAAATGTTTGTATGATTTTGGGCCAGTTTATTCCTTTTGGATCTTTAGTTTCGAGAGGGAAAATGGTATTTTGGGATCTGTACCTACAAACAAGAGAGACATTGAAAAACAGCTTATGAGAAAGTTTTTGAAAAATAGCTATTCTGTTGATCTTTTCTCTGACGAAGTTGTAGAGGAGCAATTTGGACCTGATTTCCAAAAACTTAAAGTTTTGCATGAAGACAATCAAAGAGGAACTCTAAGTTTAATTCAAAAGCACTAAAATTATGACCTTGTTCAAATGTCATCAAAAAATGTTAGACATGCAGCTAACAGCTAATAGAGCATTAATGTAAAGGTAAACTACCATAACGTTTGTTCCCTAAACGTGCTGTAATTTCATACAAGGAGACATCTGGAGATTCTAGACCTTAGTTGTAAAGTTAATAAGCATAATGAATTCACTAGAGCATTTGTTAGCAATATTGTGACAAAGAATTCTGATTTTTTGAACCTTTAATATTGAATTACACAAAGTGCTCACACATGTCTTTTCTGTATCTATTACTGTTGTAAAAATTTAAAAAAAAACGTACGATAAAAGTTGTATAGTAGTATACCCACGTTTATCACATTTCATTTTTTGAATTAAAAAAACAATCCATTTAATTATAATTACTTTTATTTAAATGTAAAAGATCATATTTATGAAAATGTCCTTAACCTTAAAGGTGAAAGATCATATTTAAATATATTTAACTATATTTAATTTAGAGTAAAGCTATTTAAATATATTTAACTATATTTAATTTAGAGTAAAGCTATATATCATTTTTATCACATTTTAGTTCTTAAAGTAGAAAATGATTTTAATTATATTTACTTTTATGTAAATGTAAAAGATCATAATTAAGAGCATTTTCTTCTACCTTAAAGATACATATACACATAATTATGTGTATGTGACATTACCAGTAATTTATTTTTACGTAATGCAAACCTTAATATTTAAAACTAGGTAATATACCTGAGGATAGAGGAAGCAAAAACCTATTGGAGATGGCACAAATTATCCTAACATAATCTCCAATATATGGGATCTGGTTCGTAGGAAGCACTTTCACCAGGTATTTCCATCTCTTGATGCGAGCGTTAGCTGATTCCACTACCCATCGAACCTTAAATTAAAGCAATTATCTTCATTTAGACTAATCAACCTGTATATGCTAGTATACATGTACATACATTAATACAACATGTGTTAACTTTTAATATACAATTAAGTAAAATAGTGTGATATGCACAACATATATCTAGTTCAGAGAGTAAATAAATTTAAGAGATAATTGCTTACTTTGGTCACTAGTCTACTCGAATTTGCATCTTCTGTGGACAGTTGTTTTTGGCCTTTCATCATGAACTTGGGCATTTCTGCTTGTATTCCAAGATCTTTAAGAAGAGGAATCGCATCTCCAAAACCTCGGTCTACGATAAAAATGTCATCTTCCTGGATCCATTTCTGAATGTCTTCTGCATTGGTCCTAATGATATGATTTAGTATGGATGAATCATTGTTTTTACTATCAGCAAAGTATGGACCAATAACAGAAACAAAGTAACCAGATGTTGATACGATGACCATTGATTTTAAAAGAGGCCTGCCTTTATGTACATTGTAGGATCTTCTTTGAAAATGAAAGTTCGAACTCTGTTCAATGCATATGTACGTTCCGTCAAGGACCAGTATTGCTTCCTTTCCAGAAGTTCCTAAGAGAGACGCAGCAAGAGGACGAGTGTGATCTTGAATTAGTTCTTCCCGAGTCACATGTTGAAAACCAAGATGGTAGGGAACAAAATTTTTCATAAGAGCTTGACGGGCTGTTTTCACTGCTCTCCGTAAACTGGATTTTGTGAGATTGAATAATGTGGCCTAAAATCTGTTGGAAAGTCCGGAATTTAGTTTGCACAGGAATATAGCCAATGTTGTTTTGGAGCTTCTGAATGGAGTATTCTTTATCAGATGATGTACAGTCTCAAACAGGATATGAAAATGTTCCTTGCTCAGGCCAGTGAGAGAAATGTAATCCTCGTCGCTTAGGTCGTCACTGCTATCAAAATTGAGTCTGTGAGATTTGTTTGTCTGACAAAGGTGACGCATTTTGCCTAGGAGATCTAGCACAGAATGTTTATTTAAGAATATGTGGTCAGTTGTCTTCAGATTTTAAAGGGCCTCTGGAGTAAGGATTCCATCTTTTAAATCATTGGGACAACATCTGTTTCCTTCTGCAAATCAGTATATTTTTTTTCAACAAACACAGAAAGTCTAGATTCTGATGGCACTACAACCAACTTAGGGCCAGGTCATTTACAGATGAAACAGTATGCATGGCACTTTACTGTTGATGGAATTGTAAATGAATGGATGGTGGACTGGTCTGCATTGCTGGTTTTTTTAAGTCTGCAGTGGTTCTTGGTGTTGAAAATCATCATCACTGTCAGTGTCTGAGAGCTGCGTCCTCTGTTGGATGCTCGCAGTCTTGGAACGTTCATTTCTGTAGACGTGACGACATCTGTTACAAATTATGGACTTATTCGGAGCTGAAATAAGGAACTTTTTCTGTAAATATTTGCAGATGTCCTTGTTAACTGTTTTCCTGTCCCTTGGTCTCACTCGCTTGGTACAACAGGCACAGTTAAAGTTGTTACTCTCATTGCGAGGCATCCTGTAATATAAAATATACATGAATAATAAGTTATCATCATGAATGAATCAAAATAGTAAATGTTATGATTTCTATTTTAAGGGGAGTTTTATAAATGAATTTAACCAGCAAGAGAAATATAAATAATATTAGGGGATATAAATAAAAAAAGGCCTTAAGCTAATTAAAAAAAAATATCCAAATTGTGAGCATTGCTAAACATTTCTTAAGTTACCCATACCTTGGTTCTCCTAATTATATTAAAAACTCATGATGATTTATTGTTTAGAACAGGACATTTTTATTACATTTATTTATTTTCATGTTATTATATTTAAAACTTTCAATTGCATTCTTACACTGTACATGAAATATTCAAAAATATTCTTACAAGTCCTTAATTTAAAATTCAGTATAAAAAAAAGCACAAAATGAAGCTGGCAAAATAATTAATTTCTAAATTTTAGTATGGTGTTAATGATTCAAAGGCTATGATAAGATAAAACATAGAGTACACAAATTATCTACACAATAATGAAATTCATTATAGATATTTATTTTCTCAAAAAAATTAATAGTAAATAGACAAATAAATTCAATCTAATTGTATGTAAATTTATACTTGATACAAAATGTTTTTATTTTCAGTAAATGAACAAAAATCAATTGCAATATTTTGTTTGATTTATGACTATTCTAGCTTGCCATACATTTGCACCAGTACCAGAGTAAACACAAACGTGTCTGTTATTTAAACATATAAAAGAGTAGCCTAGCAATGGCTAGTATATTTTTTGAATGTCAAACCATGGGTAGTAATAATGAAAAAAAACGTTTTTGTCCGATTTCTTTTGTGTGAAGTTCATTAGCGCAATATAGAACACGTCTCCGCATAATCGATAATGAAATGTAAACAAGTCAACATGTCAGTGACGGATCAAATACACTGCTAAGTTTACAAATAAATAATAAGCCTATAACTTGAAAATCAATGTTATATGAGTATACAAAACACTGCTAATCATACTTACGTGAAGCATTTAACGGCTGTTTACTTGGTTTATTCAGCTCGCGGTATCTGTCATCTTTCCGATGCCAACGTGAAAGCAGACGTCACAATCTTTTTTTAGACTAGGGACTTTGAAAACACCGAACTCAATGGAGGCACATATAACAATATTTTGATACAATACATAAAAACGATATTACATTAAGACCGTTTTTAATACTTAAATTAATTATGTTGGGTTTTTGTTTTTTTGGTTTTTTTGGTTTTTTTTTTAGCTATATTGCGTTGTTTAACGCAATCCGGAATGTTGTAAATTTATTATACCATATGTTTATTTTTTAAAAAAAGAAGAAATGTGCACATCCTTCGCCACAATTTTCTTTTTGCTTCAACAAAATGTTTAACACAAGTAGAATCAAAATTAATCTAAATATTTTGGGGCGAAAAGTGTGCAGTACCTAAAAAATCGTCAAAATGGATAAATTTTAATCTGAAAATAGCAAAATTGTGAAACCATTACTGGTTCTAATATGTATACAGCTCTCCCGGTGTGTCTAATTTTAGAACTTTTGTTGTTTTCATAAACCTGGGGTCATAGTTCATATTTAAAACCAAGGTACTCTGGAGAAATGTTTAATTGTTACATATTTTAGGGCCATATTAACGGGTTAGTGATTTAAGTTCTTTTGGAAGTAAATAAATGACAAGAGGCCCATGGGCCACATCGCTCACCTGAACAACAGTTCCTTGTAACATTCAATTTGGTATCATATGCTACTTCTATTTTAAACTTTGAAACCCTTTCTGGAGCCCCAGTATTGGTCCAGGGTTTATGGTTGGCTTTAACAATTTAGAATCTACACTATTTGAGGATGCTTGCATTGTAATCTCACAAACTGTAGGATTGTAATTCTCGAGAAGAAAATTTTTAAACATTTTCCATATATATTTCTATGTTAAACTTTGAACCCCTTCTGGGGCCCCAGTATTAGATCGAGGGTCACGGCTTTTATAATTTAGAATCTACACTATTTGAGGATGCTTATGTAGTAATATGACAAAATTAAGCAGTGTAGTTCTCGAAAAAAAGATTTATAAACATTTTCCATATATACTTCTACGTGAAAATTTGATTCCGTCTTGGGTCACCAGTATTAGTCCAGGGGTTACTATTTTAAAATATTGAATCTACATTATCCAAGGTTGCATGCATATTAATCTCACAAATTGTAGCATTGCAGTTCTCAAGAAGAAGATTTTTAAACATTTTCCCTATTTACTTCTATGTTAAACTTTGAACCCCTCTTGGGGCCCCAGTATTAGATTTTACCAAATTAGAATCTACAATAGCCACGGATGCTTGCATAGTAATCCCACAAACTGTTGCACTGTAGTTCTTGAGAAGAAGATTCTCAAACATGTTCCCTATATATTTTTATGTTAACTTAAAACCCCTCTTGTTGCCCCAGTATTAGTCCGGGGGTCACGGCTTACACAAATAAGAATCTTGACAATTTGAGGATGCTTGCATAGTAATCCCACAAACTGTTGCATTGTAGTTCTTGAAAAGAAAATTTTAAACAATTTCCCAATATACTTCTATGTTAAAATTTGAAACCCTTCTGGGGCCCCAGTGTTGGTCCGGGGGTCACAGCTTTTACAATTTAGAATTTTCACTATTTGAGGATCCTTGCATAATAATCTCACAAACTGTAACATTGTAGTTCTCGAGAAGATTTTTAAACATGTTTCCTATATATTTCTATGTTAAACTTTGAACCCCTCTTGTTGCCCCAGTATTAGTCCGGGGGTCACAATTTTAACAATTTAGAATCTACAATAGCCAAGGATGTATGCATAGTAATATCTCAAACTGTTGCATTGTAGTTCTTGAGAAGAATATTTTTAAACATTTTCCTATACATGTTAAACTTTGAACTCCGCCTGGGGCCCCAGTTTTAGTCCGGGGGTCATTATTCTTACAATTTATAATTTTCACTATATGTACAAGCTTTTGTGTAAATATTGGCATTTCTGGTGCAGTGGTTCTTAAGAAGAAGATTT
>WFKH01011925.1:30743383-30757863 GCA_016163765.1 Magallana hongkongensis | reverse complement strand
ATATTGGCATTTCTGGTGCAGTGGTTCTTAAGAAGAAGATTTTTAAAGACATGCACCCTATTTTCACTGTTTCGCAATTATCTCCCTTTTAAAAAGGGATTAGCCCTTTATTTTAGCAATTTATAATCCCCTTCCCATAAGGATGCCTTGTACTTAGTTTGGTTAAATTTGGCCCAGTGGTTTTAGAGAAGAAGTCAAAAATGTGAAAAGTTTACAGACGGACAGACGGACAGACAGACAGACGGACAGACGGACAGACGGACGGACAGAAGGACGACGGACAACGGGTGATCAGAAAAGCTCACTTGAACCTTCGGTTCAGGTGAGCTAAAAACGAATAAGATACCCGCTCTGATTTTTATAAATAATAACTTATGTAAGTATGACCTTTTAAAGATTGCAACTGATTTATTGTTTCTTCGCCTGCAATATTTTAAAGACTTTTAAACATACAAGGTAAAAATTGAAATATCAAAAATTTGAAATTGTAGCCCTCTTTGAGCCACAAGCTTTAAAAAAAAGAAGGACATTGATATTTTTTTTCTCATGCATCATGAACTTCTATATTTGTACTATGTATATTATGCATGAAATATCTTTAAAATTTAAAAATAAACCTGTTCTGTGACTTTTAGTTTGCATTATTTTCCACCTTTAAAACTGTGTATTTTGACCCTAAACATGACACGTGACTGTCGAAAATATATCTATGTCCGACTGGTGGAATATATATTCGGCAAGAGAGTCCGACTGTCATCTTCGCTAGCCAAGGTTTTCTGATCCGCACCTCTTCTCACAAACCCTTGGCATATCGTGTTATCAAAAGTCGGGATTTTTTTCGTCACGTGATCTCCTATCCTAATTTTAAATTAGCTAAATGATGAAATATGCCGTACGATATACGTACCTGGTGCAGAAATTGTAGCCTCTGTAGACATTGATATATTACAATAACAAACTGTCAACCATCTAAAAAATCTATTAAACGAAATACAAATTCATAGCAGAGCAACACGGACCTCTAAAAAGATAGAGGTAGGTTCACGTGCCTAGGAGGAGTGAGCATTCTCTGCTGACCGTTCACACCCGCCGTTTGCTCTTTTTTTTCGTTATCGGGAAAAAAACGGAAACGTCCGTAGAAAATAGGTGATAAATTATGGTCTAACAATTAGTATGAAAAACGTCAGTCAGCATGCGACCCAGTGGAGGATTGTATTTGCTGACAAGGTCGTTGTATCGACCATGATTCAAAGCGGTTGTACGGTGTGGGAAAGATTGGGTTGCACCTGTCCTATTTGACAAACAGTTGAAGTGGGGGTGGGGGAGGGGTAAAGATGCGAAAAGCTATACACCAAGCCATTGATGACTTTATTTTGATGTATCATGGATAATTTGATAGTTGTTTTGTATGCTTATCTAATATCTCGTATTCATATACAATGATGACTAATATCAAGCTTTTAAGGTAAAGTGATATGCATCCTCTGTATAATGATTTTAAAATTGGTTGCAGATAGTTGAAAATTATATTGAAAATATATACATATTTCCTTAACAAACCTGAGAAGAACAAAAATTCTAGGAAAATCAAATTAAACTATTGCACGAATATTGAATATTGAAAACACAAATTCACTCAGTTGGAAGTGCTCGATTAACATCATCTCTTTTTTATAATCTTACATAATCACACATCCTCCACCATTGTTTGTACAAAACCGACGAATGTAGGGTCATCGCCCCTGAATCAGGGAATCTGGTGTTATCGTTGGGCTCTAGTTGAATGCAGTAATTCTGTGAAAATCATCCCTCTGTTTCCTGGTAATAATCCGATGAATTAAGTACATACATGTAGTTATGATGACGAAGAGTGCCTTTTCCTAAATTATGAATTTCAAGGCCCCTGAGACAGGGGTTCTGGTGTTAGGGCAGGGCTCTAATGTAGGGTTGGATAGTGTAATTTCGACCTTCTTTTTCTTGTACTTAAGATTTGTTCAATTATGTCCCTGTAGGTTATGCTACAATATTATCATTTTTTTTAGAATTTAGAAAGTTGATGGAGTTATTCAATCCCAGAATAATTAAAATGAGCCCCGTAATTATAATGCAAATGAAATATACATTGCAAAAACCACTCTGCAGTTACTCATGGGACCGATAAGGCCCATGGGCCTCTTGTTTATCTAAAAATGCTTAATCGTTTTGACAAGTACTCCTTCTTCAGTATTATCTTTTTTTTTTTCTTTTTTTTTGGGGGGGGGGGGGGACATTTTCGCATACCCAAATTGCAAAATGATCTATTATTGCTAATATGTTTATTGTTTACTTAATGAAGAAGAACAATAGTAAGAACACAACAATGTGATGTCAACATTAAAAGGGCAACCACTCTAATTTTAAAGAATTCCAAAAGGCAACTACTCTAAACATTTTAAGAACTTATGACATGCGGTTTCTGTAATAAATGATATGAAATATCAAAATGGGTAGGCAAAGCGTCGGCTAATGACAACCATATTGCCTAATATAAGTTGTCACCGAACAGATATAGAGATATACATGTATGAGGCAGTCAGTGTGTGCTATGTTAAACCAATGAAAGTGTGACATTTCAGTCCGAGGTAAAACAAAAACAATTAAACGATAACATGTTTAAAGAAAGTTGTTAGCCTTCACCTCCCAAATCTGTTAAATAACGCGCCTCGGACTGTACAGTATCCGACAGAATGGACAGTTTTTGGCTTATAACAATTACTCAAATCTGACGGACTACAATGACCCTGATAACAATAGGCAAAAAGGGTGACAGAATGGGAAAAGATGCGCGAGACAAAAAACAGGCAATTACAAGTCTGTAGAATAATGTTGTCTCATATTACCCACGGTGCAATTTTTGCACATATATCAAGATTTTTAAACATCCATCACAAGATTATAGAATATGCATCACCAGATGTTGAATGTACATCACAAGATATTGACCTCTAATAGACGATTTTGAATACAAATCACACGATTTTGAATATACATCACAAGAAGTTATAAAGTTAATGTAAATACACATCGGAATTTTTTTTTTTTTTAATAAAGCAACGTTTTGACACGCCATAGAGGATAACATTGAGTTGTATTTTGTTGGATTACCATTTGTTTACCAGGCACTGAACCACTTGTGATTTCCAAATCAAAGCATATTGGTTTATACTGCAATATAATGACAACAAAAGGACTTTGAGGAAAAATATTAAAAGGTACGACTTAATGAAAAATTTAAAGTGTGGAATTTACATAACTCTAAAACCAATTAGCATACAATTCCATGAAGTTTAGTTTTATGCATAACATTTCAAAATGCAATGCTTTTTATTTCAATTATTATAGTACATGTATGTGCCTTCATTTTCTCTAACACAAAATTGAATAGGTTTTGGTATCTTCATTTTCTATATTTTTTTTTACGTTTGAAAGTTTGAAATGCTCTACTTACTCGCTATAGATCAATAGATGAATTTAATTAATTTGTCAATCATCAACGGGGATAAGTAAAGATTACGTTTACAGTTCATACATCATAAAGATAATTTTAGTTCTCTTCTCATTTTAATGCTTGACCAAATTTAAATGCATTAAATTGAAAGCAACTGTTCTCAAAAAAAATATTAAGATTTTCAATCTGTATTTTTGTTTCAATAAAAATCAGAGGATAAAAAACCCAAAGATGTTCCGAACAAATGGTCAATCTTGCGTTTTCCGTACGTTCATCATTCATTTGTGCTCGCGTTTGCGCTCCGTTCACGTTCTGCTTGCGCTCACCGTTTACCGTTCACAACCGCTCACCAATTTCCCTCCAGCGTTCAGACAACTTTCGCCCATAGTTTTGCTCTTCGTTTGCTCACCGTTCGATCAGAGTTAAATCACGTGTATGTGGAAAAGTAGAACGTTCAGGGACTGTAAGTGGCTTAGAACCAAGTATTCAACCTCTCCATATATGTCTCTTGAAAGTTTTTATTACCTATTTATTAATTTTTGACTGCTGTTAAAGATTTATCGATGCATAACAAATAGTTATTACATGTAATTGTAAAGACGGGACTAACCACTTTTTACATCGTTTGCTTTAAACGATGATTTGTTTTGGTATTTCACTACATTTGTAGCAGCAAGATTACTAGAAAAAAATGGGTATTGCACAAAAGATGCCAACAAATCGGTTCATTGTTTATATGTTGGCAAGCTGCAAACAGATTAAATACTGTTACAAAAGTAGTGTCCATTTACTGTAAACTTAAAAGAGTCCGTGTTTAATCATTTCGATTTCTACCCTAGATATATGTTAATGAAATTTATTGCATGATTTTTTTATTTCTTGATTAATAAGTTTTTTGTTTTAAAAATCTGAATTACCCCGATATCCCTATGAAACTCTTTTGGATTTGTGCCAAATGTTTACCTTTCTTCTATACATATAAAATCTATTGTAAAACGTCACCACTTGGTAATTAAAAATTTAAAAAAAACTAGACTCTTGTTGTTATAGCAACAAAAAGGTCTTCTATTCCTCATGTATTAATCTTAAAAAAAAACATTTCTCTTGTAAAATGAAAATGGATATAAAATATACCGTTAAGGAATTCCCAATAAATTATTTCTAAGTTAAACAAAACAAAAAGGCAAAATGTCAATTTTTGAGTACTTTCTATGACAACCGGAAGTTACGCCGGATCATACAGAACATAGTAAACACATCTTCATACATTGTTTTGTTTTTCCTAAAAGTTTGGATGTTCAAGTTTTTGTTAGTTATACATTGTAATATCTCGTTGAGAAAAAAATTTTGTCTCGGGACCGGAAACGGACAAACGAAAGTGATTTAAGAAAGTAAAAGTAGATATTTTTAGTACATTTACCAACGGTACGTTACTGTTTATCACACTGAGTAAATTTTAAAAAAAATCCTAAGTTGAAAAAAAAACTTCTTTTCCTTGAACGCTTCGAGTGAGAACCGGAAGTGACGTACGACCAAATAAAACCCGTTAAACACATGTTCAATCAAATATCCATCATCAATTCAAGTTTTGTGTCAAGATCTCAGAGTTTCTTAGATCTTGCGGGTACTTTGTTTTTATAAAAGAAAGCTACCTGAGATATTTGAGATGTCTCACCGGAAGTATAACTGTTTTGCTTTTTTTTACCATGTGTAGATGATATGTTGTATTTCTTTTGCTAAAATGTTACTTCCATGGTAAATTATAATAATATTTTTTGAAAATCAAATTTAAGTGTACTTCCTGTAACGACCAAAAGTTACGCCGGATAAAACAAAATAGTGTTAACGCTTGTACATACATAGGTCTATCATCCCACAACATTTGGTTGTTCAAGTCGTTAACATTTTGAGATTTCGTGGAATCAAGGTTTTTTGTCTCGGGACAGGAAACGGACAAACGGAAGTGCTCAATGTTAATTATATTGATTTTTTTTGTATACTTGCCAATCCGACATTATTGTTCATCAAGCTTACTAAAAATATCAAAGTAAAAAATTGAAACTGATAAACAGCTCGATTTGTTTGATCTCTTCCGGTGTGGACCGAAAGTGACGGAAGATAAAATGAAACTTGTTGAACACATCTTCAACCAAATGTCTATCATCCATGAAAGTTTCGTGCTTTGATCACTTATAGTTCCTGAGGTACAAAATGTGTTTTAAAAAGGCAACCTGAGATAATTGATATATCTCACCGGAAGTAGATTTTTTTTTGTCGATATAACTTCGCATAGATAACTTATGCATAGATTTATACTTATATATTTATTCTACGGAAAAGGAATTAAATACGTAAAAATAGTAATTTTTGAAGTGCTTCCGGTGACGACCGGAAGTTATGATGAACAACACGAACAAGTTTTAACACATCTACAACTACAAGTCTATTATTCCACAGAGTTTGGATGTTCAAGTCTTTACCGTTTTTGAGATCTCGAGGTGACAAGCTTTTCGTCACGGGACAGGAAACCGACGAACGAAAGTGAATTTAGGAAAACCTTTAATGAATACCTTTAGATTTTTTTTTCAATCATCCCTGAAAATTTTATGAAAAACCATGTACACATCTCTCAGAAATTCACGAGACAAAAAGGGGACACAAATAATAATAATTATAAATAGACTCTTGTTGCTATAACAACAAAAAGGTCTTCCGTTCCTCATGTAAATGCATTTACTTTTTTTTAAAAAAAGAAGGATATAATAGATAATGTGATAGAATTTTGAGAAATTATTTCTATGTGAATCAAAACAAAACGAAAAAAGTCATTTTTGAATATTTGCTCTGACGACCGGAAGTTAGGCCGGATCAAACAGAACATGGTAAACATATCTTCATACATTGTTCTATTTTTCTTTAAAGTCTGGATGCTTACGTTTTTTGTCAGTTATGAGATCTCGTTGAGAAAAGGTTTATGGTCTCGGGACAGGAAACGGAAAAACATAATTGCTTCATGAAACAAATGTTGATATATCTTAAACATTTTCCTTTCGTACATTACTGTTTATCAAGCTTACTGAAATGGTGTTAAGAAAAACCCTGTTAAACTTATCAACAATGTTATTTGTTTGAACCCTTCCGGTGAGGACCGGAAGTGACGGCTGACAAAATGAAACACGTTAAACACATCATCTATTAAATGTCTATCACCTACGTAAGTTTTGTGTTTTGATCACTAACAGCTTCTGATTACAAAATTTAGTATAAAAAAGCTACTAGAGATATTTGGGATATCTCACCGGAAATGATCTTTTTTGTTCATTTTACATCGCATATTTAATTTATGTAAAGATTCATAATAATATAATGATTCTATGTAAAATAACTAAAAAAGGTAAAAAAATAATTTTAGAAGTGCTTCCGGTGACGACCGGAAGTTACGCTGAACAAAACAAAATAGTATTAACACATCTACATACATAGGTCTCTCATCCTGCAAAATTTGATTATTCAAGTCATTACCATATTTGAGATCTTGATGAGTCAGGGTTTTTTGTCTCTGGACAGGAAACGGACAAACGGAAGTGCTAAGTGAAAATTGAAAGCTAGTGGTTTTAAGCATTTGACAACAGGACTTTATTGCCTATCAATTTATCTAACATTGGCAATGAAAAACAGTTAAACTTATAAACAACTTGATTTCTTTGAACTCTTCCGGTGTAGACCGGAAGTGACGGCCGACAAAATGAAAGCAGTTAAACAATTCTTCGGACAAATGCCTATCAATCATGAAAGTTTCGTGTCTTAATCACTTATAGTTTTTGAGATCTTGTGGGAATAACATTTATTTTTAAATAGCTACCTGAGATATTTGAGATACCTCACCGGAAGTGGAATTTTTCTGTTGATTTCGCATAGATGATATATGCATGGATTTCTACTTGTATATGTTTTGTGTGTGAAATTAATTAAAACGTAAAAAAAATATTTTTGAAGTACTTCCGGTGACTACCGGAAGTTACGACGAACAAAACAAAATACAAATATAGGTCTATCATCCCACAAAGTTTGGATGATCAAGTGTTTGCCGATTCTGAGGTCTCGATGGAAAAAGAATTTATGTCGTGGGACAGAAAACGGACTAGCGGAAGTGATTTTTAAAAAAAATTATAAAAAAAACGCTTCGAGATATTATTACTATCTATCATTCCTAAAATTTTCAAGAAAATCTATTCAGCCATCTTGTGAGAAATCTTGTGGACAAAAAAAGGGGAAAATATAATAAGAAGAAACATTACAATCACTAAAATGGTCTTCCGTTTTAACAGAAGACCTTATTAAGAAACATTACAATCACTATAAGGTCTTTCGTTGAAAATGGAAGACCTTAAAAAACTTTTCCTACGAGTTTTTGTAGAATATAGTGCCATATAAAAATTAACATGTCATAAAACAAATAATCCACTTGTATGTTTAATTGATGTCTTATCAATAAGTTCCTAAATTTAAAAAGAAACCATGGCCGCTTCAAAGTAATAAGCCTCCTCTGGTTTATGAAAAGAACATGAATACAATACCAGAAATAATGCTGGTGTTAGCGCCATTTCAACATTTATCCGGTTAAGGTCACACAATATATCAATCACAATTTCTACAATAAACGTTACAAATATTATCAATTTTGATTAAAAATACAAAACAAAAGAAAATAGTAACTTTGCAACTACGACTGCATGGTAATAAAATGGCATCCACTCTCGAACCGAACTCGGCCTTGTTAATCAATAAAAGGGAAAGAAAATAACTGGCGTGTGCAGGAATGTTTTGTATTAGTTGAAGATTTCCTGAAGTTCTACTTGTCGTTCTCTTTCTCTTTGTTTGTTCCAGTGGGATTCTCTGATAACTAAAGTTATATAGGCTAACAAAATACCTAACAAAACTGTCAAAGCCACCACCAACGAAATAATAATTTTATTTCTCTTGCTGGGAACGTCATTTCTGTTGAACGATGATTCTGTGCTGCTGCAGACGATACCTGCAATTAGTTATTTTCAACACTTATGAAAATTTCAAACTAATAAATTCCGTTCATGAGTAGTTGTACATTGAAATGGATTAGTCAAAGTATAAGCTTTCAATTTATGC
The DNA here is from genome assembly GCA_016163765.1 of Magallana hongkongensis. Taxonomy (NCBI): domain Eukaryota; kingdom Metazoa; phylum Mollusca; class Bivalvia; order Ostreida; family Ostreidae; genus Magallana; species Magallana hongkongensis. Next base: position 30,749,231 of record WFKH01011925.1, on the reverse strand, counting down.
AAGCTCTGTAGAATTGTCCATAAAATGAAAATTTAAAAAATCATACATTTTAAAGTTGGATTAATTACATATGTTAACATTTATTTACAAACATAATTAAGACAAAATGATAAATGAGATAAACCAGTGTTGTTATGTTTAATAATGTTTACTTGGCAGCAATTAATTACTCTTGATTTTCTAACATACTTATTTCAATGGTGTCCTAATCAAAAAGAAACAAAAGCGGATGCATGGTCGCTAATTATAACGCAAATGGTCACACATTAGCATCATCATGTTATTTTACTACTAAATTATATCAATTTCACTTAAATTTAATTCAAGATCTAGTAAATCATTTAAAAGTGTCATGTTTGTGCTAGATTCCTTATGACGTTTTAATTGTTTTAATATATGATTTTCACGTACTTAATGACTATGAGATAAAAATGTAGAAAAACATGTTGTTAACTACTATAAAAGTAACCAAAAAACCTGACAGTGTGTTCAATTTAATATCACTTTAAAGATAGATTGTAATTATACATAAAACACACAAACCGATGATTATTGAACTTGTACGCATAATTTAAATATCGTATAAAACGATGACTTTTGTCAAAATAATGGTGTTCTAAATAAATAATTCATATTGAAAACGTCAAAATTAAATCATTTTTTGGATTGGCCCAACATGGGCTATGTAAATAAAAAAGCGTGGCTACTATCATGAGTTATCGATCTCACAGCAAAGTAAATATTAATATCATTGGTATATTCATTAGATTCACTCTCTTTGAATATAAACATGTAACTACCGCACAGGTGTGTTCGCAGAGTAAATGAGAATAGAGTTGTGTCAGATGCCCAGAGCTACTATTTACATTAAAAAATACAAATGAACGAAAAGCTATGTGAATATTTGCATAGACGAGAGTGGTTATTAACGATCTTCGAACCTCAGCAAAGTTCGATAACTCTAAATTATCTGGATTTCTTTTATTCGTACCATAAATCTGACTTGTATACAGACAATTCTAATTAAGTATATACTGCTAGTATAGCCATCAGTCACACAATGACATGCTTGGCGTAGTGGATCCACGGAGCTCTCCCACTTATATACATTTTGGTATAGAGTTCGAGCCATCGATGCACCGGAACTATTTTTTTAAAACTCAACCTTACTCGTTATTCCATTATATCCATCGTAGGCAAAGAACAAGGTACAGTTTCAGTCATGTTTGGCCCTGTTTTAGAGTGATTTTAAAAATATCATAGGAAATTGAAATGTAATGTTTATTTACACAAGAATACCCATAAATTAAGAATCTATAAATAGTTACCTGATTAGACTTTCACAAGGTTAATTGTAATGTCACAAACTGTGCATTTTCCTGTACTTTTCATAAAAATGAGCAGAAGACACCAGTTTCTTCGTAGTATTTTGAATAGAAAAATATGTCTGCAGCTGTCGCCCACGATGAAACTCACATAATAACTTTATCATTTGAAAACGCACAACATATATTAATTTCGTTGTGGGCGACGGCTGCAGACACATTTTCCTCTTTAAGAAACTATGAGAAAATGTGCCATTTTTCATCATTTTTGACCAAATCTTAGAAATATACCAAAATGTTAAAGTCATAATTATTTTTTGAAACAAGATAAAAGTGTATAACTTAGTACTTTATATACGCACATGTTCAAGATAGCATATGTGTATTTTTATGAGATTTAAACAACTTTTGAATTTTAAGGCAAATATTGAAGGAAACTGTACCTTCTTCTTTGCAATAACGTTGTAAAATCCATGGATATCCTCTAAAAAAAAAATTTTATATCTTTTTTTTATAAAGGCTGAAAGAAAAATATCATTTTTTATGATGAAAAAATACTTTGAGGCTGAGGATCGGAGAACCTTAACCTTTCATTGATCATATCTACGGCAACTTAACATTTTTGCGATCTTAAAAGAAATAGGCTCTCAAGATTAGGGTATGAGCTAAAATCAATGAGAAATTTATGTGAACAACCAAACTCTGCTATATCAATCAGGGCAGTGCGTAAATGAGCGTATAGAAAAAAAATATAATATATACTTATAAATTATGACATTTTGCAAATAAACTACAAAATGCCTAAACCAGAGTAACTGCTAACGCTTTTGGCATTTTAACACGTGAGATTATGTCGGTAAGTTATAATTTTATTTTAACTGATAAGTAGGTATTGTGAAATTAATCAAAAAAACAACTCTCCTTTTTAATAAACAAGCCCGAAATAGTAACAAGAGGCCCATGGGGCCACATCGCTCACCTGAGCAACAATGGCTTTATATGGGTGTTCAAAGGATATTGTGTCATATGTCCCCTCGGTAGAATAACAAAAAAGAATGCTGTAAAGTATCCAAATTTTACACCTATTTTTGCATACACTTAATCTTTGACATTGTACCTTTATGAAATTATACCATTTGTACCGAAAACAAGATTCTATGCAAGATATAAAACTAAATGTTTAGTAGGGGTATACTGTTAACTTCCAAGTACCCTTTTTCAGTTCTGCTCCCTCCTTCTCACACTTTATAAAGTTAAGCTATCAAAATATATGAGAGCATATAGGTACATTTTCTTCTTCAACTTCTTACTAGTAATTGTATTTTATTTTTAAAAAATCCTACATGTGAAAGAATAAAATTCTACCTCAATGCGCTCAAATTAAAAAAAAATATTCAAACATTAATTTTATTTGGTCTTCCGCATTATAAACGAGTGTTGTTTACCTGGCGTGAATTCGTGCAATGTTTTATAACCTTACTCACTTGATCGACGAATACACCCGAATGAAAAATGGTGTCCTGTGAAATGTTAAAGAGCTATTATAATCAATGCACAGGCGTTGGAACGGGGTGGGTGGGGTGTGGCAACGCACTTTGAAAAAAATACGCACTTTGAATTTTTTTTCAAAGTACGTTAAATTTGGGACCAAATCAACGCACTTTGAATTTTTTTCAAAGTGCGTTAGATTTGGGACCAATTAAACTCTCTTTGAAAAAAATTGCAGAGTGCGTTATGAAGGTACATCGACATTTTTTAGTATCGAGATTGTTAACGCACTTTGTAAAAATATGTATAAATTCACAAATTCTTGATTTGAATTTTTAATTTGTTGATAGTATGACGTTTTGTTAACACTAGTGAGTCTAATTTACCGTCTTTGAGAACGGGGATGGGGATTGGGGTGGGGGTGAACAAAAGCTACAGGTTAGTTACCAGTGTATCATTTAATTGATTACAGAAAAAAGGTATCCTACCCCTCATTTTTCCTTCTAAAAGATATGATATTCAGCAATTTGGAGTAAACGTTTAAGATCGGAAAAATAAATACGCTTTGTTGTAGGTTAAGTACAGTGATATTGAAAAAACGAGCAGGCAAAACAATAATTTCTCCTAGGGTATGTTAAGAATCTATAAGTGTTTCAACATAAACTCTTTTGTCATATTCTAATCAAATAAATCACTTCAATATAAAAAAAAATCATTAACAAACATTGAATTATTTTAAACTTAAAACTTGTAGTAGGCTGTGATTTTTTTTTCACATCATGTTTGTTTAAAGCACATGCAATTAATCAGTTGAAATATGTTATACATTGATCTCCATTATATATATATATATATATATATATATATATATGCTGGAATGCCAGGACGTCCCATAGTAAGTGCCATTGGACATCCCACTGAAAAAATTTCAGAATTTATCGACCTTCATCTCCGTCCACATGTTGAAAATTTACCGTCATATCTTAAAGATACAACAGATTATCTTAACAAAACGCCATCTTCAAACCTTCCAGATAATACTATTCTCGTGACGATGGATGTTACATCCCTCTACACCAACATCCCGCATGACGAAGGTAATGCAGCCTGTAAAGATGTATGGGACGCTAGGGAGGTTCATATCACTACAACTGAATCTCTCACCATGCTCCTAGAGCATGTTCTAAAATTCAATAATTTTATGTTCAATGGAGAACATTACCTTCAAGTCAGTGGCACTGCTATGGGAACCAAAATGGCACCATCTTATGCCAATATATTCATGGGTAATCTAGAGCGCAACCTACTAACACAGTCACCTTTCAAACCTCTTAGTTGGTTGCGCTTCATAGACGACATCGAAATGAAGTGGGTTGAAAACAGAAACAACCTAGATGATTTTATCACCTTTGCCAATTCTTTCCATCATTCTATCAAATTTACGACTGAAAATTCCTCATTCAACAATACGTTTCTTGACACTACTTCAACTTTAATCGATGGTAAACTCGATTTCAATCTTCATACTAAACCTACAGATTCCCACATCTATTTAATGGCGTCTAGCTGCCACCCGCCTCATACGTTTAGAGGCATACCAAAAGGCCTAGCCACCAGAGTCAGACGTATTTGTTCAACTCAAGAACTATACTCTGAGCAAAGTAAACTCCTAAAATCCCACTTATGTGCCAGGGGCTACAACTCGCACTCTGTACAAAATGCAAATGATGATTTAGCTAAAGAGGATCGATTATCCCTTTTGAAATACAAACCTAAAAACGAAGACAACAAAGTCCCATTTGTCACAACTTACCACCCTGTCCTTAGGGGTCTAAATCCAGTTCTAAAGAAGAACCTGCCAATCCTTTACAGCAATGAGAAAATGGTTGAGGTTTTCAAAAACCCCCCAATGGCAGCTTTCAAGCGCCTTAGAAACCTTAAGGACATGGTGGTAAGAACCAAACTAAAGAACCCTCTACCTAATGGTGGCTTTAAAACTTGTTCTGACACCAAATGTCTGTTGTGCAAACACAGCTCTGATACGGACGACTTTTCTAGCCCCATTACTGGCCGTACTTACAAAATTTTCGCAAATACTTCTTGTCGTACTGACAATTGTGTATACCTCATCAATTGTAAATTTTGTCAGAAATAATACGTTGGGGAAACAGGAGACCTCCGCAGGCGCATCAATAACCATCGTTCCACCATCAAAACTAAGAAAATTAAAGAACCCGTCGGGGAACATTTTAACTTAGATGGTCACAAATGGGAGGACATGATGGTTTTGGTTATTGATCACAACCCAGACTGGACAGATGCGGAGAGAAAAAATAAAGAAAAATTTCGGATGCATAGACTGAAGTCATTCCGCCCTGACGGCATGAACAAATTAAGTGACTTCACTAAAATGAACATCAACTAAAGCATCCTGATTTTTTTCTAAGCAATATCACCATCATCATCTTTTTGGTTCCATGTACAAACTATCATTCACGTTAATTATTCAACTTATTAGCTCGTTCCTTAATCGGTTTAATCTGTACGGGTTCTTTTTGTTTACTTTTTATTTTGCTATTTTTAATTGTTGTTTTATCCATTTTATTTTCTTTATTTAACTCCTATTAGTTTTTACACTTTGTGTATATTTATGTGGTCATTTACAGAGCCTGTCTCCCCTATAAACCTTCATTACGAATTATCTTACTAGTACAACTTAATTAACAGCAACCCCCAATTAGCTAATTAATTCGTTCGCGTTATCTCTCAGCACTTCTACAAAGAGCGTCCGCTGCGTTGGACGTTATTTTTTTTCCCGGGCTTATGATCTTTAATACAAAGATGTAGTTGCCACGTTCCTATCCGGTGTTTTATATATTATTTATTTTTTAGTTTAGTGCTAGTTTTGTAGATGTTTTTTTCCCTTTCATGTGTAGTTTTTACTTTGTTGTCCTGAAGTAGGGACGGGTTGTCCCGAAAATTTGACAATATTTTTCTTTATTGTTCGTGTCGTTGGTTATTTTTAGTGCTTATAT
>WFKH01011925.1:30680903-30694016 GCA_016163765.1 Magallana hongkongensis | reverse complement strand
TTTTACATAGGAACATATAGAGTAAATCTTTAAAAATCTTCTTCTCTAAAACTGATCAGCCAGAACAGCTGTTACTTGTGTGAAAGCATCCTCAGGTAGTGTAGATTTAAGTTTGTTCAATTCATGATCCCCAGGGGTAGGGTGGGGCCACAATGGAGGGTTGAATTTTACATAGGAACATATAGAGTAAATCTTTAAAAATCTTCTTCTCTGAAACTGATCAGCCAGAAAAGCTGTTACTTATGTGAAAGCATCCTCAGGTAGTGTAGATTTAAGTTTGTTCAAATCATGATCCCTGGGGGAAGGGTGGGGCCACAATGGGGGGGGGTCGAGTTTTTTATAAAGGAATATATAAGGAAAAATCTTTAAAACTGTTCTTCTCAGAAACTGATTGGCCAGAAAAGTTATTACTTGTGTGGAAGCATCTTGAGGTAGTGTAGATTCAAGTTCAAATCATGATTCCCAGGGGTAGGATGGGGCCACAATAAGGGGTCGAATTTTTACATAGGAATATATAGAGAAAAATCTTTAAAAATCTTCTCCTCAGAAACCGATCGGCCAGAAAAAGTTGAAACTTGTGTGAAAGCATCCTCAGTTAGGGTAGATTCAAGTTTGATAAAATTATGATCCGTATGGGTAGGGTGGGGCTTCAGTGAGAGGGGGGTTGGATGTTCACATTTGAATATATAGAGAAAAATCTTTAAAAATCTTCTTCTCAGAAACCGATCATGCAAAAAAGCTGCAACTTGTGTTGAAGTATCCTGAGGTAGGGAAGGTTCAAGTTTGTTCAAATCATGATCCCCGGGGGGTAGGGTTGGGCCACAGTTGGGGGGGGATGTCAAATTTTTACATAGGAATATATAGAGAAAAATCTTAAAAAAGCATCTTCTAAAACACAAATTGTCTAGAAAAGCTCCAACTTTAGTCAATTCAGATAGTGTAGATTAAAATTTGTCAAAGTCATATTCTTCAGGAGTAGGGTTGGGGGGGGGATTCCAATTTTACAAAGGAAAACATTTAAATTATTAGAAATTAGACTCTTGCCTCTGGACAATTCTACGACCTCACAAGGGGCTCAAAATTTTATGTAGGTTTATAATCCATATATAAATAGTTGTTCATGTCTGATCATCTTCTTGAGAACTGCAATGCTCAATATGTGATATGACTGTAAAACCATCCTGTTACAAAGGGGCTCAACGATAAACATGAGAATATGCAGGGGATTTTTTTTTTATACAAGATTTATTATACGACATTGTTCAGATATTTTGTATATGACTCCATAAAGCTGATTTTATTTTGTGTATTGTTGCTCAGGTGAGCGATGTGGCCCATGGGCCTCTTGTTTTAATATGGGACCTCAAGCAAAAAATATTATTCACCTTTAATTATTGCTAAAATATGGCATGAAAGTTGATTATTTGAAAAAAAAAAATCAAACACATAGGTTGAACTATTATTTATGATTTTACTACAGTATGAATGTTAAACACACGTAGTGAACATAAAAGTAACATTTGGATTTTAAAAAAAAGAAACTTGCTTTACTGGTGTATTCAAATGTCATTACAATATAAACACAAGATCGTATGTTACAGATTCTTCAAAATGTTGGAGTTATCAAATTATTACACGAAGGAAAAAAAATAGTTTTGACATTTTCCCGAAATTTTGCATACAAATAGACATGAATATAATTTTCCATGTAAAAAAAAAGTAGGGGTAAATTTAAAAAAAATAAGATATGGCATGGAATAAGCTACTTTTTGTCAAATATTTTAATTAACCTTTTTCTTGACTTTTATGAAAAACACGCGAAATATGCCAATATATGTCGATAGAAATATTAAACAAGTATTCCTTTTAAAGGAATGATCGGCATGTAGGCTAATATCATTGGTCAGCTCTGTTAATGTACATGCAATAAACTAAATATAGCACCGTCTTGTTGATTTCCAATATAATTAACAATTCTTTTAAAAGATAAGATTGCATGTCAACGAATTTACAGGCACGTAGCATCGGGGCAGGGTTTTTTTTATTTTGGTTGTCAAGATTTTTCGAAGATTCTGCCCCCCCCCCCCTTTCAAAAACGATGCTACGTGCCTGCAAAAATTGTCAATCAAAATTTGATACTCGTTGACAAACTTAAAGGAGATGATATAATTAAACTTTGTTTGAAGATAACCATAATTCTACATTCAATTATCTTGAAACTTCTAAATTGTTTTTAATTCAAAACGTAACCTTAACAGCATATCTTTTTATTTACAATCTAAATATCATGTTTATCCCCGGACGAATGGATTATGAGTCTGTTTGGGTACGAGTCAGTTTGGTACGACTTCACTTTACCCCGTTCCGAAATAGCAAGACATGAATATGCAATTCTTTTAGTATGCGAATTACACTTCCGATAAATATCCTTACGCATATGTGAAGACAAACGTGATTAGAATCAGTTTGTATGAAACTGTGTGTATGTTTTTATTTCAAGGCAAACAGATAAGAGTAACGTTTATTTAGTATTCTACGTGTATTTAAAGATTTAAATGAGGTTGTCATTGCAAAGTAAATAAAGTAGTGCAAGGCGCAATGCGTGCGCAAATAGTAAAATTGGCCGGATGCCTCATATGGACACAACTGTGATCGGCCGAAGCCGATCACAAAAATGTACAAATAAGTTTTTTTTATTTGAAACAACGAGAGGATTTCGTAACCCAAAAAAGTATCCGGAAGTTTCACAGGGCGAAAAACAATTTTTAAGCAAGTCCTTAAAGGTGACTTAAAGGTGGCGTAAAGGTGGCTTAAAGGATATACAATCTTTAAGCCACCTTTAAGTCACCTTTAAGCTGAACTTATAGGTCCTTTATGTCCAAACTTCTTTAAGTCACCTTTAAGCCATCTTTAAGCCACCTTTAAGCCATCGTTAAGCCACCTTTAAGCATCTTTAAGTGGCATTTACGCTCCCTTTAAGTTGTCTTTACACCATCTTTAAGTTCCCTTTAAGTCAGGTTTGATCAAGCTGAACAGATTCATCTTGAAAACATATATTAAATGCAAAAGCTCTTTTATAGGGATGGGAGGCGGTGATCCGAGTGATGATATAATTTCCATGGAAAGGGGGATGGGGGGGTTGTTCCAGGCGGTTTTAATTGTCGCTCCATTAAACACAGATTGCTATCATCAACACCGCTCAAATGGACACAGATTGCCGTTATAAAATTCGTTATATTTTTATTTTTTTTTTGTTTCAAAATTATTGTAGGGGTGAGCGCAGTCTCTGTATCTAAATCTGCGCATGAAATTATATTTAAGTATGTTTGTTTCCTATTATAAATTAATCAGTGAAATCTCTCTCTCTCTCTCTCTCTCTCTCTCTCTCTCTCTCTCTCTCTCTCTTTTAGTTCATCCGGTTATTAAACAAAATACAATAAGGAACCAATAATGCATGATTTAATTTAATCGGTTTAAGATATATATATATATTTTTTTCAATTTTAATTATTTCTAGGTCTAATTCTAGATATGTTAGATACATGTTAAAGATGAAAAGACTCTCAACTGCCTTGGTTATATCGGAGGGGATATTACCGCTTTGTTTGTCTAGACATAGTTTTGTTCGTTTGTTTATATCTAATTAGAGTCTATTGTTTGTCCAAGTTAAGAAAACACCTGGAACTAACACAGAATATACAAGATATACACAACAGGTGTGTCGTGTGCCCAGGTGCACGTCAGGGATTCTAAAGGCGTTGAAATCTTAGTATGTACGTATATACGATAAGTCTAGTGAATGAAAGTGTATTTACATTTGTAATTCATTTTCAGAGTATTATTTCCTAGCTGTGGGTTTTAAAAATGTTACGTCTACAAATTAAAGATACAATTTTGTATGTAAGAGTAAAATCTAGAAGCTAATTTATTACTATACCGGTGATTATAAATCGGGGTTACTTATTTAAATATATGTATAAGGGTAAATATGTCACATACCCGGCCTGGTACATCATACAATTGTATGTACAAGTATATGCATACATCATTTGCAATTGCCACATGCAGTAAATAAGTCACCGGTAATTGGTAATATTGTTTGTTATAAAATTGATAGATTAAAAATCATGTATACAATTAAACATTTAAACATATGTCATTTCATTTGTTATTCTAGATCTGTTGTAAATGTATAATAATCAATATTATTAAAATTATACATACTGGAACGGCGCCGTGATCATGAAAACCGGGAAATTGCGTAGAACTAATACCCTAGCTAATAGTTTCAATGCATTTAATAAAAGAAATAGTTTCATCTTCTTCCTTGCATTTAATTTCATTTAGCTATGAATTAGATGAACATAGCATATATTTACTTGGTTTAAATTATTAACTAAGTACTAGTAAGCCTAACGCTTTCCATTTAGGTATGATATATTTTTTTCACTGAAGACCAAGTTCCGTATTTCATTCTAACTAGATGATATCCCGCGCAAGCACGAGAAAAAACACTTTACACATTAATGACACAATGCTAAAATGTTGAACCATATTGTTTTTCATTTTTGTATATACTTTGTCCAATTTTTTTTCTTAATTGCTTTCATATCCTATTTTTCATATCTTTAGGTCAAAATTCACTACAATTTTTATCACTGTCTTATTGAAAATTTCAGATAAAAGACTGATTTGAAAAAAAAAACCCAGCACAATTTAACTTCATACATTTTTTATTCATATAGACTTAAAAAAAATGTCTAAGGTTTACTACCAATCTGTCTTGGTTAATAAAGTGTGAAAAAACGCTAGTGTATGCATATTAATTTGCATTTTAAACCAAAGTTGTCATATCCAAAGTATTTGCCCGATGGCTAACACGCCCTACACTTTCCTCCATGGTGTAAATTAGTCAAACCGCTTTCCTGGGCACCCCGTTGTGCAAAATAAATTCTTTTTATCAAAATTAAAATCGCATCAAATTGTTCCATTTTATTTATTAACTTGTGTGTATTAACCAAAGATGTTCCGTCCAAGGTATGAATACTGCCCGCGATACATGATGAACCCCTCCTACACTTTTCGCCATGACGTTAATTAGTTAAACCGCGTTCTTGGTTACCCCGTTCTGGAAAATTTTATTCCATATCAAAACTAAAATCGCTCATTCAAGAAACGAATTGCCATATTTTATTTATTCAGCATTTGTCAAATCTTAACTTCTATGTATAATCCAAGTAAGTTCCTAATAAATATATTCACTGTTTAAGTAATCATTTGATATTATTTCATTGCAAGGATATATTTAAAAGCTAACTCCCATTGACTTGGATCCGCCAAACCTGTCCACCACCTTACTCTCATTTTTGCTATTTCGAGCTGGTTCATCGAAAATGAAAGTAGGTTTTTAATTTATTTCTCAAAAATAACTTATCTGGTAAAATTTAATTATAGCTTACGGACATCAACTCACATGTGTTGAAATACCAAAGGTATAAGCAGTTACTTTGGTGCATGCGTTTCGTAGTTTATTGGCAAAATGTCTTAATTTATAAGTATAGATTACATGCATGCATTTAATTTATAAATTAGATATAATTGATTGTTACAAACTGAATGGAAGTCAAAATCTTTTCAAGTAATAAATACACACTCAATACATTGATTCAATAGCCACTAATTTATAGGATATAAATATATAAGTTGCCGTCGCGCAGAGGGAGTGAGGTGATGCCGGTAAATGAAGGGTTCCGGGTTCAATCCTCGTCTTGGGCGTTTTGAAGGGTTTTTTTTTCATTTTATTTTCTAGAACAAAAACCGTTTTTAATACCTTTTCTATCATAAAGTTAATACATTTTGTTGGTAAATTAAGCACAATATTGAAAAGATTTTTTAATGGCTTAAAGGTGGCTTAAAGGTAGCTTAAAGGTGGCTTAAAGAAGTTTGGACATTAAGGACCTATAAGTTGTCCTTAAAGGTAGCTTAAAGGTGGCTTAAAGATAGCCTTTAAGCCATCTTTACGCTCTCTTTAAGCCACCTTTAAGCAACACATATAGCTTAAAGGTGGCTTAAAGATCGTCTCTAAGCTACCTTTAAGCACCTTTAAGTTATCTTTAAGGAGAACTTAAAGATCGTCGTTCATCCTGTGTTTGGTCTGCACTGAAATTAGGAAGTTAAAGTAACAGTACTCTAAAACTATTGAGTAATAACAAATATTCATTTTCTTCTTTTAAAAAACCTTCTTCTCTTCTACGAAGTACAGTAATTTACGTACACATTGCAATATCATAAATTAATCACATTTATTTTCATAAACGTATCTTTCTTACTTTTTTTTACTCTACATATTAAGGAGATTTTGTTTAAACATTTCCTGCATATATATGCTGATGCATTGCTTCCTTTACATGTATAAAAGGTTTACATGCATTAACAAAATATATATTTTGACTGGTTAAAACAAGATTGGAACTTTTTTCAACAACTTGATATTTATATTCAATAATTTATGTATTCAATGTTTTTACTGAAGAAAGCGTAATCACGATTATATGCCAGAGTTAGCTCCCAATCGAACATATCAATTGAAACGTCAGCTTTATCTTTCTTTCACTTTCTGTTGCTGAATAAAAAGGTTTATTAAGTTATTAAATTAAATGCTTTTTTTCTTTGACACGTACATGCTTCAAAGTAATTACCAACCCTCCCTACCCCTTTGAAATGGTATCCGATTTTTTTCTTGATTTTTTTTTCAGAAACCTTATGGGGACCTGTCATCCGGTATGGCTGTTGTGTGCTACATTAAACTTCCAATCGGAGTAAATGAGTAAACTTTGTACTTTGGGTTTACTTTGAGTGAACTATGAACTTTAGAATTAATTTGAACTATGTTTGAATTTGCAGAATTACGTAATTTATGATGTTACTCGTTGTATTAATTATGGGCTTGCCTTTTGTCATGTATGGCGGTCCATTGTCCTTTTAACAGCCATGCCAATTCATTGACAAATTCGATTTAGTTTAAAACATTTTTTTCTATTTTTTAGTTTGTTCTGCACTTTTCTGAGATAATCAGCAACTACTCTACACTAAATACAATTCTGTGATTAATAATCATGGCTGTATTTAGTCTCATTCGATAATAACCTGCATATAACATGTCTCATTCGAAAAAAAAAAACCAAAACAACTGCATGTAACATATACGCCCCACGCGACAAAATTTTAGCATGTGACAATCTATTTTATTATACTTTTATGTTAAGTACTGAAATCTGATTGGTTTAGACGCAGTTGATAACACGTTCTATTGCCCTCAGCGTTAGCAACACATTTGGCAACGGGAAACTCAACGAACTGTTACATGTGCGTAAATTATGCACGTACATTCGCCGTAAAAATCACATCATTCCTATATATTTACATTTTCCAGTGTCTTTGCCTGTGCTAACACTACGTATCGATTTTGTACTATATAACCCATAACTTCAAATGACGCCAAATTTAGGCGCCAGTGGCGTTTGATTATCTATATTTAAATATTTAATCGTACGATGGTTTAAAATAATGGTTTTCCAGGGGTGTCAATTTCAACTCTTAAAGAAAACTTTACTGTTTTTATTTCAGTAATAAGGAATCATTCTTTGAATATTATGAGGTGATAATTTCGGTCAGGGCGTGAGAAAATCTATCATTTGATTTGATCATGCCCCGACCAAAATTATCACCTCATAATACTCAAAGAATGATTCCTTATTCCTTAAATAAAAACAGTAAAGTTTTCTTTAAGAGTTGAAATTGACACCCCTCGAAAACCATTGTCAACCTCCGCTTCGCATCGGTTGACAATGGTTTTCTCGGGGTGTCAATTTCAATTCTTGCCCTCCCAAACATGCACTGTTAATATAGTAGCGTGATTCAATAATAATGACAGAAATGAAGAGGTAAAGTAAGAAAAACTGTACTAGTGTTCGTAAATTTGCTGAAGAACCTAGGAGGTCGAAGGATGTTGTTTAAAATATAAAAGCCGTCAATATGGTGATCATTTAACAGGCAGTCCATGTCTTAATTAGGTTAGAATGAGCAATGATACATTTAACGAGGTCTTGAAATTCAAGTTATCGCCTGCTTTAAATGGGTTGGGCTGGAAGTTGCGTTACACACAAGCAATCATTAAAATAAGTTCACTTACCTATACAAGCGTCCTCTACTGAATCCCATTTTGTGAATGGACAACATCCATGAGGAAAACTGAAATACGTTTTAGAAAGTGGCATGTTCAAAATAACTGACATAAAGGTTGTTTAGCTTTTTAACGTATACTCTATTTTATTTTAATATACATTATATGATACTACAAATCTATTGCTTTTTATTGTGTTTCTTTATCAATATCGAATAAAGAATTTAAGATCGGCATTTTTAATAGCCGATTGGTCCTTCAAAACTTAAGCTTACAACTGATTCAACCAAAACGGTGCATTACACCAGTCGTTAATACAAATCATCATTTAATCTGAATTTACTGCCTTAGATATGCGATTTATGTCAATAGGAAGGACGGAATTTTGTCAACCGTATGTAAATGAGATTTCTCTGCACCGTGTTTTTGTCTCAATATTTAAAAATACTTGCTCTTATAAACATTTAAAAGCAAATGCATTAACTTTCTGTTTTAAAAGTTATAATTGACAATATATATTATCCACTTCCATAATTTAAACTTGTATGTTCGACACAGGATGAAGTCAACTGAATGATAACTGAATGGTCTGGAAAGGTGACCGAATGGTACAAATATGCCATTCAGTCACTTTTCAGTTACAAATAAAATAAACAGAAATATCTTACCTTGAACATGGACCATTTTTACCCGTTGCAAGGCTGAGTGAGCTAGCAAATATAAGAAAAACTAAATTTCCTGGTTGTGTAAGTTTTAACATTTTGACAACTAATATATTTGATTTATCATATAGCATTGATCATTAAAACATAGTCAATATAATTTTCGTGTTGTATCGCTGTCCTACAATGCATTATGATTTATAATAATAAATCCTTCCGGTACGCTTCAATCTATAATTATTATACAACCATTTTTGTAGAAAAAGTGGTATATCAAAGCAAAAACAAATGTGTTGTCCAGGAAATTAGAATTCACCATATAAATTTAAATAAGTAAAAAACAAGGAATTAGCTATTAGGTCTAATTATACGTCAACACATTAACATTAAGAAAAATAGAAAGGCTGGAGGAAAATTGGCGTTTTGTGATGTTCATTTTTAATCCATGGCAAGAGCTTTTGTAGCTGAACGAATTTAATGTGTTCTAAATTATTTGAATATTCATTCAGTGTGTGGATTGCTATAAATAGATTAAACTTCTATCTTTTTCTCAGCTATTCATGTAAAATTAAATACTATTTAAATGTACATGTACGTTAAGTAGCGATTTCAATGATGTCTGCCATGATGCGTGTACTTGGTCGCAGCAAACATCCACATAAAAAAGAGGCGGATAATAAAGTACCGCTCACATTTATATGTAAAGTATATTTTGCTGAATTAAAAAAAGTAGGTTAATTAGACTTGTGCATAAAGGTATTTCATCAATGATGCAAATGACGCACCGGTAGACGCAATCATTATATACAAATTATTGAAAATAATATACAATAATAATAATAATAATAATAATAATAATAATAATAAAATACTTAATTAAACAATGCCCGATATACATAACCATGCAATTTCTTGCATATTGCCATTTATTTCTTGCGCTTACGCGGGTTGGCTGAATAATCTCCGAGACGAACTGGTTCGTATTTTTTGTATTAGTTTTTAGTTGCATTGACAAATAAAACCGGTGTTGTATAGCAGTTTTCCCCCATAATTGCGTGTCCCCCGGAAAACCTTCTATATAGTAGCCTTTCCCCCAGGGGGAAACGCTACTAAATAGTAGTTTTCCCCCATAGCAGGGGTTCTTCCTCACGTTTTGGTTCAAATTTTTTTAAAACTATGGAAATCCAGCAAGGATTTAAAATCAATGTTTTTTTACCCTAAGTTTGCATATACCTGTATTCATCTATACAGGTTATGTTTCGTTTTGCCGATTTATTTTTTTATAGACAATGCTGACAATTGAAAATAGGTACCATGGCATACATGGAACTTATTTAGGTATTTATCTAATAAATTACATGGTTGGACAAACTATAAACTCATTTGCTTCCCAGCTTCGGTCCCGATGACTTAAATAATTGTTTCTCATTAGATGACCCGGGTTCAGTCCTCGAAATGACTAAAGTCTCTTTTTTGCGTTTAAATTTTGTAAAAAGAAAAAAGTAAACAAATATAATGCGTTCACTCAATATAATGCGGTTTCTCGGAGATGGTTCAATAAAATTAAAAGAAACTTTATATTCCATTTAAAACATTATCTAACTTAATCTCTATAGGAAATAATTGATTTAAACCACCGTAAGACATTCTGTGTTTTCCACGAAACTTAAAACGTGAAATTCCCCGTATAAAGGAGCTTTTGCTGTAGATGTTTCTTAGGGAATTTTCTTGTATGTATTCTTGTCTTTATATATACATTGTAATACATGTAATTATAGTTTAAAGTGATGGTATATATCTGCGAATTTTATTTGTTGAAAAAGTTAAAACAATGTACTCTTAGTATATGAAATGTAATGAATTGTCTAGTTTGAAATACATTTCACAATCTGAAATTTCATTTGATTTAGAACCCAATCAAGCAAAGTTAAAAAATTAGTTTCTAATCACTGTACCCGGTCTCCCGTTAGATAATGATCTAGATGTAAAGATATATGATTACATTTAAGATCGTCAATTCTAAATGTATTCACTTAAAATCAATAGCCGTTGGGGACAAAGGGAGTAATACATTTCCACTCCTAAATCCATCTGAAAAATTTAGTCAAGATTAATGAGATATTTTCTGTGAAAGGAGCCTTTTACATAGAAAAATAATACATGGCAAAATCTGGACAAGAGCCAATATCAACCCGAAACTCCAATATCATCCGGATGAACGAAGGTCATGGGGCTGATATTGGTTGGGAGTTGATTCGAGTGTGATACAGATTTTGCCATGTATTGTTTTTATCATATTTTTGACAACCAACTCGTTTACATTTTCATATGAAAAACTTTATCCAACTTTATCGTAATTCTTCCATCTCAAAACCGGCGCACTTTTGACGCTCAAACGTATTGTGACGTCTTCTAAAAAAAAGATGTCAATGGTATAACGTCAGAGTCCACACCGTAAAAATGCATCGATTAAAACAAAAATATCTGTGGTATTTTGAAATCTGAATAAAAGGAGCAAAGGTGTTCCAAAAATCGTAACAAAGGTGAAATAAATGGTGATGATACAGAAATGTGATAAAAGCGTCGTTCATATTAGGGATGAAAAAAACCCCAGAATTTTATACTATGTATTAATTATTGCCCTAAATTATGAGTAATCAAATGAATATCATCTCAGATATTGCAAACGATTGCCACGAATGGTCCGCCATAAACATGACCGGAATGTAAAACAGGGGGAAAATCTACTATATACATGTAGGAGGTTTTCCGAGGGGGTAGTCTGGCTATAAAAAGGGGGGAAAAACCACTAAATAGCGCCGGCTTTCCGTGGGGGAAGATCTACTACATAGTCATTTTCCGGGGGTAAAACTACTATATAGCCATCTTTCCGGGAGGAAAGATGGCTAGGGGGGAAAGGCACTATATTACACCGGTCAACATCGTTAAAATCAAATGCCATATGAAAGATATGAATCAGTGATGAAAATATACTTACACGGATAGGTTTGTTCCATGTGCATACTGGGATGATATTGAAATACGCAATGATTCAAAGGAACCCCCTGAACATTTTTTTTTTCAGGATCCCCGCATGTAACTATTTATGATTTAAAGATTGATTGGCGGTTGCTGCGTTCGATAAATAATGCGCGTAGATTGATTTCTTTTGGCTTTCATACAGGGCATACCAACTGTATAAATATAGTCGTATATGTGGTTCTGTCTACATTTAAAAAAAAATACATGCGGAGACTCACATTAGACAACTTTTCAAAAATTTCTATTTGCTTAGGATAGTACATTTAGTAGGCGTGGTATTTTGTACAATCACCTCGGCACAAACTAAATAATGTTGTTCTAAAAAAAAAAAAACAAACAAAAAAACAAAAACAAAGGGGGGGGGGGGGCAAAAGTTGAACATTAATGTTTATAATTATGATTGTATTACAAAAAGAAGACATTGTTTAGATTCAATCAAGTGATGCTGCTTTAAAAAGAAGCGAAATGTTACTGACCATGATATGTTTACACGTTGAACATGATGAATAACAGTTTTGAGCATGCATTGCTTTAGAGTAAGATAGTTGCGCGTACAAAAACAATCGATTAAAATAGTATATAACAGATATATAATGTTTCTTGCTTTATTTGGAATATATTATTTATAAAAATATCAGTAGTTTATCAATTACCTTAAATGTATAAACATCAAAACTTGGCTGGAGGGCAATTGTATTTCTCAAACAAATCATCATGAATCAAACTCTTATGTGCATCTGTATCTTTTACTACGGGTCGATACATATAATATGTCATATATCATGGCCAGATTATCAATTTTGTATTGTGTTATGAATATGATGCAGCTGCGACGGAATACTTCATCGCTGCTTTGCGAAAAGCTCGTCTCTACTTATGAGGAATCAATATTTTGAATTTTATGATGTGATCATTCAGATCATGGCGTTATCAAATATATTATAAAGCCCTTTGAGCCTTTTTTTAGTTTATTATGCGTCGACAATTACGATCACCACATAATACTCAAAGAATGATTTCTTATTTCTTAAAACAATGAAATTTGTTTTTAAATCTGTTTGAAAAGGTAAGCTTTTATGGAAAACTATTGCCTACCAATTTGTCAAGGATTAATGTAGAGTGGTACGAATCAGAAATCTTTTACTTGGGAAGTTTAATACAACGATGACATAATATATATATATATATATATATATATATAAAAGTTACATAAAAATGTGTTGATAT